>ML664177.1:39620000-39723808 GCA_007570785.1 Antilocapra americana
TTATGAGCATTCCTAAGTCCCATTCCAGCCTGGTTTCTTCAAGGAAGGGAACCTCCTCCATGGAGTGGTCAGAGGAGTGGGAGGTGGAAAGGTGACCCAAGTACGAGCCCTTCTGGTGGTAGCCTTGCCATGACCCCCAGAGAACTCTTGGTAAACTCCCCAGTAAGGAGTAGGAGGTGTAGTAATCTATTTAACTGTCCCTTTCATTCCTCCTTAGCCCCTGGGGAAGGCAATCCACCTTCCCGGATCCTCTGGTCGATAAGGTCTGGAGGAATTATCTCAGGACAAATTCTTTCCAATTGGGACTGACCTACTGAGATGAGCTAATGTTCTGAGCATGGACAGAACTCCCAAGAAAAATACCAGGGGGGGCCTTGCCCAGGATGCCCCGATGAAGAAAGTCAGCTTTGCAATTTCTTTCTTAGTCTCGTGACCTTGTTATCTGAGCAAGGGGGCATCCTGACGGCTCCTGGCAGTTGACCCCTTCTCCTCCTGCCCTCGATCTTTCCCAGCATCAGAGTCTTTTCCAATGAGTCAGTTCTTCGCATCAGGTAGCCAAAGTATTGGAGTTTCAGCTTCAGCATCAGTCTTTCCAATGAATATTCAGGACTGATCTCCTTTAGGATGGACTGGTTGGATCTCCTTGCAGTCCAAGGGACTCTTCAAGAGTCTTCTCCAACACCACAGTTCAAAAGCCTAAGGACTTTGAAGCCTAAGTCTTGGAGCCTAAGGACTGGTAAAGTTAACCCTTGTGACACCACCCTGCTTCCTCATCACCAGCCAATCAGAGAATTGTGCACAATCTGATCACACACCCTGCAACCCTCCCCACCCTCACCTGACTTTAAAATGCTTTGCTGAAACCCTTCGGGGAGCTTGAGGCTTTCTAGGGCACGAATCAACTTGTATCTTTGCATGGCCTTGCAATAAATATTTCTCTGCTAAAACAACAAAACAAAACATAAACAAACAAACAAAAAACCAAAAAAAAATGCTCCACAGAAAAGTCAAAAGTTTCTGTGGCCACCACAAATAATGAGAGCAACAGGAAAGATCATACCGGGGTCAAAATAGGCCAGAACCCTTAGCATCTGTGCTGCCTCTTTTGCTTCCCCCAACTCTATTGAAATGACAGAATAAGTGGGAAAATAAAAACTACATTAAAAATAAATCCAGCTTTTCACAAAGATGGTGCCAAAGGCAAAGAAGGAAGCCCCTGCTCCTCCCAAAGCCTAAGCCAGAGCAAAGGCTCTGAAGGCCAAGACAGCAGTGTTGAAAGGTGTCCACAGCCACAATGACTGTGGCTAAGGTTCACAAAAAAGGTGGCCCAAAACACTGCAGCTCAGGAGGCAGCCCAGATACCCTTGGAAGACTTCCCCTAGGAGAAATGGATTCAACCTCTATGACATCATCAAATTCTCCCTCAATCCAAGTTAGCCAAGAAGAAAATAGAAGACCACAACTCACTGTGGTATTCATTGTGGCTGTCAAGGCCAACAAGCACTAGATTAAACAGGCTGGGAAGAAGCCCTATGACGTTGATGTGGCCAAGGTCAACACCCTTATCAAGCCTGATGGAGAGAAGAAAGCTGGCGTCTGACTAGGATGTTTTGGCTTTTGCCAACAAACTTGGGATCATCTAAACTGAGTCCAGCTGGCTAATTCCAAATATAAAAGTTTTCATGATTAAAATGAAAAACAAACTCATAGTAACAGTAAAGGATCAGAAAAGATGACAGAAAGCTGACCATAAGGTGAGAAATTTCTGTTCTGTATAAAGGACCTTTGTCAATTTGATGGCAAAGCACAAAGTGGCTGAAAAACTTATATCCTTACATAGGTGATGGAGAAGATCATTGAGAAAACACTTTTCCAATAGGACTCCAGGTAAGCCAAAGATCAGTTGGGGGGTGTTGGGAGAAGAAGCTTGGGCCCAAAAAACAAGTAAGGACCTTGCCAGTCCCCACTTTTGGACAGTCAGGGGTTTGCCCCACGACGAGGCTGCAAGCACAGTTCTCTACATAAAGAAGGGTATCTGCTGTGGGAGTCTTCCAGAGGGGACCATGGGCCAGAGAGAGAACTGGGCATCAGTTATTTCTATTCCTTCCTTCCGGCTGGCTAACTCATTCCTCTGTGTCATTTAGTCTACTGTTGATTCCTTCTAATGTATTTTTCATTTTATTTGTTGTATTTGTCATTTTTTAAATTTCTTTTTTACTTTCTAACTCTTTGTTAAAGACTTCTAACTTCTTGCTCTCTGCATCCCTTCTTCTCCCAAGTTCTTTGATCGTTGTTATGATCACTGGGCTTCCCAGGTGACGCTAGTATGAAAAAGGACCCACCAGCCAATGCAGGAGACTCGGGCTTGACCCCTGGGTGGGGAAAATCCCTTGGAGGAAGGCATGGCAACCCACTCCAGCATTCCTACCTGGAAAATCTGATGGAAAGAGGAGCCTGGCAGGCCGCAGTCCATAGGGTAGCAAAGAGTCAGACATCACTGAAGCAGCTTAGCACACACGCATGCATGATCGCTACCCTGAACTTTTTCTCAGGTAGATTGCCCATCATCACTTCACTTAGTTCTTTTTTCTTTTTTTCACCATTTCACCTAGTTCTTCTTCTGAGGTTTAATCTCATTCCTTCGTCTGGAGCATGTTCCTCTGGCATCTCATTTTGCCTAAGTTGCTGTTTATATTTTTATGCATCTGGTATATGAGTTGTATTTCTTAACCTTGGAGAAATGGCTTTCTATAGGAGATGTCCTGTGCATCCCAGCTTGTCATCCAAGCTGCGTGCTCTGGGGACTTACCCCATGAGGGCTATGTGGTTCCTTTTGTTGTGGCGGGCTATGTGGGCGGTTTGATAGGCTTGGTTGACCCTGGTCTGTTTCCTTACCAGGCACTTCCTTATACAGAGGCTGTTGGCTGCTGGTGACTGAGGCCTGGCCACAAGGCAGCTGACTGCAGAACTCCAGGGCCTCTAGGGCTAGGGCTGGCTCCCTGGTGGGTGGACTCAAGACTAGAAGACTCTGGGGCTGTGGCCCACCTACTGGTGGTAAAGCCAGGTCCTGGGATGAGTGCCAGAAAACTGGCAGGGAGAGCTGAGTCCTGGAGTCTGGTTGCAGGGCTCAGGGGTCCCAGAGTCGGTGTCACATCGGTAGTACTGGTGACGTGGAGTGGTTTCTGATACAGTTGGGTAGAAGTTCAGGTTGTCCCAAAGCTGATGTCAGCCTACTAGTGCTCAGGACTGAGGCCCAGGTGGTCCCAAAGTAGGGTCTGGGCTCTTGGTGGACAGGTTGGTTCTGTAAGCCGTGCGGTTGCCCACTGGTGGGTGGAGCTGGGTTCTGGGCCTTTGAGTGGGTTGGGTCATGTCCAGAGGCAACTGTGTGCTCAACAGGTTTTAAGGCAGCCTGTTTACTGATGGGGAGGGAGGCTGTGTTCCTGCCCAGTTAGTTGCTTGGCCTGAGACCGTCCAGAACTGGTTCCTACAAGCTGCTGGACCAGGCAGGGCTGGGTCTGGGGGCAACAAGCTAGAGGGGGATTCCACAAAGGTACCCGCCAGCGAGGTGTCTGTGTGGCAGTAGGAGTTCCCAAGGACAGCTGCTGCCAGTTGTCTGTGTGCCCAGGGTGAGCTGTAGTTGACTCCTGCCTCTTGGGGAGACTCTCTAAGACCAGCAGGTAGGTTTGATCCCAGGCTCCTATCAAATACTGCTTTTGCTCTGAGTCCTAGAGGCTGCAAGATTTTGTGTATGTTCTCTTTAAGAGGGACGTTTCTATTCCTCCAGTTCTCTGGGACTGCCAAAATTAAGCCCTGTTGTTGTTGTTTGGTTGCTCAGCTGTGTCTGACTCTTTGTGACCCCATGGACTGCGGCACGCCAGGCTTCCTTGTGCCTCCTTATCTCCTGGAGTTTGCTCAACGCATGCCCATTGAGTCAGTGATGCCATCCAACCGTCTCATCCTCTGTTGCCCCCTTCTTCTCCTGCCTTCAGTCTTTCCCAGTGTAAGCCCTGCTGGACTTCAAAGCTAAATACTCTGGGGGCTTATCTTCCCAGTGCAGGGGCCCTGGGCTGGGGAGCCCGAAGTGAAGCCCAGACCTCTCACTCCTGCGGGAGAACCTCTGCAGTGTAAGCATTCTCCAGTCTGGGCCACCCACGAGGGTGAACATGCCTGTGTGCTCAGTCGTGTCCAGCTCTTGGTGGCCCCATGGACTGTGGCCTGCCAGACTCCTCTGCCCATGGAATTCTCCAGGCAAGAATACTGGAGTGGTTTTCCATTTCCTACTCCAGAGGATCTTGCCGACCCAGGGATTGAACCTGAGTCGCTTGCACTCCTGCATTGGCAGGTGGATTCCTTACCCCTAGCGGCATCTGGGAAACCCACCAGGGAATATGGGACTTGACGTATCACGAGTCTGCTCCACCCCCAGCATCGTGTTATCATGATTCCTCTTTTAACATCTTTAGTAGAAGATATTTTCTTGTTGGTAGGTTCTGTTTGTTTTTATTTTTTTCCATTGATAGTTGTTCTGCAAGTACTGGGTTGGCCAAAACTTCATTTTGGTTTTTCCATACCATCTTATGGAAAACCTGAACAAACTTTTTAGCCAAGTTGTGATTTTGCTGTGATCAAGAGAGGAGGTGAGTTCAGGGCCTTTCTACTTTGTCAACTTGGCCTGGAAAAAATCTTAAACTTTTTTTGAATAAAAAAAAAGGAGTTGTTGTTTAGAATTCAGTCCTTTATTTCTGAATTTTATGTGAGAGTTGATTGATTTACTAATTATAAATAGAAATGTATATGCTTTAATAGATATGAATCTAAAATTGATATTGACTTTTAGTTTTCTAATGTCCTTTAACTTTAAAGAAGATATCTTTTAGGAAATTATATCTGGTAAGAAAAAAAAATACAAAGCATAGCATTAAGGCAAAAGGATGAATATAGACCTTCAATGTCATGTTGGAGCACTGTCTGAAGAACTCACCCAGGATTCCTTAATCTGTAGGGAAAATGTACATTTGATTGATGGTCTATATACTGTTGACCAGGACCCAGAGTTTATGAAACTGCTTGTTGACTGAGACTGATTTGTAATTTTATTATCAAGCACAAATCCAAAGGACTGCTGTCTAGTAGAAAAGATAATTCCCAAAGTTACAGATTTATTGCCCTCTAGGGTTTGAATTTGTTTTTCTCTAACAAACATTTCAGAATGCCATCTCCAATAACTATATAAACCTCGGTTCCTCAGATGATCTTTGAATCAGTTTAGTGATTAATGGGTTAAATACACACACTAAGTCTGTATTTGAATGTCCTATTTTTTTAGCTTAAAAAAGTTTTACACTATGATGTCTTGTTTACATCCCTCCCCTCGCCCCCGGTCAAAAAACCCCCCACAAATCCAAAGTTCAGCAATTCCTACACAATCTTTTCCCTCTAAAAGTTTGAGTAAAGTCAAATCGGATTCTCTTGATGAATGTCTTGCTTTTGTAATCAGAATAGAACAGTAATTATTGCTTTTTAAAAGTAGTTCAGGCCAGGGCCCTCCAGTGAGGACGCTGGGGCAAGAGAGACGGAGGAGAGGGGGCCTGGTTCAGGCGCCCCCGCTTAAGCAACAGCGATCTCAGATCCTTGACGGCTGACCCCAGCTGCAGTTCCGACTTGCATTTCTGAACTCCCTCATTACCAGGATCAGCACAGACACGCTGCCCCTTCTTGGTGACGAAGCTGGGGAGGAGATGGGAGGAAAGATTACAAACAGAAGAGGGTTCAGCAAATGGGGGAGGGGAGCCCCATGTTCCCTACACCTCAGGCCCCCAATTCAGCCCAGTCAGTTCTTCCCTTTCTCTGCTGCAGGAGTTCAGAGCAGCTTCTCTCTGAGACCCTGCCTAAGGCTGAGACGCCCTCAGCGACTCAGAGTTTCCTTGGCCAGCCTCCCTCCTGCTCTCACCTTCCTTCCCTAGTTTCCCTCTTCACTGGGCGCATCTCATACCTGGTGCCCTGCAGGGTCCTACTGAGGACACATGCTTCTGCTGACCTGGTGGGATCCAGAGGGTGGGACTTTCCTGGACATCCATTCCTTGGATCCCACCCCTTTCCCTCTCCACTCTGCCCCCAGCGATGGCCAGTGAGCTTGGCACACTTACATGACAGCTGGCTGGGAGCACGCACTGCCCGTGTCTATATAATCTTCCATGAACACACATCGGATGTTTCGTGGGGTGTAAGACATGCAGCAGTCAGTGGGATGGTGAAAGCCTGCAACAAGAGGAAGCGTCACTTAAGGACTGAGTGGGAGGAAAAGGCAACCCGCTCCTGTGTTCTTGCCTGGTAAACCCCGTGTGCAAAGGAGCCTGGCAGGCTACAGTCCTTGGGGTTGCAAAAGAGTTGGACCCAACTTAGCAACTAAACAAACAAAACTGATGAAAACGGCATCCTTTCCCCCTTTCCTCCCATATACTGGAAAGAGTGAGAAGGTGCAGGGCTTTCCCCAGTTACACCAAGAAGGGGCTACTCTTCCTTGCGGGGCTGCATGGGAATCTTCCCGGAGCAAGGATGGAACCCGTGTGTCCTGCATTGGCAGGCAGATTCTTAACCACTGGACCACCAGGGAAGTCCTGAAGGTTCAGGACTGGAAAGGGGTGTTTTTCTTCTCTTCCAGAACTTGCTGGCCTCTCCTTGCCAGAGACGTTTTACTCTCCCCAGGGCTGAGCTGTGTGTCTGAGGGCATCCAGGCAGGGCCACGACAGAGCAGGAGAATTTCTTCCAGAAGAAGAAGGGTCTGAGGGCTGCAAGAAGCGTCAGAGAGCACCCTTCCCCCCTTCCCCCACAGTGAGCCAACTCTTGGGACAGCCAGGTGGGATAGAGGTCATCTATGGACCCACAGCCCATCCTGAACTTCCTTGGAGATGTTCACCACCCTCAGGAGCCCCCTCAGGGCCTGTACACAAGGTGGATTGAAGTCTTTGAGCCAATCTGTACCTGCTAGCTGTTTTTAAATATATGCCGTAACAAAACTTTACCACCATGAGACAGTGAGTGGTGATTCGGTTCCAGTCTTGAGAGTTCAAACTTCAGGTTTGACATTGTGTCTTCTATTTGAGAGAAACAGTAGAGAAGGGAAGAAAAATTACTGGGAAGCAACACTGTTTCAACCTCTCCATCTCCCTCATTCCTCAACCCCATCTCCTGCTAGGGAGGCAAGGATACTGAACCATTGGACCAGATCTGCCTTCAAGCCCATTTTCTCTGTCAACCCCCTGAGACTTCTCAGGGAACTTTTGAAAAAAGTTCGAGACAGGAAAACATTCTATTGACTGTGAATACAAAAAGCTAACTGCACATCCAACACGAGTAGATCAGTTGAATAGTTCCATAATGTGATATAATGCACCATGCTTTCTACACATTTCTGGAATTCACAGGGCCCTAGAAACAGTAAAAATTTTCCTATAACTGATCTGGTGACACAACATCACCCAAAGTGAAGTGAGGCTATTTACAGGCTTTATTTACTCCATTAGCATGAATATTGACATGTGTTTGCTGCAGAAATATGACTGTGTTCGGTTAATGTGTGTTTCTCAGACTCTGCCAGGGATGTTAAGTAATGTCCAGGTATGTGTAACCTTTTAAAAAATACATTCTTTTAGAATGTGATAGACTGTACATAATGCAAAGTTTGCAATTAAAAAAATTACTAAAATATTTCTTTATTTGAATAAGCTCACTGTCATTTTTTGAATTCCAGTTAGCATCAAATTAACAATCAGGAAAGAAAAACACTCGACGAAATGTTATCCAATTGATGTTAACAATAGATAGAAAACCCTTTTAAACTTTAAAAGAAATATATTCAACAGGCAACCTTCAGATCTAAAAAGTTACAAGTAGTGGTTTTACATTAGATCTTATAAATAAAAAAGTCTCCAATATAATCATTTGTTCTCTATCTCCCTGTGATCAGGACATGGATAGGAAAAGACCATCACATCTGAATATTCACAACTGTCATTTGCCATCTTTGCAAGGATTGCATGTCTACAATGCAGTGGTGTCAGGCAGTTTTTCAGGTAGTTTTTGTTTTCCCCAGGTTATCAAAAAGTACAATTATCTGAGATAAAATGTCACAAAAATCACAATCAGGAAAAGCAAAAGCTCTAGCAGGCAGACTTGAAAGTGGGGGTATTCACGGCTTGACCATGACCTGGAGGTGATTTTGTACACTTAAGAGCTGTCAACAGAAGTACCAAGAGCTATAGGGAGCAATCTGGGTTTAGTCTGTAGTTGCTAATAAACCAAGTGTTTTATCAGCACATACATAATGTAAAATGTAATTTTAATCATCCCGAAGTGTGTAGTTCAATAGCATTAAGTAACTTCTCATATTGTGCAACTTACCAGAATCCATCCATGGAACTTTTCTCATCTTGAAAGCTGAAATCCTGTACCCATTACACAATAGCTCCCCATTTCCCCTTTCCCTAAACCCTGGGCCACTGCCATTCTACTTTCTCTCTGAATTTGACTATTTTTAAGTACCTCATAGGAGTGGAATCATATTATCTATCCTTTTGTGACTGGCTTATCTCGTCTATCATCATGTCTTGTCTTCAATGTTAGTTCATGTTGTAGCACAGAATTCCCTTATTTTTTTAAGGCTGAATAATACTCCACATCCTGTTTTTCAATCCATTTGTTTGTCAATGGACACTTGGGTTGCTTCCTCCTTTTGGCAATTAAAAATCAAGCTGTTATTAGCAAGGTTGTGTAGGTACCTCTTTCACGTATCTACTTTCAATTCTTCTGGCTCTATCAAGAAATGGAATTGCTGGGTCATACTGCATCGCCTTTTCAAAACGTGAAAAATTCTGCATTCCAAAATGCATCTAGCCCTGAAGATTTGGATAAATGGATTGTGGACCTGTACTAGAATAATTAGGCAAGCATAAGTAAAATTTAGCTCATTCTTATGTAGTTACATATGAATCATATTAAATGAGGCAGATGCATACACTTCAATATGCTTAATATGATATATGTGGGGCTTGCAAAATTAAGTCTTAGATGAGTGTTGTCTTCCCATTAACAGCTTCCTAACTAGCTTGTAACCTAATGCTACCATGTATGGCTGTGTGATCTTGGGCAAGTTATCTAGGGTTCCTATGCCTCAATTCTCTTGTTTGTTAGATAGTAATAAATAATAATAATAAGTAAATCCATATAGTTTTCTGATAGTCTGCCCTACAGAATTGGCAGAAGGATCCAATGTATTAATACCTACAAGACACTTAGAACAGTGCCTGCTTGCACATAGGAAATACTAGATATCTATTTGTTACATAAATAAATTAGATGATTAAGTACACTTGAGTGAGTCCCTTGTCTGACTTGTTCAATTTCCTCTCTGAAGTGAGAGTTTTACACTAGAGGACATATAATAGTTCTAACATTGTGAAAGTCTATACTTCTTTCTACAGATCTATGATTTTTCTACAGTTCTCTTGATCTTGCCCATAATGCTCTTATGTTAGTTAAGAGAAAGTGTCAGATAATTCTAGTCATGAAAGGGAGAGATCTGTTTCCCCAGGTGGGTCCATTCAGCTGTATGCTGCCTTCCCCAGGGACCCATGGCTGCAGGGAGGGGTCTGTACCTACTGCTGCTGCTTTTAAACGAGAGCTATATCCATGTTGGGACAAAGGTGTCCCTCTGCGTCTCCTCCTTGGTCTGCAAGTCACCATCCACCTGCCCATCTGGGAGAAGGCTCACTGAACTCACCAAGTGCAGCCTGGGCAGCGAGAATGAGGAAGGAGAGGGCGGCTATGGAGGTCTTCATCTTCCTGGTGCACAGACGGTATACCAGCCTGAGGACTCCAGGGCTCTCTCCGACTCCCCTGGATCTCAGCTTGGCCCTTGTATTTATAGAAAGAGGAGGAGCAGGAAGTCATAGGGCAGAGATCAGAACGCTTTCCTGGGTTATATAATAGATAACACGTTATTTCTAAATAAAGGAAGGAGGCTGAGAAGGCAACAGGAACAAGGGGTGAGGATGACATGCGGCTTCCCCAATTGCCAACTGGACACAGGCAAAGGGAGGAACTAGTTTATGAAGGATCCTTCCTCTAGGAGGGTCACTGAATCCTCTCATCTGAATGTTTTCCTTGGGAGTTCACCCCATTCAAGGGCACGAACAGCCTGTTATCAGGGTGCTCTAACATGTGAACCCGATCATGTGACTCCTCACATAGAATCTTGACCCTTGACTCCTTTGTTTCACCTCTGATCCATCAAAAATACTGGGGTGGGTCTACTTTCAAGAGTGTGTCCAGAACCTTATTGTTCCTCACCACATCCTCTCTCTCCACCTGGTCCAAGCCACTCTTGTCTCTCACCAGGATTCTTGCCAAAAGCTCCTAATATGTGTCCTTCCTCTGCCCTTGCCCCCTTTCAGTCCATTCTCAACATTGCAGCCTGGGTTATCCTGTTAAAATATAAACCAACCAAGTCAATCCTATTTAAAATCCACTGATGGCTTTTTAATCCTCCATCCCAAACCCACTGTAAACCCAATCCTTCTCCTAGCCTACAAGCCCCTATGTGATCTGGTCCCTGTTCATGCTCTGTTTTCAGGTTCTTATTACTCTTCCCCTCACTCATTTGCTTCAATTATGCAGGCTAGCTCAGAGATTTCTGTTCCTGCTTCCTACATTACTCTTCTTTTGATAACTTTTTTGGGAGAAAAGTTTTACTTTCTCCCTAACCTCCTACAAGTGTTATATTTCTAGTTAATCTTTCTGTGACACTCTATCTAAAATTATAACCTCCCTCTGCCCAAATTTCTTGTCTTAATTTTTCTCCTATGTATTTGACACTATGTAAAACACTATATGGGATTCCCAGGTGGTTCAGTGGTAAAGAATCCACTTGCCAATGCAGGAGACGTGGCTTTGATCTCTGGGTGGGAAGATCCCCTGGAGAAGGAAATAGCAACCTGCTGGGAGTCGTCAGGATGCCTCCTCGCTAGGATGACAAGGTCATGAGACTAAGAAAGAAATTGCAAAGCTGACTTTCTTTATCGGGGCATTCCGGGCTAGGCACCCCCTGGTATTTTTCTTGGGAGTTCTGTCCATGCTCGGGACATTGGCTCATCTCAGTAGGTTAGTCCCAGTTGGAAAGAATTTGTCCTGAGATAATCCCCCCAGACCTCATGACCAGAGGATCTGGGAAGGTGGATCACCTTCCCCGGGGGCTAAAGAGGAATGAAAGGACTACACCTCCTACTCCTTACTGGGGAGTTTATCAAGAGCTCTCTGGGGGTCATGGCAAGGCCACCACTAGAAGGGCTCGTACTTGGGTCACCTTTCCACCTCCCACTCCTCTGACCACTCCATGGAGGAGGCTCTCTTCCTTGAAGAAACCAGGCTGGAATGGGACTTAGGAATGCTCATAACTGTGGCCAGCATAGTTGGAGACATTGATTGCTCTAGGATAATGTAGACAAAGGAATTCATTATAGTAGTTATAAGGTTAATAGGGTTTTATTGCTAAAACAGTGCTGCTAGACTGTCTCTTAGTCCTCTTTCCTCTTTCTAAGCTGTCTCTTAGTCCTCTTTCCTCTTTCCAAACTGTCTCTTTGTCCTCTTTCCTCTTTCCTCATAAGAACTGAAATAGGTTAATAGAATAAAACAGTCTCAAGCTTAAGCCCTTCCCTCTAGCTTCTACATAGTTGCACCTGATAAGAGAAATGTAACCTTTCTACTTAGATTGATGTACTTATCATGATTGAATGAAGTATGCTGAAGACATTCAAATGGTAAACATACTATTGTTAAATCTAATTACATAGAAATCTGACTTCTGTAAGGGGAATGTTTCATGATAGATTGGGGAATGAGCTCAATGATAAGGTTGCTATGGAAGGTAGAAAACAAAAAATTGTATAGAATGATAGGTGATGTAATGATGTAATGGGGATGTCTTTTGGCTATAAAACTGTAAACCAACAATAAACGAGAGAGACTGCTCCATCACCACACATCGACTCAGCTCAGTTCTTCCACGGACGCCACTCATCCCTCAAGACCCCCGGACCCGCTGGGGCTGGACCCCAGCAGCAACCCACTCCATTATTCTTGCCTGGGAAATCCCAAGGACAGAGGAGCCTGGTGGGCTACAGGTCATGGGGGTAGCAAAGAGCGGGACACGACTTAGAACAACAGCAATGTGCAACCTGCATTGTATTTTTACGGGACAGCCCTGCTCTAGATGGCTCCCCATCCCTTTGGGTCATTTCTTGCTTTTCGTGTCTTCCCAGGCATGCCCCAGGCATCATGAAGCAGAGAGAAGCCCTCTGGGTTGTGCCCCGTGTGAATTTCTGACCAGTAGAATTTGTGAGTAGAATACAGCTGTTGTCACTTTACATTACTAAGCTTCAAGTGCTTTGTTACACAGCAATGTGTCAAACTGTGGTGAGAGCAAGACTTCATTGGCCAGGGGTGGATTTCAAATCTTAATTTAATTTTATTATTGGAGTACGTCTGCTTTCCAAAATTCTGTTAGTTTCTGCTGTAATCAGCTCTAGGTGCACATATATCCCCTCCCTTTTGAGTCCCTCTCGCACTCCGCATGCTACCCTCTAGGCCACCAGTCGCAGAGCACCGAGCTGAGCTCCACGTGTTACGTAGCAGTTTCTCACTATCTATTTCACGCATGGTAATGTATGTACGTCAGCGCTACTCTCCCAGTTTGTCCCACCTTCTCCTTCCTGCCTTTGTCCGCAAGATTCTCTATGTCTGTGTCTCTATTTGTTCCCTGCAGATAGGGAACTGTACCATTTCTCTAGATTCCGTATATACAAACATTAATCTAGTCATACTTTTGGTTTGCTCGTGAGTGTCTGTTATGTTCTTTCACATATACCATACCTCAGAATCAGAGGGATGAGGGAGCTAGAGTGATGAGGCAAGACACCTTCATGAGGCTTACATTAATGCAAGAACAGTGGTTGAGGTAAGGGGTGAGGGTGCAGGGGTGTGACGTAACACACAACGCAGGCCACTCCTGGCTTCCCTCCAAGGTGTTGGTGCCTTTATCATGTCTAGTCCGTCACAAAGCTTGCTTCAGGCTGGTTGTGTTCGTCCATGGGGTCGCAAAGACTGACTGAGCACACCGACACACTAGTTCTTCCGGGTTCAGGAGAACCCATACTGCCCACTGATACTAGTTCATCTCCGCCTCCCCCATCTCCCCAGGAACCCAGCAGAGTCTAATGTTTCAGGGATGGGCATCACAAATAGATGACTGGAGCTATGAGAGGGAGGCCAACCCCTCGATTGCTGTGTGTTTTAGCCACCGGGGACATAGCAGCATCTAACAGCCTTCGCTTCCACGCATACACTGCATTCTGGAGAAGCCCCAGCCCTGAAGTTTGTTTTCACTTCAGCTAAATTATTAACCTGCGCCATCCTCTTGGCCTGGCTGTTTCAGTATATGGTAACACCAAGTGGATCCCATACACCCACTGACTCACACCATTTGTCAAATGGATCCCTGGACCTGAGGCCGTCTTGTGCACAGACCATACTGAGTGATCAGACGTTCTCTAAGTCCTTGGACCATTGGACTGGCAAAGGTCCTGCTGGTGGTGAAAAACCTCGTATCTGGAGCGAGTGTCAGTCCTGCTGAGGTTGGACTGGTCTCCCTTGCAGGTTGGCAGACGTCCAAGATAATCAACATGCCGCTGTATGGCTGTGTTTTCTCCTTGAGGCAGGTACCACATTGAGACTTGATGTCTACTCTCCCGGAAGGTTTCGCATTCGGCAGCAACCATCATTAAATGGGCCTTGATGAGAGAGAGCCCACACCGTCGGGCCCATGCATGACCTCTGTCCTTGCCGCCACAGCCAAGGGCTTGTTGCACTAGCTCTGTTGTGGCTGAGGGAAGAGGCTGGCTGACTCCCACGGGACGAGTCCTTCTTATCCATGTGCTCACCGACTTTCTCCTCTGCTCTGGATACTCCCCAGTGACTTCCAAGTCTCTGTCATCATGAGGCCTTGTCCCGTACCTCCAGGTTGCAGCATCTCTCTCGGTCCTGAGTACCGAGTCGTTTCCTGCAGGTTCTCTACCTCAGCATGGGAGAGTCCCTGATACAGGGAAGGAATGGCATGCACGATGAAATGCAGGGTGTAAAAGGTGAGGTGCTGCCAGACTACCCTCCGAGGAGCTGGGCAAGGCCCATACAGGACTGGTTGCTGTAGTGGTGGCCAGAGGAAGAGATGGGGCCGAAGGATGGGAAGTAGTGTAAGAAGCGTCTGATGCAGCACCAAACGCGTATCTGTTCAGCAAAAGGAAGCAATGAAAACACATGTCCGATTCACAATATAATGCTGTTTCTTTTTTAAAATTATTATTTATTTATTTTTAATGGAGTGGGTTTTGTGTACTTCCTGCATCTTTTACGGAGTTTCCTTTCCTATGCGACCAAGCATCATTGTTGACATTGAAGAATCACAGCAACTCTATTTGTTACTTAGCTTGGCATGGTTGAGCGAGCAGGCTGTGCTCCCGGTGAGCGGCTCCAACCTCCGGGGTCTTCCGGGGTTGATGATAACAATAGTCGGTGCTTCCTGAGCTTCCTTTGAGACGAGGTGTTTACTACTTGAAGCGCTTACTATTTCGCAATACTGCCTAGCACACCCGGCAGCTTCTTCCCTTGCAGAAATACCAAATACTCTGTCATCTCTGCCTGTAAACACTGGTCTTGCCACATGCTGGGACCTAGGCTTGCATAACCTGTTTGTCTAGCATAAGCTGAGCCGCCTGGTACTGTTACAGTGTCAGCATGTTTGAGCTAAGATGGCACACCTGCTTTCTCAGACCTGCACTTGGCTGATAGCGACTGTCCGCCATGACTCTCAACTCCCCCATCACTCCTTTCTCATCACTCCGTGTGTTATCTGTCCGTATTCTGGGCAGGTCTTGAAATCTCAGGATGGTGTTCCGTGCACAGATGCATCAGTCCCTTTTCAGGAGAGAGGCCTGAAGTGGGTTTTCCCTGCACTGTTTGCTGTTCCTTTGTTGTTGCTGTTTAGTTGCTAAGTCATATCCGACTCTTCTGACCCATGGACTGCAGCATGCCAGGCTTCCCTGTCCCTCACTATCTCCTGGAGTTTGCTCAAACTCATGTCCATTGAGTCGATGATGCTATTCAACCATCTCATCCTCTGTTGCCCCTCTTCTCCTCCTGCCCTCAGCCTTTCCCAGCATCAGGGTCTTTTCCAAGGAGTTGGTTCTTCGTATCAGGTGGCCAAAGTGTTGGAGCTTCAGTTTTAACATCAGTCCTTCCAATGAGTATTTGAGGTTGATTTCCTTTAGGATTGACTGGTTTGATCTCCTTGCTGTCCACGAGATTCTTAAGAGTCTTCTCCAGCACCCAAGTTCCTTTAGTTTCCAAATGAAATCATCCCAGGTGTCTGGCCTCATCTATTGGCTATGTGTGGTGAGTAAGGAAGGTACCTTGAGTTCAAGTTGTTGTCCCACGCAAAGGCAAGGTAGTGATCTAGTTCACCCTCAGGCCATCTGCACACTGCATTAGGAAAGGCAGTCTAGTTTATGCACTCTTTCAACCCCTTCAGGGCCACAGAAGAGAGGCCTTGGGGCTGGAATTCTTCTTTCCTCAGAGATAAAGTGTGCACAGTTGTGCTGGGCTTATTGCCTTGTGTGGGAGTATCTTACTCTGTTCTGAACTCAGCGTATGCTCCTTTGTTTTGCTTAAGTTTGTAAGACATAGGATACCAGGCCATCCTCATTACTATCTGTTCCTGTTGAGGAGGGAAAGGGCCCTTCACCTGTAGCCCAAGAGAGAGCATGCAGATCATTGCCCTAAGTCAACTGCTATGTGTGGGGGGACTGACCGTCACTGTTGAAGCTAATCTTGCTCTGTCTCTTCTCTTCTTGAGTAAACTGCTCCATACAGGGCCCATGTAAGTCATTTCTTTTGAGGCAACTCTGACACAAAGCATGCAGTAGGTTGACATTTTGGGACAGTGGTTATAACCTGCCTAGCACATCCCAACTTTCAAAACGCCAGGACTGGTACTCCTTAAAGATGCAGACTGTGGGGAACTCTGCTTGGATCCCATGCTTTGGAGCACTCTTCATATTGTAGTGTGCTGTGCTGAGTCACTTCAGTCGTGTAAAACTCTTTGTGCCCCTATGGACTGTAGCCTACCAGGCTCCTCTGCCCATGGGACTCTCCAGGCAAGAATACTGGAGTGGGTTGCCATGCCCTCCTCCAGGGGATCTTCCCAACCCTGGGATCGAATCCTGTGTTTCTTAAGTCTTCTTCACTGTCAGGTGGAATCTTTACCACTAGGACCACCTGGAAAGCCCCCTTGATATAGTAAGCACACACTAAATAAATTCATCAGAGAACACAGATGAATACACAGAACACTGTCTCTTGGTATGTGGTCCTTAGGGCTGGCTTGGTGTGATCTGCAACACTAAACATCCATTCTAGCGACAAACAGAGTTCATGTCTCCAAGGAAAATGCTTTTCCACCTCTCCCTCTCTATGTCTTTGGAAGGAAACACCCCTGAGTCCAAAAGCTGTGGAGGCTGATGAGTTACCACTGCCAACACTGCAATAAGACACCTCTCTGGACGGCAGGAAAGATTTGAGCTGCAGAAGACTTGAGATGAGAGAAAAGACAAGCCAACTAACTCGTCAAAATCTTTCTTCGCAGATGGTGTGAGAACCATACATTCTTGCAAAACTAAGAGTTGTTCCCCTGAAATGCTCCACGTTCAATTTATTGCTGCTTTTTTGTACTCCAATCTATGGCAATAGACTCCTGAATTAGGGCTGTATATGCTACAGTTTCGGGCTTCCTTGTGTGGCTCAGTGGTAAAGAATTTGACTGCCAGTGCAGGAGATGTGAGTTTGATCCCTGGGTGGGGAAGATGCCCTGGAGAAGGAAACGGCAACCCACTCCAGTATTCTTGCCTGGGAGATCTTGTGGACAGGAGTCTGGCGGGCTTCAGTCAATGGGGTTGAAAAGAGTTGGATATGACTTAGCAACTAAACAACGGCAACATGCAATAGTTTCACATGGTTGCAGTATTAAGCAATTCAGTGTACTTTTAAATTCGTTCATTCATTTATGTTTTGAATATTAGCACACCTGATTTGGGTGCTTCCTTATGGATTCTTGCCGTGGGTCGTGAAAATGTTAGGGACCCAGGACCCTCTGCCCAGGACCCACAGAGGCAGGTGGCAGGTAAGTTAATACCCTGGGCTAAACCATATCCTCTGTGTCCTTACTGTAAACATCTGTGTTTGGAAATAATCTATGTGTGCATTTTTCTTCCACGTGCATGATCTTAATCTATGTCACTATTGCACACAGGAAAATCTTTCTTTTTAAGTTGAAAGGGGAATAGCAGATCCCATCAACTTGTCTTCTTGTTTTCCTCGATGTCTACAAGACAGAGCCCACACCCTCCTTAGGGAAATAAAATTCTGCAAGCTACATGGCATGGAGTTGCAAGAGTTGGACATGACTTAGCAACTAAACAACAGCATGTAGTAGTTTCACATAGCTGCAATATGCATGACCCTAAGAAATTAAATTAAAAAGAAAATGATAAAAAATGAAACAAACACACATACAAAGGTATAACAATATCCAGCGACAAGCCACTCTCTCTCTCCCCTCCCCCAGCCTCTGCTGCTGCTGCTAAGTCGCCTCAGTCGTGTCCGACTCTGTGCGACCCCGTAGACGGCAGCCCACCAGGCTTCCCCATCCCTAGGATTCTCCAGGCAAGAACACTGGAGTGGGCTGCCATTTCCTTCTCTCCAGCCCCTGGCAATCACTAATTTGCATTCTGTCTCTATGGATTTGCCTATTCTGGATGCTTCCTGTGTAAAGGGAATCATTCTATATGCTGCCTGTTGTGTCTGGCTCCTTTCATTTAACATAAAGTTTTCAAGGTTCTTCATGCTGTAACATGGATCGATACTTCATTCCTTTTGATGGCTGAATAATATTCCACTGTATGGCTATATCTCATATTGTATATCCATACATCACCTGATGGACATCTGGGTTGTTTCATAATTTGTGGGTATTAAGAATAGTGCTTCTATAAGCATTATTCACATACAAGTTTCTGTGTGAAAATATGTTCAGAGATCAGGGTAATGTTGCCTTCATAGAGTGAGTTAGGAAGCATTCCTTCTCCTTTTGTCTTTTGGAAGAGTTTGGTGCATTAATTCTTCTTTAAGAGTTTAGTAGACATCACCAGTGATGCTCTCTGGACCAGAGATTTTCTTTGTTAGGAGATTTAGGCTTACTTCTTTGAATTAAACAAATCCTTGTTAAGAAGGATTACTGTAAGCATTAGTAAAGATCTTTTATTCTACTTGGGATAGAGATGATGAGAACTAAGAAAGTTCCCACTGCTCAGAGCTGTGGGGCCTCAGTGTTCAGTGAGGATTTCAGTGGAAACCAAGAGAGATCTCCTTAGATTAGAATTCTGAGGAAAATTCATGAAAGGGATGGCATTTGGACTAGGTCTCAAAAATTAAACTGGGACTGTATTGGATTTTAAAATGCAGAGAAAGACAGAAGAACATTCTACTCAGAGGTAACTGCCAACAGGGGTAATAGCTGTCATAAGACAGGAAACACTTACTGTTTTGAAAATGTTTACAATTATTTCCTCACTACAGCCCTGTGACATCGGTAGAGTTGTCATCTCCTTTTACAGATGAGGATAGAGAGGCGCAGAACTGTGACCGTAATTTGCCCACACAGCTAGAAAGGGGGCAAAGCTGGGATTCAAACCGAGGTCTTTTGATACTAGGCTCACCCTTTCAGACAAAGGCATGAGAATGACAAAATGTGAAGCATGTTTTGGGTGCGTCCACATTGTGGATCACAATAAACTGTGGACAGTCCTTAAGGAGATGGGAATACCAGACCACCTGACCTGCCTCCTGAGAAATCTGTATGTAGGTTGAGAAGCAGCAATTAGAACTGGGCATGGAACAACAGACTGGTTCCAAATTGGGAAAGGAGTACATTGAGGCTATGTATTGTCACCCTGCTTATTTAACTTATATGCAGAACACATCATGCAAAATGCCGGGCTGGATGAAGCACAAACTGGAATCAAGATTGCTGGGAGAAATGTCAATAACCTCAGATACGAACTGAACTGAAGGAATTGTCTTGTGCTCACTTTGCACATTATGTGTAATGTTCAGTTCAGTCACTCAGTCATGCTTGACTCTGCAACCCCATGGACTGCAGCACACCAGGCCTCCCTGTCCATCAACAACTCCTGGAGTTTACTCAGACTCATATCCATCGAATTGGTGATGCCATCCAACCGTCTCATTCTCTGTCATCCCCTTCTCCTCCTGCCTTCAATCTTTCCCAGCATCAGGGTCTTTTCCAATGAATCAGTTCTTTGCTTTAGGTGGCCAAAGGATTATAGTTTCAGCTTTAGCATCAGCCCTTCCAATGAATATTCAAGACTGAGTTCCTTTGGGATGGACTGGTTGGATCTCCTTGCAGTCCAAGGGACTCTCAAAAGTCCTCTCCAACACCACAGTTCGAAACATCAGTTCTTCAGTGCTCAGCCTTCTTTATGGTCCAACTCTCACATCCATACATGACTACTGGAAAAACCATAGCTTTGACTAGATGGACCTTTGTCAGCAGCGATGTCTTTGATTTTTAATACACTGTCTACGTTTGTCATAGCTTTTCTTCCAAGGAGCAAGCGTCTTTTAATTTCATGGCTGCAGTCACCGTCTGCAGTGATTTTGGAGCCCAAGAAAATAAATCTGTCACTGTTTCCATATTTTCCCCATCTATTTGCCATGAAGAGATGGGACCAGAAGCCATGATCTTTGTTTTTTGAATGCTGAGTTTTAAGCCAGTTTTTTCACTCTTCTCTTTCACCTTCATCAAGAGGCTCTTTAGTTTCTCTTTGCTTTCTGCCATTTGTGTGGTATCATTCACATAGCTGAGGTTGTTGATATTTCTCCCAGAATTCTTGAGTCAACTTGAGCTTCATTCAGCCCAGCATTTCGCGAGATGTAGTCTGCATTTAAGTTAATCAGGGTAACAATATACAGCCTTGATGTACTCCTTTCTCAATTTTGAACCAGTCCATTGTTCCATGCCTGGTTCTAACTATTGCTTCTTGATTTGCATACAGGTTTCTCAGGAAGTATTGGGCCAGGCACCACTGGGTGCAGGGTGGGGAGTGTTCCAGAGAGATATCCTGCTCTGAGTTGCTTCACAAATTTATAGGGAAGTTGGAGGGGCCAGGGAGAACCCACTTATCACATAGTGATGAGAACTTTCTGGACTGGTCTTGCTCAGAAGAGGAACATCTCAAGCTTGAAGGCTCGTTGCCCAGGGATGTTTACCCACCAGCATATTACCTTGTCCTAGAAAGTAGCTATTTTAAGCTTTGTGGGCCCTGCAAAGTCACTGTAACACCTGCCCAGTTTGTAGATCAAAAGCAATCATAGGCCACATGAAAACAAATGAGCATGACTATGTTCCAATAAAACTTTATTTACAAAAACAGGCAGCAGCTGGGTTTAGCTCCCAGACCATAGGTCAGAGACCCCTAACCTGGAAGTCTGATAGAAACCTACTGATCCAGCCCATTAAAAAACTGTACTTTTAAAATTTTGGCTGCACCACGTGGCTTGTGGAGTCTTAGTTCACCAACGAGGGACTGAACCCCAAGTCCTTGGCAGTGAGAATTCAGAGTCCTTACCACTGAACCATCAGGGAATTTCCAGTCCATGTTTACAGCAAAGGCAGGGCTGGGGAGATGCTGTCTGGGCCATCAGCAAAGAGTTTGCCTCTTCTAATTCACCTACTCGATGCTACTTGGCCTCGTGGAACTGTCTTATGAAGGAGAAAACCATTAATGAAATAGTATATAATAAAGACAGAATTACAAGTTGTGATGAGAGCTATAATGGGTTATTTTTAGAGTTTTTATGAAACTGTGTCACTGGAGACCAAACTTATACTGGAGGTTAACACAAGGCTGCTCTAAGAAGAGTCTTTAACTGAGACCTAAAGAATGAATGAGAGTTGGCTAGCTAAGAGTGGGTGGAATAAGAGAGGGGAATAGCATATGCCAAGGCCCTGAGGCAAAAAATGAGGATTGTAGGTTTGAGGTGACAAAAGAAGGTCTGTGTGGCTGGAGCATCAAGATGAGGGAGCAGGCTGAGCCTCAGGAGACAGGCAGGGTCCCAGTTATGGGGCATTTGGCAGGACATGCTTGTAAAGATTTTGGATTTGATTCCGTGTGTAAGGGGAAGGTACAGAGGATTTTCAGGTGGCTGTAGTGGAGAATGGAGGGCATGCAGGAAGAATGGAAGTGGCGAGACTGAGTAGAGCATGTTTTGGTCATCAGGGCAAGAGATGAGGATGACTTCGATCAGTGTGAGTGTTTTTTTGTGTTGCAGGTAAAGTTTTGTGTGTAGGAAGCTATTGCAGTTACTTTGATTTTTAAATGAATATTCAGTAGAGCAACAAATTAAAAATAGAGCTTCCCATGCCTCACCCATCTTATCCTATTTATAAGTAATAAATAGGATATAGCAAAATTTAAGTCCTTGATGAATGATTAAGTAGAATAGACAAGCCTTAAACAATCAGTCCTGTTTAAAACTTTGTGGATTAAATTTTTGTAAATAATTTAAGCTGTTTTAATTAATTTAATATACTGGATTTTAGGTTTCCCAGTTTGTGCTAGTGGTAAAGAACCTGCCTGTCAGTGCAGGAGATTTAAGAGACTTGGGTTTGATCCCTGGGTTGGGAAGATATCCTGGAGGAAGGAATGGTAACCCACTCCAGTATTCTTACCTGGGAAATCCCATGGACAGAGGAGCCTGGTGGGCTACATAGGGTCACAGAATTGGACACAACATAAGCAACTTCGCACATTAAATTTTTAAGAGTATTCTCCATGCCCAATCTACCACTCAGAGTCTTCCAAAGCACTTCACTCCTATAAAACCAGCAAATTAAACTTATGACTATAGGAAAATCAAGTTTTGTTAAATACTCCAATGTTATTTGTTAACTTAGCCAAATTCTCTTATATCTATCTCTCAGCTCAAAATCACAAGCACAAGTAAATTATTTAATTACACATTTAATACTGGAATCCCATGAATAATCTGTTATGTACTCCAAGAGATAATTTAAAAATGTATTATAAGTGCTCTAAGTTCCAAATTATATAGATAATTCCAATGATTACAAACCTGTAACTCATCTTTGCATATGAATATTAATATTCATGGCCTGATTTACACTATACTATCTATGTTTAATTGTAAGCTTCTGGAGGCTTACTGGTTAACTCTGTAACTCTTAACTTACAGAGTTATTATCTTATGAAATTGAGATTACTGGGCTAATTATATGTGTTTGCCACCAGATCACCATCCTAGCAGGGGTGGTGGCTTAGTCACTTAGTCGTGTCCGACTCTTGTGACCCCATGGACTGTAGCCTGTCAGGCTCCTCTGTCCGTGGGGGTTCTCCAGCAAGAATCTGAAGTGGGTTGCCATTTCCTTCTGCAGGGGATCTTCTTGACCCAGTAATCAAATCCGGGTCTCCTGCATTGCAGGCAAGGGAGCTACAAGGGAAGCCTTATGGCTTCAGATTTATTAAAGGAAATGAATCCGATTTCCACGGACTGGACTGTAGGTCCTTAAGTCTGCACACTCTCTTCCCACTTAGTCAATTACTGGGTCACACGCCCTTTGAAAGGGGCGTATCCATTCTACACTGCTGCACTCTCCCTCTGTCCCTATTAACCTAGTGTTGGGGGGTGCTTATTGACCAACAAAGACTTGGAAGTCAGGCCTGTGCATCTCTACACTATGACTGGGTACACGCAGCTCTACTTTAATAGTCAAAATGACAACAAGAGGCTTGGGATTCACATCTTTTAAAAAGGATTGATTCTGGGAGCTTCCCTAGCAGTCGAGTAGTTGGCTCTGTGCTCCCACAGCAGGCGGCCATATGCTTGGGGGGCACCTCAGCCCTGCACGTGCAAGCAGAGGGTCTCCCACGGTCGTCTGTATTCACACTGCTTGACTCGTCTAAGGACCCTGGACTGGGGTCATTGTCTGTCCTCCCCCTGATCCTAACTACGCCTCCATCTTTCCACTATTTACATCTACTCCTACTGAAATGTTTACAAGGCCCCAGATATGCAGTAATACCATAGAAGTGTCTGTAAAATCAAAGAAATGACCAGGCTGTCATCGAGAGAACCAATTTAAGTCACCAGTCCCTTTCTGCAGCACGGATTTATCTCAAGACCTGAGCGCCTGCAAAGGGACGACAGATGCTGTCCGGGGGCCACAGGCTCCTCTGGGCCCAGAAGGCGGAGCTTCACGGCAAAGCTTCAGGAGAGAGCAGAGCGCCAGAGCAGGAGCACGGAAAAGCACTCACGGGCTTTCATCGGGCCAGGACTCGCCCAGGGCCCTTCTGGGGTGAGGGAGCTGGTGGGGAGGGGAGGTGGCTCTGTGGCCTCTTCCCGTGATCCTGCCACTGTGAAGGTCCCGCTGCTCCCAGCTCCCTTGGACGTCTGGCCCAGGTATTTGCTGTCCTTCCGCCCCCAGGCCTGGCCTGGGTCGGCACAGATGGGTCACCCACTTCTGGTCTGGAAGCTGAGGAGCAAGAAGGAGAAGATGAGAGATGGAGAGTCAGCAGTCCCTCCCACCACCCCAGCCTCCCCCCACCCCCACCAGCAGCGGCCTCCTGTGCCACCCCAGCCCACCCCACTCGTGTCACTGTTCCTGGAGAGTCTCACCCCCTTCCCTCTCCCAGCCCTACTGGTTCTTGAGATTGCACCTTTTCCACTGTTAGGGGGCTGTACTTACATGACCCCTTGCTGGGGGCACTTGTCACTGGTCCTTTGATAATTTTCCACTCAAGAGAGTGGGATTGTCCTTGTTACCAAGGAGTAACAGCAGGCACACAGGTAGGTTCTGCAAGGTAGAGGACTGTAAGATGCTGGAAGCTTCTCCATGAGAAAGCTTATACCTCTATCTGCACTCCCCACAGCCCCTGAGGAGGGGAGGGAGACTCGAGACAGGAGCACCTGGCAGGAGATGTCCTGGTCTTCCTCCTCCCTCCACCTTTTAAACAATCTTTTGGTTAAGCCACATTGCATGTGGGATCTGGGTTTCTTGACATGTAGAACCAGCGGCCCCTGCATTGGCAGCACAGAGTCTTAACTAGGGGACGATGAGGGAGGCTCCCTTGAGGGCACCCCCCAGCCATCCCCTACCCCTGCTTAAACTGCCCTCCTCTAAGTCCTTTCCTCCCTACTTCTGCCTCTCCAGCCCCTCCCAACCTCTTCTCCCAGACCCTCCCCAGGGCTGGGATAGGTCTCTGTGATCCTAGTGTTTCAGATTTCTGGTTGTCCTTAGGATTCAGAAATAAGAAATCAGAATTCCTGGAAATTCTCAGATCATAAATTATTCTATATTCATCTTTTAAGAAAATGAGATATAAATCATTCTAGGTTGTACTACATATTCAAATTTTTTCATTTTTAAAGTTTTATTTTATTTTGAAGTATAGTTGATTTACAATGTTGTGTTAGGTGATTTTTTTTAATATAACACTTTATTCTCATGTTTTAAAAATCATGTGACTACACAGTAAACAGCAAATCATTTTTCTATGAAGGTTTTTAACCCCCCCTCCCCACTGCCAAAGTTTCAGAGGTTTTTCTGTAAAATTAAATTCAAATTAACAATAAGGGATGTTTCTATGTATGGTGACAAGATTATAAACTCAGTAACACATTTAATGTTCTCTAGCAGCTAAAGACAGTTGATAATAAAAAACGTGGAAAGATGGGAACATTAACACAAAATAAAGGGCCAATGAAAATCATTTAAAAACCATAAAAAGTGCAACAGCTGTTTAAAATATTTAAAGTTCTTATTCAAAAATAAAAATTTAAAACACAGGCAACATCAATTGCAAACTGTTCATAGTCTTTACCTTGGTTTTGTAGCGAATATTCCATAGAACATTTTTTCCATACTGGATTGGCCCAACTGTTGAAAGTATGTCTAAATGTGTTTTCAGTTGGAGTTTGGGTACTAAATGCTTCCTTCATATGAGCTATTTCCTATTTTAATGATGGACGTATCTACTCTGCTTCTCCTGAATCTGTTTTCCCCATTCAAAACTGATATTGCTTTCTGGCCACACAACACGTGGAATCTTAGTTCCTGGACCAGGGATCAAACCTGTGTCCCTTGCATTGAAAGTGTGCAGTCGTAACCACCAGACCACTGGGGAAGTCCCTTGCTTTAGCTAATTTAGATTTTATATAAACGTTAGCAAATGTTTCTGGTTTCATGTCCTAGTATTCTGTGACATTTATGCATTTTCTCTTCATATTTCCTCTTATGTGATTGGGCTTCCCTGGTGGCTCAGATGGTAAAGAATCCACCTGCAATGCAGGCGATCTGGGTTCAATCCCTGGGTTGGGACTATCCCGTGGAGGAGGGCATGGTAACCCACCCCAATATTCTTGCCTGGAGAATCTCCATGGACAGAGGAGCCTGTGGGCTACAGTCCATGGGGTTGCAAAGAGTCAGACACAGCTGAGCAATTGTGAAATTGTATGAATTTTACAAACTTATTAGCATTTCTTAGCAGCAGACAGAGCTGTGAACTCCCATGTGTAACAGGGAAATGGTCTCAAGAAGCTAGATCAAGACCACTTCCCGTATCTGCTCTAGTCTGCATCCCCCCATATGCTGATCTTAACCTTAACTCCGTGTGCCAAATGTTTCCTGCTTTCATGCCTGATGTCAGCAAATTCCTTTAAGTCAGTAACATCTCTCTGTTGAATGAATGGTAAGCTTTATTCCATCAAGAGAATTAGAATACTTTTGCCCATTTTCTCCAATTGCTCAACTGAGTTTTCTTGGGACTTGGAATTTAGAAAAAACATATAATTTTCTGAGAAATGCTGAGAAGTATTCCCACATGAAAATGCTAGTGGATGTCCAGGGTGGGTCACAGCAGGGTGGGACTCTTCCCTGCCTCTGAGAGGACCCACTGTCACAGGACTGGGTAGGGGTCGGGGTGCTGCTAGAAGCAGGACGTTTGCTGGGCTCAGAGGAGCAGGGCCTGGCTAGGAGGCTTGAAAGTTCGACTTGTCCTTGTTTCTTCTCCTGAAAGCTATGTAACTCCAGTCAGGACACTCACCCTTTCCGAACCTTTGTCCTTGAAATGGCAAATAATAGCCTTGCAGCAAGTACTGTGCAAACTGATATTTATTCTGATGATTGTTTTGTGCAGTAAAGGCCTTATAACCCCCATGGAACAGACGAGGCAGCTGTGGGTCAGGAAAACTAGACAAGACACAGAAGGTCACAGGCTGGCCAGAGCAGAGCTTCCAGACCCAGGCTCCCGGGGAGAGCAGATCTGCTTCTGCTCCCAGTGCATTCCAGTGTGTTGCCAGAGCGAGTGGCACAGAGTCAGCTTTTTATGTATACATGGGATAGATCCTCTCTCGTGATGCTGGGCAGAGCAGCTGCAGCTCTGGGTCGGGCATGGGATCACCAGGGTCAACACTGACGTGCTTACCACCACTCTGGACCCAGATAACTGTTCTGTGGGTCATTTTCAGTACAGTGTTCAAAAATATTACCTGTATTAGACAGCATTCCATCATAAAATAGGCTTGTGTTGGATGATATTTCCCAACCGTCAGCTAGGGTGAGTTCTGATGGGCGAGGCTAAGCTGTGGTGTCTGAGAGGTTCGGTGCATTATATGCATTTTCAACTTTCTGAGTTTTCCATTTCCAGTGCGTTTATCCTGGAGGTAACCCCCTCGTGAGTAGAGGAAGATGTGCACTGAGACTCTACCACAGGCCTGGTACCTGGCTTAGTTCCTGATGTAGCTCATCTCCCTTCCTCACCACTACCCTTTGAGAAGTTATTACTGATCCCGATTGCAGATGAGAAGTCATATGACAATAACTGAGATTATTGGGAAGCAGTGAAAAGCTCTTTCACAGTCAAAATTCCTGGAAAACAGCTGTTATCCATTGAACTAGCAGATGTCAAATGGCAGTCCTAGGGTGGAGTATTGTTTGGTCTCTGATTTCAGTTGAAATTCAGCTCAGGAGAACTGTTTACAATAGCCAAAACTTGGAAGCAATCTAAATGTCTATTGATAGAGGAATGGGTAAAGAAGATGTGGTACATGTGTACAATGGAATATTACTAAGCCATTAAAAAGAATGAAATAATGCCATTTGCAGCAATGCGTATGGATTTAGAGGTTGCCATCCTGAGTGAACTTGGGAAAACTCAGGGAGATGGTAAGGGACAGGGAGGCCTGGCCTGCTGCAGTCCATGGGGTCACAAAGAGTTGGACACCACTGGGCGACTGAACAGCAACAACAGTGACATACTAAGTGAAGTAAGTCACACAGAAGGGAAATATCATACGACATCCCTTATACACAGAATCTAAAAATAAATGATACAAATGAACTTATAAAACAGAGACTCATAGACTTAGAGAATGAACTTATGGTTCCAGGAGGGAAGGATGGGGGAAGGGGTAGTTAGAGAGTTTGAGATGGACATGTACACACTGCTATATTTAAAATGGATAACCAATAATGACCTACTGTATAGCACAGGGAACTCTGCTCAGTGTTATGTGGATGGGAGAGGAGTTTGGGGGAGAATGGGTGCATGTGTATGTAAGGTTGAGTCCCTTCCCTATTCACCTGAAACTGTGGCAACATTGTTTGTTAGAAAGGCAGTGGCAAAGAATGCTCGAACTACTGCACAATTGCACTCATCTCACACGCTAGTAAAGTAATGCTCAAAATTCTCCAAGCCAGGCTTCAGCAATACGTGAACCGCGAACTTCCAGATGTTCACGCTGGTTTTAGAAAAGGCAGAGGAACCAGAGATCAAATTGGTAACATCCGCTGGATCATCAAAAAAGCAAGAGAGTTCCAGAAAAGCATCTACTTCTGCTTTATTGACTATGCCAAAGCCTTTGACTGTGTGGAGCACAATAAAGTGTGGAAAATTCTGAAAGAGATGGGAATACCAGACCATCTGACCTGTCTCTTGAGAAATCTGTATGCAGGTCAGGAAGCAACAGTTAGAACTGGACATGGAACAACAGACTGGTTCCAAATAGGAAAAGGAATACTTCAAGGCTGTATATTGTCACCCTGCTTATAATCATCTATGCCCCAATACAAAAAAAAAAAAAAAAAGGGCTTAAAAATAAGAAAAGAAATTCAGCTCAAGAGAGTAGTTTCCTGGGAAGCCTCCTCCCAGGTCCCTCTGTGCCACCTTCTCCCCTGGCTCCAGCGCCCTGCAGAGAGGCCAGCAGGCCTGTTGAGGGCAGTGAGCTGGGGGTCAGCGCCTGGGGTGTAGCCCTGCCCCTTCCTGTAGCACAGGTGTGTACTGAGAGCTCGGTACACGGCTCTGGGCCGTGCACACACTGGACAAGTCTTGCAGGGAGAGGAGGGAAGCTGACCCAGTGTCTCAGGCTCAAATTCCCCAGAGACCACGCGGACAGCAGCTGGGTGTGGGGGGCAGTGCGGACCCTGAGGCCTGGGCAGCGCCCCCTGTCTAAGGGGACAGCACCTCCACCTCAGTCCCATTTGGACGTGAGCTTGTGGAAACTTGGGCTCATGTCTGCTTGGTCTTCCATATTTGTGAAAGAAATGGGCAATGGGATTTTTAACGTTTCCAGTTTTTCAATGTTGGCAACCATCCAAATTTGGTCAAACCCCATCTAAGCCATGAAGCGAGCGTGATCCTTTGTGGGTTCCTCTCGCCCAGATTCTGCTCCTCCTGGAGGCAGCTGAGCAGACACCTGGAGGGCTCTGGGTCAGCTTCTCCAGCCTGGGGACCAAAGGCCAGGAAGGCTGTTTTCAGAGGCAGGTTTTCCCCAGCCCAGGGGAGGCAGAAGTGAGCCCCGACCGGAAATGGGAGACACCCTCGGGAAAGACGCTCTCTGTTTTGCAGGAACCCCAGACCACATTTTCCAGACCACCCACACCTCCTCACTGCAGCCCCCCACCCTGCCCACCCCCACCTCCAGTCTCCAGCCCCTGTGTTCGCTTTGTTCAGAGCAAGGAGAGTAGCAGGTCTCACCTTCATTGGCCTCCGAGTGCAGGACGGTGAGGGAGGAGGAAGGCCAGGGTAGCCAGGCTGGCCCTCATCTTCCTGGGTGCCGGCCAGCAACAGGACCAGGGCTGGGCTGAGGACTCCTGGGTTCTCTGGCTCCCTGAAATCTGGGCTCTGAGCCTCCTTTATAGGAGACTGCTGCTCAGGAAGTCACAGGATCCAAAAACTTAAGGTTGTGTGGCAGTTTTGATTCTTTGGAATTGTGACCAATGACATATGTAAATTATGAGAACTCAAGTCAATTTAGACAAAGAAAAGAGGAAGGCAGAGAACGACCCTGGCTTTCAGTTTGGCTGATATCTTGAGGGTGGTGGTGGGGGAGGCCCAGAGACCAGGAGCTGTGTCAGAAATGGCCCCCTTCTCCTGGTCTCCCCTGGGAGCCTGGTTAAGACCCCTCGGTGAGCCCGACGTCAGGTGTGGACCATGGGCTCAGAGGCCGGGTGACTCTCAGGATCAGCAGCTCTGGCCCAATGCCAGGAGAGGGATGTGGGGTGAGTGCAGGGTTCACCCCGACACAAGGTCCAAGCCTAATTGGGGCTTGGGGGGGAGCAGGGTCCAGGGGTTCCTGGGACGGCTGGGCCTCACCAACCAGGGTGGACTGGAGACCTTCACCTACACGGAACAGAAGGGCCCTGCCCCTTGCCCAGCCCAGGGAGCTTCATCAGACCCTTAGCACCCAGGCAGGGGCCCGGGCTCTCTGCTCAGCCAGGCCAGCCTCCAGGGCAAGACTGAGGGGCAGTTTCTTCTGAACTGAGCTGGGGGAGCAGAGGCAGGGCAGCGTCGTCCACAGAATACAGTTGTGTCTTGTCACCCTAAGTGTGTGCTGCAGGGGCCCTGCTCAGAATGCCAGGATGGTTTAGTGACCGAGATGGAAGGTGCCAGCCTCCCTGGTTTGCCAGGGTAACAGGGTTCCAGCAAATCTGGAAAAGTTCACAGAGGTCACAGGACTGGAAAAGGTCAGTTTTCATTCCAACCCCAAAGAAAGGCAATGCCAAAGAATGTTCAAACTGCTGCACAATTGCATTCATCTCACACACTAGCAAAGTGAGGCTTAAAGTTCTCCAAGCCAGGCTTCAACAGTATGTGAACTGTGAACTTTCAGATGTTCAAGCTAAATTTAGAAAAGGCAGAGGAACCAAAGGTCAAATTGGCAACATCTGCTGGATCATCGAAAAAGCAAGAGAGTTCCAGAAAAACATCTACTTCTGCTTTATTGACTACGCCAAAGCCTTTGACTGTGTGGATCACAATAAACTGTGGAAAAATCTGAAAGAGATGGGAATACCAGACCACCTGACCTGCCTCCTGAAAAATCTGTATGCAGGTCAAGAAGCTACAGTTAGAACTAGACATGGAATAACAGACTGGTTCCAAATTGGGAAAGGAGTATGTCAAGGCTATATATTGTCTCCCTGCTTATTTAAATTATATGGAGAGTACATCATGAGAAATGCTGGACTGGATGAAGCTCAAGCTGGAATCAAGATTGCTAGGAGAAATATCAAATCCTTAGATACGCAGATGACACCACACTTACGGCAGAAAGCAAAGAACTAAAGAGCCTCTTGATGACAGTGAAAGAGGAGAGTGAAAAAGCTAGCTTAAAGCTCAACATTCAGAAAACAAAAATCATGGCATCTGGTCCCATCACTTCATGGCAAATAGATGGAGAAACAGTGGAAATAATGAGAGACTTTATTTTGGGGGGCTCCAAATTTACTGCAGATGGTGACTGCGGCCATGAAATCAAAAGATGCTTACTCCTTGGAAGAAAAGTTATGACCAACCTAGACAGCATATTAAAAAGCAGAGACATTACTTTGCCAACAAAGGTCCATCTAGTCAAAGCTATGGTTTTTCTACTAGTTATATATGGATGTGAGAGTTGGACTGTAAAGAAAGCTGAGTGCCGAAGAATTGATGCTTTTGAACTGTGGTGTTGGAGAAGACTCTTGAGAGTCCCTTGGACTGGAAGGAGATCCAACCAGTCCATCCTAAAGGAAGTCAGTCCTGAATATTCATTGGAAGGACTGATGCTGAAGCTGAAACTGCAATACTTTGGCCACCTGATGCGAAGAACTGACTCTTTGGAAAAGACCCTGATGCTGAGAAAAATTGAAGGCAGGAGGAGTAGGGGATGACAGAGGATGAGACAGTTGGATGGCATCACTATTGATGATGGCATCACTGACTTGATGGACTTGCGTCTGAGCAAGCTCTGGGAGTTGGTGATGGACAGGGAAGACTGGTGTGCTGCGGTCCATGGGATCGCAAAGAGTCGACACGACTGAGTGACTGAACTGAACTGATCTTTATTGGACTTCTTCTGCATGCCAGATACTTTCTACAACCTGGGGACACTGAGGCAGACAAGAAAAGAAGGCTTCTGCTTTTTAGATGCTGAAATTATAGTGAAGAATCAGACAAACAGGAGGTAGGAGATGAAAGTAAAAGTTAGGAACAGGATAAATCAAGGTGGTCTGATAGACCTGAGGTTTGATTGGAGGTTGCTTAACAAGCCAGTCAGGGGAGCCGCTTCAGAGGGGGTGTCACTACCGCCAGGACTGGCTTGTTGAGGATGAGCCAGACTTGCTTGGGGGAGATTGGGGGAGGTGAGTCCTAGGAGTGGGAACAGCAAGGTCAAGACCTAGAGGTGGAAATGAGTTTGGGGCATTTGAGGAACAGACAGACGAGCAGGTGACCGAAGAGTAGGGAGGTGAGGGCCATTGTCCAGGTCCTCTGTGTCCAGTCACTAGGCAGTTTACTTTCCATTTCATCCATGTGGGCCCTGAAGGTAGCTGTATCCTGGAGAAGAGGTGGGTAGATGTAACAAGAGCTTGTCAGTTGCTTTAAGGGAAAGCAGGAAGAGAAGACCGTGGATTCCTTCCCCTGAGACTTCAGTGTCCCCGCTGTAGGTGGATGGAGAGGGTCTGAGCTGCCTGATTTCTCCCAGCAAACGAGAGCCTGGTGGGGAGCAGGGCCTCTCCCCGTTCTTTGTGAGTTCAGAGAGATGGAGATGCGTGTGGTGGATGCCACTGATGGCGGCCTTGCCCTCCCTGCTGACCAGGAGCTCCCGGGTGTGCACAGGATGGGGCAGGTGGCCGACACTGGCCTCTGTGCCTTGGTGAGCAGAGCATCAGTGGGAGAAGGGGGGACACATGTGGGCAGGAGGACAGGAGAAGCTGATTCATTCATATCATCGCTTGCGTCCCTGTGCCAAGTCCTCGGCTCTTGAATCTAAGTTCCTGGTAACATCCAGTTATCTGCCTCCCAGGCTTTTGTAAACAGCATGCACCCTCCTCCTGAAGCTTTATTCTTGCATAACTAACTTGCATAACATAACATACTTCGCTATTCAGAAAAGAAGGGTTGGAGTGAGGCAGGAGGCCTGGGGAGGATTAAGGCTGGGTAACTTTTGTGAGGGTAAATTTTTTTTTTTTTTGCACTGGCACAGTTGATAATATGCTAGCCCACAGTTATCAGTACATTCGTTTCCTGAGTTTTACTGTTTTCCCAGCTGGAGAAAATTTATTAAAGGCTGGAGACCAGAGCCTTTGCTCACAGCTTTTTCCAGGCCACAGTTCCTCAGAAGTTCATTGCTACCAGAGAAGGAAGTGAAGTTGGTCCAGCCTCACTTGCCCTAGCTGCACACCCATGCTGACTTGCAGTGTACACTTCCTTTTCAAAGTGCCAACAAAGGATTTCTTACCAAGAATTGCAAAGGCATAGAATTTTGCCCATGATAGAGGTGGATAACCCCTTTCAAGTTCATGGAATCCCTTTTCTTTCCTCTTCCTGTTTTGGAAACTCGTTTGCTGTTTGTTCACCTCATATTCTACAACCTGCCTGTCTCTTTAAGAATCCACAAAGATGATCAGTCTGTAAGGTGTCTGGGCTGTTAGAAAGGACTTCATCCAAGTCGAGGAATGAAACACCATACAATCTCCTTCCCATCTTGGGCTTCAATTTCTTCTCATCTGTGGAAATTATGCCCTTTTAGACTATAACGGACAGAGAAGGAACAAATAAATATTGGAGACCAAGCGTTGTGCTTTATCCCGTCCACCTGTGTATTCATCAGTTCACTTATTTACTCTTTCATTTTTTTCTGTAAATAATTATTGAATGCATCCTATGAGCTGAGCACTTCTAGGCGCCAAAGGTTAAGCCATGAGCAAGATGCATAGAGTCCTCTGAAAGTTTAAGTAAGCAGTAGGCTTTTGGCACATTCTTCTTTTTTTTTGGCCATCCTGCACTTCTTGTGGGATCTTAGTTCCCCGACCAGTGATTGAATCCAGGCCCTCCACAGTGAGAGAGCAGAGTCCTAACCACTGGACCACCAGGGAATTCCCTGGCTCATCCTTCTTAAAATGAACAAGCCAAGAGCTTTCATCATGATTTATTATTTAAAAAGTAGTACTATGAAGGAATTTAGAAAATACTTAAGCAAAAAGAAATAAACAGAAAGTCTCTGTGGTCACACAGTATCACTTTTAGACATATCTTTTACTCTTGCCTCTGCATGCTCTTTCCTGAGCTGGGATCCTACACAAAAATATCAGTTTCATAGCCCGTGCTTTGACCTATTGTGAGCAATATCATTTCATGATAAAATTTATATGTGGCTGAAAGTAATTTTTTGACAAAAATGGTGCATAATTCTTACAGACTTTTTAAGAAAATCAAACTATAAGAAAAAACTCATTATTTACTACTATTCATATTTTGATGTGCAATTTTCTAGTCATTATTCTATATATAATCACTATACATATTAAATACATATACCTTTAAACAAAAAATGGGGTCATGCTAAATGTTCTTTTCTATAACCTGATTTTTACTGCTTTATAATTGCTTTTATTTAGCATTGAGTAGGCATTAAATAGAGCTTCCCTGGTGGCTTAGATATTGAAGAATCTGCCCATTGAAGATATGGGTTTGATCCCTGGGTTGGGAAGATTCCCTGAAGAAGGGAATGGCTACCCACTCCAGTATTCTTGCCTGGAGAATTCCATGGACAGAGGAGCCTGGCAGGTTACAGTCCATGGGGTCTCTGATAGTAGGACACAACTGGGTAACTCACACACACACACACACACAGAGGGATAAAACAAAAATTGAGAATGAAGAGAAACAGCATAACAAACATCCCTGCACCCACTACCCCATGTGGCCCTCTGCAATTCTGTCCCTTTTCCCTTTTCCTCCAAACAATGTCTCTTCCAAACATATTCTACGCTATACTCTTGCTTTTCCTGTGATTTTATTACCGAGTCCAAGCTTGTATAGCTCACCCCAAAACAGGCCAATTAATCAAGAGAAAAGTTGCTGAGACAAGGAATAGTGACTCTGTGCAGAAAATCTGCAGAAGGAGAAGGTGGTGGACTAGTGTCCCAAAGAGTTAGAACTCAGCCTTCTTTTACACCAAAAGGGGAGGGAGTAAGGTGCTGGTTCTGGTCAGACTCCAGAGGAGATGTGTTAATTTCTCCTGTCTGGCAGCCACTCACAGGTGGGGCATGGTCCAGAAGTTTCCTATGAGCTAAACAAAGGGATTTTAGCTTGATGATCATGACATGGGAGGCAGGGCTCCCGAAGATGGGTCATTGTGCATAATTTAAGCTTACAGGCAATGTCTCGTTAGTGATTAACTTGTGTGAGAATACAAAGTTTCTTCCCTATCACAGTTTCACCAAGTATACTTGAATCTTAAACAATGTATTCTTAGTTTTGTATATTTTTGAACTTTATGTGAGAAGAATCATTATATGTATTCTCTCATAGCATTTTTCCTCAACATTATGCTTCTGAAATTCACCCATATTACTGTATCTAGCTGTAGTACATTTTCTTTCACTCCTGGCAGTATTTCAGCAAAGGAATATATCACGATGTATTTTTCATTTTCCCATTAAAATTTTTGCTAGTAATTGTTTTTATTAACTTATTTCTGCTAATGCCAAAAGGGCTGCTGTGAGTATTCTTGTGCATCTTCCCCAGTGTACATGTGCAAGGGCATTTGGGGGATATATTTAGGAGCAGGTATGCTAGGTCCTTGGCTAAGCACACTTTTGAAATGGAGCAGGACCCTGTAGTCATTGCCCCACACCATGTCTCTTGCCTGCCTTTTGCTTGTGGAAAATTTTAGTCAGAGAATAAGTTATAATCAGAGAAATGAGAAATGCAAAAGCAGAGGGAAACTGTCAAAGGAGATCAAATGATAATAATGTAGTTAAGGACCTTCAGTTCCTTCTCAAGGACTGTAGCTAATATTCTGAACCATATCGTGTGAGCTATCCTATGGATACTGAAACCCCACCTGGAAGACTTTAATTACGATGACCCATACCGTACCCACCACACAAGCTGCCACAATGCTGAGAACTGACCTCGAAGAAGTGGGAACAAACCGACGCTGGAACTGAAGATTAATGGTACCTAAAGCAACCAGGATGACATTGGTCGTACCACCGATGACCAATTTGAAGATGACTGTCAGAGCTGACTGTGCTGTTTCTGCATATAGCCCCTCCTTCTGAATATAGGAGCTCTTGCCCCACTGGTTGCTGGTGATGGGGAGTCAGCCTTTGGACAGATGTCAGCTCAGCACCCCCACCCTCCGGGATCTGCAATAATGCAAGCTTTCCTTTCCATCCACCTGGCCTGTTTATTGGCTTTTGAGCAGTGAGCAGCTGGACCCCACTTACTCTTTTGGTAACACTTGTACTATACAGGATGACAACAGCATTTTCCAAAACCACAGGACCTGGTCACGGTGCCAGCAGCAGCATGTGGGTATCAGTAGTTCTACATCCTCTCTAATATTATACTTCTCGAATTTAATATTTAATTAAATTCAGAGAGAGACATACAGGAGGATGGAAGGAAGGACAGCTTTATTCTTTGCAAATCCAGAATCCACAACTGGGTACACAGAGTCAATAAATATTGCTGGTTTGATCAGTTTCTTACAATGTCTGCCCCGGACCCAGCTAACTGGAGGCGCTGAAATCCCTGTGTGGCTGAGGGGGACAAGGCAAGGGGATGTGAGAGCAGACCATGATCTCTCAGCACATTTTGTAAAGAATACAGTTTGAAGTTGGACAGGGATTACAACCAGAACATAGCATACATGAATTTAACATACCTAAACTGAGCCCTAGAGTCTGTCTGGAAGTGGTTCGTGAGATTGCAGGGACCTCTCCTGGCTCAGGTCCCTGCAGCCCATCTGTTCACGTCTCTAGCTCTTTCTCCAGTGATGGTAGACCACTCAGGGGTCTAATTCCAATTGCTGATGTATTCCTGGATTCACACCTTGCTGGGGTTGGCACAGACTTTACAGTCTCTTATATGGAGGAAAACAGTGGTAAAAGGGAAAAATGCTCTGTTCAGGAGGAGAATATCTGTGGGATTCTTTCTCTTTCTACTCCATGTTTCTCTCTGTGGTGGGGATCTCAGATTCAGTCTAATTTCAGAGTGAGAAATATTTCCTCAAGCCCCAAGATCCCCTAGACATTTGTTTCATTGCTCATGGGGGCTGACTTCCTGTCTTCTGCACAAAAGTAGCTCTTCCTTGACTCCTTGTAGGCCCTGGGCCCATGCAGAAACTCCCCAGGGATCTCTCCTGTGTCCTGCACACCTAGCAGGGCCCCAGGGGGCTGATCCTTTCCAGGATGTTTCCTCCACACCTGTCTGTGCTTTGTGGACTGTGCCCATTCCATGTCCTTCAGGAGGTCTCTCCCGTGGAGAGTCAGGAGGACTGGTTCTGACATAGCATCAGGATAGAAGGATAAGCTGCTGGTCTCTAATGGGAAATTTATGAGGCACCCAATGAGAAAAGTATGAGAAACGACAAGATTGATCAATTTCAGTAATCTTTCCAAATGACCAATTTTTGACTTCACAGATTTTTCTCTTTTCCGATTTCTGTTTCATTACTTGCCAATCTTATTCTTTGCTTCCATGAACTTACTTTGGGCTTAACTTGCTCAGTTTTTCCTAGCTTCTTAAGGTGAAAGATTTATTTAATTTTTCTATATCTTTCTGGTTTTTGAATAGAAATATTAAAAGCTCTAAATTATTTTGTAGGTCTGCTTTAGCTTCAAAATGAGTAATTAGAACTGCATTCTTTATTTCCAAATATTTGAGTGTTTACTATATATTTTATTGTTATTGATTTCTAAGTAGATCAATCAGATTTAATTGATTCCACTATGGTCAGAGAATATACTCTGTGTTATTTTAATTCTTGGATATTTATTGATACTTGTTTCTTGGCCCAGAGATAGTGTGCTTTGGTGAAATGGCCCATGTACACATGAATATGTATACTGTATTTGCATTTCCTGGAGTTGATTTTGTTGTGCTTAGTTGTCTTTTTGTATTTCTCTTGCTTGGGACTCCTGAGCTTTGTGGATCTGAGTTTAATGTCTCTGACTCTTTTTTTTCTTCCTAATTCTCTCACCCTTTCTGATACTCCAACAAACATACATATTTATTTCTTTATTTGATACTTCTCTGCATATCTTGAATGCACTCTTCTTATTTTCAACACTTTTTCACTTTTGGTATCTTAATTGGATATTTTCTATTGACCCATCTTCAAGTCTACTGTTTCTTTGCTCTGTCTAGTCTGTTTAGCCTCGCTAATGTACCCTTCACTCATCAGATCTTATTTTTCATTTTTAACCTTCCTCTTGGAAACTTTTTAAAGGTTTTCAGTGTCTCTGATGAAACTCCCATCTCTTAATTCATACTGGTCACTGATCAGATCTCTGTCCTTGTAGTTTCAGCCTAGTGGGGTAATTCAATATGTAGCCTTTTCAGTCTGGATTCTTAATGTCATGCTTGTGACATACGTCCATGTTTTTGTATGTGTCAACCCCTTTTTGTTGCTGAGTAATACACTGTGTGAATGTACAGTCAGTTCTGCTATAATAGTTCTCTAGGAAGTGTGAATTTGTTCTAATATGATTGACACATTAGGAAACAATTTGAGCATAAAGAAAATTCCATTTGCTTACATGTGATCTTACCCATGAAAAACACTAGGTGAACAGGGCTCACAGGGTATATGTTACTACAGCTTGCATGAGCACGTGCACACACACACACACACACACACACACACACACACACACTCAAACACCTACCATCTGCCTGTTCACTGCATATGTTATGAGCCATACCCACCCACAATGCGAATTACAAGTTTCTGATTTGAGACAACCCTCCTTTTACCACTTCACAATAACTCAGAAGCTGTAACTCTCTGACTCTCACTTCCACAAGCAAATTTTGGGTGTTTTTCAAAGTGTCATATTTGCTGTAGTATTTGTGCTGTTCCACATGTATAAAGTTGTGCTATTATTTTATTAGACTCCTAGTTTTTCCAGTGTGTCACCGAGGAAGTGTTTGAGTGCTGTGTCCCAACCCCATTTCCCTGAAACCCTATGGTTTTTATTGCACAATTTCTCACATTGCAGTAATTTTAAAGAATGTATGTTTCATGTTGTAGCAGAATAATGGTACCACAATTTGTTTATCCATCCACCACATAAAAGATATTTGAGTTCTATTTGGAATGAAACTTGGGGATCTTTGAATAAAACTTGTACAAACATTTGTGTACAAGTCTTTGGACATAAGAGAAAAAATAGTGAGATGTCTGAGGAAGTAAATGTAAATGTTCTGATGTGGATGGAGCCATGACCTTGTCTGGAGATGGGAGAAAGTGGCATGGAGCTCACTCTTCATTTGCACCTTAAGCTCCCTGGCTACCTGCTATATCCAGTGCTATCAAACCTCCTCTGGATGGACTAATAGTAGTAAGGAAAAATAATGAGAAAAGGAAAAGGAAAAATTTTAATTTATTTTAAAAGCAAAATTATGTGTTCTATACCCTTAGGTATGTAATATGTTTGTTATTTTTCTAAATTTTTGATGTGTGAAGAATATTAGCCATTACACAAGTTGTGTACATCTTTCCTAAACTTGGGGCCATACTTGTGGTTCCCTAAGTTGCAGAGTTCTGCTGTAACCTTATGAGTAATTCTTTTCCCTTATTTCCCAGCATTAGGCAGTGTCACTGCCCTCCATCTTCCTGAAATTTTCTATGCAGTTTAATAAGATGTTGACTGGGAATTTATCCTGCAAAAAACTGTTGTCTCACCCCAAAAAGACAATCCCATATATCCCTTCCAGAGACAATATCCCCTGGATGGCAGGACCATCCCCACATCTCTTTTTATCCTTCCAGACTGCTGGAGCTGGAGATTGAAGAGAGGGGGAGAGAATCACTGCCCAGGGCAGGGAATGTTATTACTTCACTCTTTCCATAAATGCAGATGAGAGAACACCAAGGGAAATATTTGTAGAGATTGGAGGTGTCCTGAAGGATAGAGGGAGTCATTTCAAAAGCTAGGTAGATTCAACATAGACAGTATATTTGCTAATGTGCCCTGAATGTACCCGAGTGGGGGTAAGGAGAAAGGAGAAAGATGACAAGCAGAGACTTCGCCTATACTCTGACTTTTGTTTGATAAGCAAGCGTAAAGCCAAGCTTCCATAGTGGGAAGAGGGGCTTGAATCATCTTACCTTTGCCCACCCAAGAGGATGATCTCTTGGCTAACTTAAAGGAGAATACCAACTGAAAGAGGGAATCATGAATCAGGGAATGTCAGGTTAAAACTGCTTCAGGTAGAACCAGTTTGAGGGACAGGGGTCTGATGGTTAAGAGCATGGGACGTGACATGTCATGCTGTCGGTTGCACAACCCAGGGTTGTCAACACCCTTTGGTCAACAGGGGGATGTTCAGAGCATCTGCATGAATATCTCAATTTTTCCATCAATTGGAAACACTTCTGGTGAAATTGCTTGTTCTTTGAGGTTCCTCTGAAGAAATGATTTCCTAGTTAGAGGGTGGCCAGGAGCTGGTATTGCCGCAGGCCTCCTTCAAGGACAGACAGATCTGTGAAGTGTGTGCTAACTGCTGCTCCCCACAGAGCAGAAGGTGCTGATGTTCTTTCACAACTGATCTGACCACACAGATGTGATATCAGCGATGATGCCACCAGCGGTCCAGGTCAGAAATAGCCCTCACCATCTGGGCTGGAAGACCCACTTCTAAGACGGCTTCCTCAGTCACATGGGGTGCCTGGGCTGGGAGTTTCACTGGGGCTGTGTACAGAGGGCCCTTCTAGATGGCAGTCTTAGGGCTCAAAGATGAGTGTTCCCAGTGAATAAGGGAGAAGCTGCCTGCTTTTTATGACTTAGCCACAGAAGTCCTATTGTATCTCTTCTACCATAATCTACTGGTCAAAGCAGTCACAGGCCTGATCAGATTCAAGGAGAGGGGACCTAGATCCCTGCCTCTTCCTGGGAGGAGTGTCAAAGAAATCATGGCCATGTTTTAAAACCACTATAGTATCATTTTATGTATTTGTATTAGCTTCTTAGTTTTTATTTTTATTTATTTTAAAAATTTAAGTAGAATTGACTTACTGAATCATGTAAATTTCAGGTATACAGCACAGTGATTCGCTTGTATTAGCTTTTTGTTGCTGCTGTAACAAATGACCCCAAACTTAGTGGCTTAAAACAATTCAAATGTATTCTCCTACAGTTCTGGAGGTCAGAAGTCTGAAAGGAGTCTCACTGGGTTAAAATCAAGCTGCCTTCCTTTTTGGAGGGATGCCCTCCTCTGCTGTTTGGGGCTTCCCAGGTGACGCTAGCGGTAAAGAATCCGCCTGCCAGTGCAGGAGACACAAAGGATGCTGTTGGATCCCTGGATTGAGAAGCTCCCAATCCCTCCCCTCCTCCCTGGATTGAGAAGGAAATGACTGTCCATCCAGTATTCTAGCCTGGAGAACCCCCGTGGACAGAGGAGCCTGGCGGGCTACAGTCCATAGGGTTGCAAAGAATTGGACACAACTGAAGCAACTTTGCATGCACACACAAGGGGTGATTCATTTCCTTGCGTTTTTTGACTTCTAGAAGTTGTGCCTCATTCCTTATCTGTAGCCAGCAGTGGCCGGTCAAGGCTTCCTCACATTGCATCACTCGGACCCTGACACTCCTGCTACCCTTCTGAGGATCCTTGTGATGACACCGGCGCATACAGATAACCCAGGGCAATCTCCTTATCTCAAAATCAGTTGAAGGCAATTTTGATTCCTCAGTGCTGTGTAACATATTAACAGTTTCCAGAGATTAGATGTGGCCACTTTGAGAGGGGAGTCATTATTCTGCCTACTACACTACTTCAGTCTAGGTCTTAAAAAAATAAAGACTGAAAAAACACGATCATACCACCATCGCTTATTTGCCATCTGTATATACCCTTCACTGAAATGTCTGTTTGTGACTTTGATCCATTTTCTAATTGGATTGTTCATTTGTTTGCTTAATGTTGAGATCTGAGTGCTCTTTATATATTCCAAATATAAGTGCTTGGTTAAACATGTGGTTTGCAGACTTTTCTCTCTTTCTCTTTTCTTTTCATCTTCTCCACAGAATCTTTTGAAGAACAAAAGTTTAAAATTGGTGAGGTCCAATTTATAGATCTTTCCTTCTATGGGTTGTGTTTTGGATGTCAAATCTGATAACTTGTTGCTTTGTCTTAGGGCCAAAAGATTTTCTCATTTTTTCCTAAAAGTTTTGCGGTTTTATATTTTACATTTAAGTCCATGATCCATTTGGAGTTAATTCTCATGTAAGGTATGAAGGTCAAGATGTCTTTGTTTTGTTTGTTTTTGGTCTATGGATGTCTAGTTTCTCTGGCACCATTTGTTAAAAAGATTGTTCTTTCTCTATTATCTTGTCAATAAATGTTTGAAGCCAAATGTGCTTTTGAAGCCACCTAGGTATGAAGATTACTTCTTTTTCTGCAAAGGATTTAAATTACTGATGCTATTTCTTTTTTTTTTATTGTTATTGCCATACAATGTCATGATATCACCATGGGTTTACATATGTTCCCCCTCCAGAACCCCCCTCCCTCCTCCCTCTCCCCGAGATGCTATTTCTTTAACAGATATAGGACCATTCATATTTTCCATATCTTTTTGTTACATAGTCTTCTCACGTCAGTAAATTATATTTCTGATAAGAGAAGAAAAGGACTAAACTCCAAAGGAACAGCAAAATTTAGCATGCATGGACCAGCCTGAGCTGGGAGAGTACCTTGGGTCTGGATTTTGAGTGTGCTTGATCAAGGAAGCTGGAACACAAGAATGTGTTAGGGGGAACTTATTGACTTAGGAGTACTCTTTCTGGATATAGGCTATTACTTCCTGGTAAGGATCCCAGAGGTAGGCGCAATTTTGCAGCCAGGAAAGCTCCAGAATCCTAGAGAAATCAATGACTCATGTGGAGTGGACTTAAAATATTTGAATTGCATGACAGATGGAGACGGAAGAGATGAAAATGACCGTGGAGATGGGCATGGTGGAGTAGATGTACCACGTGAGGCTGAAAGACCATCCACATTGTATTCTATGGGAAGTCCCAGAGAACACACTATTTATCATCCATCAGGACTGGCTGGTGAGACGGGGACCAGCATCAGTGGTATTTCTCCTTGTCCAGCTAGGACGGGAGGGTAGGAGTGGCTGACACAAAACTTGGCCCATTGATAGCAGTGGGGATAATGCCCTCCATCCTTGTATCTTCAGAATTATATCTCTCATCTGTTTTGTAAAACTGTTAGCCGTTATCTCTTCACAATTGTTTGCTGTCTCATTCTCTCTCCTCTCATTTTTTATTGCCACTTTATTTCTCAATTGAAGTATAATTGCTTTACAGAAGCTTGTGGTTTTCTGTCTAATATCAGCAAGAGTCAGCTATTATTACACGAGTGTCCCCTCCCTCCTGAACCTCCTTCCCATTTCCCTCTCTACCCCCCTCTTCTAGATGGCCACAGAGCCCCGTTTGAGTTCCCTGAGTCATATAGCTAATTCGCATTTCTCCTCTCCTTCTGAGACCCTAGTCAACCGGACACTAGATGTCCTGCTCTATCCTCTGTGTGCTCTTACCATCTCTTTTGTATCTTTTAGTTTTCTGTTTCCCCTTGCTTCATTTTGATCTGTTTGAAGTTTACTGGTATTTCTTCTGTTGGTTTGAACCTGTTCTGAGGTTTTATTTCCGTTTTGCATTTTTTTTTTTGGTTCCGGAATTTATGTTTTACTTTTACAAATCTGCAAGGATACTCACGACAATCTCCAGCTCCTCACCAAAAAGCACAAGCTTCCTTGTCAGGCATTTGTGACATCAGCATCTGGGATCATATTTAAAAATATTCAATGAGTTTGAGATTCTCTAAACTCCCCAAATGATGGGAGCTGGCCTCCTCTTGTTCAAGGGGTGGTTTCCTTCTCATTTACTCTTCCTCCTAAGGCATCAGCCCAGACAAAGGATGGTTTCCTGTGGTCCCTTCATTTGGGCAGCCCTGGATTTTGTTCTCCACCAGTCCAGCAAGGCTGAGAAAGGTTCAGCTCACTTTCTCAGCCCCCTCTTCTGAACTGCAAACATCCTCAGTCTAGAAGAGGTCTCAGTGCCAGGCTATCTCTGGATTTCTATCCTTTCTTTAACCAACAACTCACTTCTGGCTCACTGAGGTTGTCTGTCTCTTGTCAGGGAATTGTGCATTCCTGGTAAGTCTGCTTCAAGTGGAACTCTGAGAGACAATTTCTTAGTGTTAAGGAGAGTGAGGGTCTTTCTCTCATCTGCAGGTTTGACCACAATGTTACTAGCTGTGTGACCTTGGACAAGCTCACTGAAACTGTTTTCTCATGTGTCAAAGGGAGATACTCAGAGGACACACAGCACAGTGATTTTGAAGAATAGATCATGCATGTAAATCCCTTGGTATAGACCGTGGTTCATAGTAAGTCCTCAGAAACTGTTAGTCCTTATTCTTAAGAAAGGTGAATTTATGAAGATGCATAAATACATATGATCGGAAGCTTTGCTTTGGTGTTATTTAAGTGATGAATTTCCTTGGTGCATGTTAGTTTGCATTTGTTTTTAATTCTTTGCTTTTTTCCTGGACTACATGACGTATTTCTCTAGTATAAAGCTGGTGTGGTTGGAACAACACTCATCCTCATTCTCTTGACCTCCCTTTCTGCTCAGATGCTTCTAAGCATTCTTTCTTATTCTTTCCAATCAATGAAACTGATTTGTCAAGGGGAAAAAAAAGTGAAGCCAGAAGTCTAAAATATATTCAAGAAACAAAAGTAATCTTTATTATTGTGACATTTTTAACAGAGGAAAAGTCTTAGAAAAACTCAATAAGCATCTGTTGATGGATGTAGTCCAAGGTCTACCCAGAGACAGGGTTGTAAACCATTAGCCATCAGCCTCTGCGTGATTGACTGGGAAGGGGCTTGGGAATGAGACGGCATCATAGGATTTCTTAGAGAAAGCATCAAATGAATCAAATGATTTACAACATTTCAGTAGCTTAACTAAAGTAAAGAAAGTTTCCAGAATGTGGTGAGTGGAGGGGAGAGGGACTCATGGAGAGGGAACTTCTGGGCTTGCAGTCCCTTGGATCAAGTCCCTGTGGCCCAATCTCTACCCACATTTCAACGGGTTCCTTCTGGACCCCTCAGGGGCTCTTCTTCAGGTCCCTGATATATTTCTGGACCCAGCTGTCAGCAGGATTGACACAGACATATTGGCCCCGCCTGGTGAGGAAGCTGTGGAGAGGGCAGACGTATAATACAGAGAATGAGTAGGGATGGTTTTGACCACCTGTAGCCTCTGCATCTTCATGACCCTGTGGGATTTACGGAGATAACCTCAGGCCACCTCCTTTCTGCTGTCCCTTCCTTTTCTCTCTTCCTTCTACTTCTGGCCACATCCTCCCTGGCTCCCTGCAGCCCTCATCCCATGTCAGGAGACAGCCTAGTGACCTCTCCCTGTGGCCTGTATGCACAAAAGGCCCCAAGAGTGCTGAGCAGCTTCCCAGGACGATCCTTTTCCATGAACTGGTGCTCTTGAGATCTGCTCCCTGCTCTGTGGATACCCCTCACCCCTGCCTCCATGTCCTGAGTCTCCCCAGGGTTGAACAGGAGAACTGACACTTACATGACACCAGGTCTGGAGCAGTTGCTGCTGGTCTTAAAATAGTTAACCACATTTCTGTGGGGGATTTTCCCAGAGATGTAGGTGAAGCAGCAAGTGGGTGGGGTGTAAACCCTTTCTGTACAGGAATAAGAATAACAGTTATGCAGGAGCAAAGGCAAGCCTCAGAGAGTCAGGAACACATGGTGGGCAAAAGAAACTGGAAATCATTTGATTCTTTCATTTGCTGGTTTCTCATTAATATCCCTAGTCTTGTCTTTGGACTTGTCTCTTCATTTGGTCTCTATCTTTCTCTACAGGGGAACAAACCCTAGAAGTCTACTCCCTACTTCCAGCTTCCTTTGTGGAAATGTTTTCCTGATCAATTAAAGCATAAGTGCCTGTTAAGTCACTTCCGTCGCGTCTGCCTCTTTGTGACCCCATGGACTGGAGCCCAGCAGGATCCTTTGTTTGTGGGATTCTCCAGGCAAAGCTACTGAAGTGGGTTGCCATGCCCTCCTCCAGGGGAAATTCCCAACTTAGGGCTCGAACCCAAGTCTCCTGTGACTGCTGCCTTGCAGGCAGATTCTTTACCCCTGAGCCACCAGGGAGCCCACAGCATAAGATGGCTGAGTTCAAGTAGGGCTGATTTTCACAACTTGGGAATCACTGAAGTGGGATTCTGAAACTTACCAACACCAATAGACCTAGATCCTGTGTGTGCTCAGTCCCTTCAGTAGCGTCTGACTCTTTGCGACCCTATGGACTGTAGCCCGCCAGGCTCCTCTGTGCACGGGATTCTCCAGGCAAGAATCCTGGAGTGGGTTGGTACGCCCTCCTTCAGGGGATCTTTCTAACCCAGGGATCAAACCAGCATCTCAAGCATCTCCTGCATTGCAGGCAAGATCCTTTACCACTGAGCCACCGAGGAAGCCTCCTCTACCTCATGCTAACAAGCAAACATGTTAGACTTCAAGTTTCTCACCTAAAAAGTAGGATAAAACCTCTCTTAGCTCCAACCTGCAGCCCAAATCAATACACTCCTTTTGAAGCTTCCTGAAAAAAGCAACCATGTCAGTTTTGAAACCCCATTCAGTGTTCTTTAATTTCACATGAGGGTTCTTAAGCCACAGCACTCGGGCTGGACTTCAGACTAGAGTATGAGTAGCAAGTGATAATGGAGAGCAGATAAAAGACTTACCTCGTGCATAGGAGCAGAGGGCCACAGTGCAGAGAAGGACAAAGACAGCAGCCGCGAGGACCTTCATGATGCTGGACAGGCAGGTAGAAGAGTGCGGGGAGAGCTGAGAAGGGGCTTGGGGACTCACTTCTGCTTGTCTCCTTCTGGGATGTGAGCTGTCTTCTCTTCTTTTTCTAGATGCCCTGAGCTGCGGGAATATACAAGTCAGAGGTGTCTGTGGTGGAATTTTAAGTGTAGTCATGTCCTGTGGGTTGTACCACCCCAGTGCTGTCTATGATTACCAGAGGAGCTTAGGAAGCACACAGCTCATAGTTCAGTTACCAATTTGCTTGGTGCTTATGAAGAAGTTGTTTCTCCAGATGGGGGACCAGAAGTTGGCATCGCCCCGGGGATCAGCCTTAGCTGTTCCCTTTCCATGTGACAGATTTCTCTCTGAAGTGAGTGATCACAGCCTTCTTCCATAGAGCAGGGTGCCCTGATGGACTCCCACAATTGCCCTAAGTGTCTAAATGTGACGTGTAAACACTCCACTGAGCCTCAAGGAGGATAAATGAGCTTAATCACTTCCTAGATGGAAAGAACAGAACTGGAAAGCCTGGAGGTACACGGATGGTGAAAGTCAGGATTAGCTTTCCAGTAACTGGTCTATTTGTCAAATACCCATTGCAGCCTACAATGAAGTCTGGATTTAACGCTGGATGAGGGTCAGCAGACGCAAATATGTCCATACTCTGAACCAGAAATTCTATTTTTCCGAATCTACCCTATGGAAATGAACTCATAAATGGGGAAAATTTTAAGGACAGTGTTATTTGGGGTAGCTTATCTATGATAAAAAAAACTGACACTAAACTACATACTCTACAGTGTTGGAATAGTAGAGTAAATCCACTGACAGACATAAAACCTAATGTTTAGGATCCTAATGCCAGCCTCTTGAAAAAATAGAATGACACGAACAGACTTAATTTTTTCTTAGATTAATTTTTATGGGAGTGTAGTTTCTTTATGATGTTGTGTTAGCTTCTGCTGTACAGCAAAGGGAATCTGCTATGTGTCTACATGTGTCCCCTCTTTTTAAGTCTCCTTCCCATTTCGGTCACCACAGAGCATTGAGTGGATTTCCCTGTGCCATACAGTAGATTCTCAACAGTTATCTATTTGATACATAGTAGTATATATATGTCCATCCCAATCTCCCAGTTCATCCCATTCCCCTTTCCTCTCTGGTGCCCCATGTTTGTTCCCTATGCCCATGACAGACTTAATTTTTAATATTAAATATTAAAAAGCAAGATGCAGAAAACATCCTGGGAAGAGAAAAGAACAGAAAGAAATAAACCTATCTGTGCTTATCTGCTCTTCACCCCATGTCCCGTGGGTGGTCTTCCTCCACAAGCCTTGCCTGTCTCTAGGAAGTGGGAATGATCCTGATATGACACCAGGGTAGAAGCACTGGTTGTGGGCACCACCTTGGTCATCAACAAATTTGTGGCGAATCTGGATAGAAATAAGAGAAGCAGCAGGCATTGAGGTGTCTGCCCTAACCATGAGGAAGTGGCAATCAAGAGCCCCAGAAAAGCCAGGTCAATTTCCAACCCCCTCGGAGGGCAGCCGGCCAGAAGTTGGCGGAGGCGTCGGTACTCAGGGCTGCAGAGCAGGGCACAGAATGAACGAAGGAAACAGCATTTCTTCTTTAATTTGAATTACTGTTTTGAATCTCTGCCTGTCTTGTTCTCAGTCTCTGGCTCCCTCTTCAGGGAATACAGCTATTAGAGCAGAGAGCCCTTGTTCATCTCTTCTGGGGGAACTTCATCTTGTCCACAGAGACATTTGCCAGCAAGATGCCACCTTCTGTACATCACCTGAAGAGTGGAGCTCCTTGGGAGAGTTGAGGGACTCTGTTATTTGGCTCATCCTAGGAACCAATCGGACCTAGCATTTGCATCTTGTTAATGAATGCTGAAACTCCAATACTTCGGCCACCTGATGCAAAGAACTGACTCCTTGGAAAAGACCCTAATGCTGGGAAAGATTGAAGACAGGAGGAGAAGGGGATGACAGAGGTTGACATGGTTGGATGGCATCACCAACTCGATAGACATGAGTTTGAGCAAGCTCTGGGAGTTGGTGATGGACAGGGAAGCCTGGCATGCTGCAGTCCATGGGGTCGCAAAGAGACAGACATGACTGAGTGACTGAACTGAACTGAATGAATGCATTAGACTTCAATTTTCCTCACCCAAAGTGGGTCCTGGTCCTCTTCTGCCTATTTAGGATAGCTACAAGTTCTTGGGAAATTTGGGAAATAGCTTGGAGCATTTTGAAACCTTCTGTGAAGCTTTTTGCTTTCATGTGGGGAATCTCACCCACAGGGCTTAAGTGATGTGGTTTAGACATCTGTCCAGAGCACTGAGAAGCAATTCTAAAAGGAAGAAAGGGTGAGGGTTGAGTCTTGTGATACAGACAAGACTCGTGAGCTGAGGACTGTGGTGAGGAGATGGTTGACTAGGGCAGCGTAGGGACTTGCATGGGGAACTCATCAATGATGAGCAGGTAGAGGGCGAAGTCAAGACAGGACCAGGCGAGTGCTGCTGCCCCGGTCTTCGGGAGTCTGTCCTGTATCCTTGTCCCTTTACAGGCAACTCTAGAGCATGAGGAGCTGGAGGCTGGGCGTGACCAGGGGGAAGTTTCTGCATGGTGCCTTGTTATGAGCTGCACACACTGGGGTCCCTGGGGTCACACGGAGGTGCAGGGCATCCGAGAAGAGCTTGACTGCTCGTTCGGTGGGGCCGATCGGCTGGAGAGGTTTTGGCCAGTGACAGGAGGTGAGAGGATGCTAGTGTCAGAGCTGGAAGGACATGGAAAGATCTACAGATTAATAGTCTCTCCCGCAGAGCAGATCTGATGCTCAGCTGCAGCTGTTCTGATCACAGAGGGTGACACCCACGGGTGATGCCACAGCACCCCGAGCACACAAATCCCACTGAAGACCACATCCTGGGTGAAAAGGACCATGACATCATGTTGCTTGGACAGCTTCTGGGAAATGATTCACGAAAAAGGAGGTGGGGGGAGCTAAGAGTTGCTGTCACTAAGGGACCAAGCTTAGCTGTTCTTCTACCACGAACAGAGCTTTATGCATCATACCATCCCCTTCTGCCTTTCTCAGAGCAGACATTCCTGATGTTCTTCACAGGTGCTTTGACTGACATATCTACTGATGCCGTAGAGTCTGCAGTAGCCTGAGCCATGTTTGATCAAGATGCAGATGAACAGAATGGAATTGGGGGAGTCTGGGCTACAGATATAACCATGGTAGATGAAGTCAGCTTTCAAATCAGTTTTCATTCATCAAACATTCACCAGTCCCTACAATATGCCATTAAAATCTTGTTTAACAGTTGGGTATAGAAATGAACACGCATTAGACATAGTGTGTCTTTATAGATCAGGAGCCCTAAATGTCTTTATTTTTTGACTCCAAAAGCCTACAACTAGGAAAATATCCTATGGGAAAACACCTCAAATATTGAAAAGTTTTATGCATATAGATATTTGGTGCAGGGTATTTATAGCAATTAAAAATTGAAAACAGTCAAAATATGCTACAATAGTGCATGATAATATTAAGGTACTATGTTGATGGGTGAGGAAATTAGGCAGTTCGGAAAAATACTGGAATGATTTGGAAAAGTCTTGTAAAGTTAAGTATAAATAAGAAAACTACAAAATTGCATCCATATCATGAATACAGTTATGTCCTTTCCCTAGTAAAAAGCGAGTAACTGAAACTATCAAAAGTCTAGGGAAAACTGCATTTGAAAAGAAATAAACCAATAGTGGTTAAGTTTGGGTAATAAAACTTTTCTTACCTTTAGGCAAAGACATTGTATTTAGATTATGCCTCCAATTCATTTTGCCACAATAAGACAGGAAGAATGTAGATGAAAACTCCTCACATTCTTACTTACAGCTGCCATGCTGCCTACCCAACTTTCAGAAATGAAACAGTTTTTTTCTATTTTTTTATATATTTAAAATTAGTTTTTACTAGTTTTGAAGGTAATCTATACTTAGCATTACAAATTATGTTAAAAAATTGAATTAAAAACACTAGTAACACTGCTTTGTCTCTACCTTTCTGAGACTCCTTCTTACACCTGTGGATGAGATTTTTGTGAAGATCTGATGCCTGAGCAACACAAGAGAAGACTCTACACGTGGACATCACCAGATGGTCAATAGTGAAATCAGATTGATTATATTATTTGCAGCCAAAGATGGAGAAGCTCTATACACTCAACAAAAGCAAGACCGGGAGCTGAGCGGCTCAGATCATGAACTCCTTATTGCCAAATTCAGACTGAAATTGAAGAAAGTAGGCAAAACCACTAAGCCATTGAGGTATGCTGCTGCTGCTGCTGCTGCTAAGTCACTTCAGTCGTGTCTGAATCTGTGCGACCCCATAGACGGCAGCCCACCAGGCTCCGCCATCCCTGGGATTCTCCAGGCAAGAACACTGGAGTGGGTTGCCATTTCCTTCTCCAATGCATGAAAGTGAGAAGTGAAAGTGAAGTCGCTCAGTCGTGTCCAACTCTTCATGACCCCATGGACTGCAGCATACCAGGCTCCTCCGCTCATGGGATTTTCCAGGCAAGAGTACTGGAGTGGGGTACCATGGCCTTTTCCGATTGAGGTAAGACCTAAATCAAATCCCTTACGATTATACAGTGGAACTGAGAAATAGATTCAAGGGATTAGATCTGATAGATAGAGTGACTGAAGAACTATGGATGGAGGTTCGTGACTTTGTACAGGAGGCAGTGATCAAGACCATCTCCAAGAAAAAGAAATGCAAAAAGGCAAAATGGCTGTCTGAGGAGGCCTTACAAATAGCTGTGAAAATAAGAGAAGTGAAAGGCAAAGAGAAAAGGAAAGATATTCCCATTTGAATGTAGAGTTCCAAAGAATAGCAAGGAGAGATAAAAAAGCCTTCCTCAGTGATCAATGTAAAGAAATAGAGGAAAGCAACTGAATGGGAAAGACTAGAGATCTCTTCAGTAGAATTAGAGATACCAAGGGAACATTTCATGCAAAGATGGGCTCAATAAAGGACAGAAATAGTAGGGACCTAACAGAAGCAGAAGATACTAAGAAGAGGTGGCAAGAATACACAGAAGAATTGTACAAAAAATATCTTCACAACCCAAAAAGGTAATCACGATGGTATGATCACTCAGAGCCAGACATCCTGGAATGTGAAGTCAACTGGGACTCAGAAAGCATCACTATGAACAAAGCTAGCGGAGGTGATGGAATTCCAGTTGAGTTATTTCAAATCTTTAAAGATGATGCTGTGAAAGTACTGGATTCAATATGCCAGCAAGTTTGGAAAACTCAGCAGTGGCCACAGGACTGGAAAAGGTCAGTTTTCATTCCAGTCCCTAAAAAAAGTAATGCCAAAGAATGCTCAAACTACTGCACAGTTGTGCTCACCTCACACTCTAGTAAAGTAATGCTCAAAATTCTCTAAGCCAGGCTTCAACAGTACATGAACCGTGAACTTCCAGACGTTCAAGCTGGATTTAGAAAAGGCAGAGGAACCAAAGATCAAATTGGCAACATCTACTGGATATTCGAAAAAGCAAGAGAGTTCCAGAAGAACATCTACTTCTGCTTTACTGACTACACCAAAGCCTTTGACTGTGTGGATGACAACAAACTCTGGAAAATTCAAAAGATGGGAATACCAGACCACCAGACCTGCCTCTTGAGAAATCTGTATGCAGGTCAGGAAGCAACAGTTAGAACTGGACATGGAACAACAGACTGGTTCCAAACAGGGAAAGGAGTATGTCAAGGCAGTATATTATCACCCTGCTTATTTAACCGATATGCAGAGCACATCATGAGAAACAATGGGCTGGATGAAGGACAGCTGGAATCAAGATTGCTGGGAGAAATATCAACCTCAAATATACAGATGACACCACCCTTACGGCAGAAAGCGTAGAAGAACTGAAGAGCCTCTTCATGAAGGTGAAGAGAAGAATGGAAAAGTTGGCTTAAATCTCAACATTCAGAAAACTAAGATCATGGCATCTGGTCCCATCACTTCATCGTAAATAGATGGGGAAGGAGTGGAAATAGTGACCTTTTTGGGCTTCAAAATCACTGCAGATGGTGACTGCAACTATGAAATTAAAGGATTCTTGCTCCTTGGAAGAAAAGCTATGACCAATCTAGACAGCATATTAAAAGGCAGATATATTACCTTGCCAACAAAGGTCCATTTAGTCAAATCTATGATTTTTCCAATAGTCATGTATGAATGTGAGAGTTGGACTATAAAGAAAGCGAAATGCCAAAGAACTGATGCTTTTGAACTGTGGTGCTGGAGAAGACTCTTGAGAGTCCCCTGGACTGCCAGGAGATCCAACCAGTCCATCCTAAAGGAAATCAGTCCTGAATATTCATTGGAAGGACTGATGCTGAAGCTGAAGCTCCAATCCTTTGGCCACCTGATGCAAAGAACTGAATCATTGGAAAAGACCCTGATGCTGGGAAAGAGCGAAGGCAAGAGGAGAAGGGGACGACAGAGGATGAGATGGTTGGATGGCGTCACAGACTCAATGGACATGAGTTTGAGTAAACTCCAAGAGTTGGTGATGGACAGGGAAACCTGGCGTGCTACAGTGCATGGAGTTGCAAAGAGTCAGATATGACTGAGTGACTGAACTGAACTGAACTTACACTTGAGCAGCAGCAGCCATTTTAACACCATGAGGTGCAAGCCCAAAGAAGAAAAGGCGACAAAATGATGTGGGAAGGGGAGATGTTAAAGAGGCTTTAATGATGCCACTGAGCTACCAAACACACTCTGAAATTCTCTCCTTGATTTTACACTAAGGAAATCGGAAAAGTCCTTGTTATTTAAAGAAAGTAAAATTTCTTTCACAGTTTCTAATGGCGAGTTATTATTACAAGAGGTGAATACACAGTCATGTAATTGTGGCCATCCTTTAACTATTATAAATAAGCTGTGACAAACACTATTATGCATACAACCTCATCGTTGTGTTTATGTCCATATGATAGATCCCTGTCAGAGCTTTGCTGTTCAGAGTAACAACATTTTAAAGCTCATCTATTAGCTCCCAGTTAGTCTGGCTAACTTAGAGACCAGCAGTCTTGTGATCTCAGCCTGTTAATGGTGATGCCTGCAGGCACTCACCTGGGCTGTATTTTTTTGTGGGAGCCCCACGGACATTTCCCAGCTGGAGCCAATGTTGAAGTTGGACCAGCCATTGTAGGTCTTATTATGATTGCAAGACACACCTCAGCAACAACCATCAGGGAACTTTGAAAAGATACGGTTTGTTACTCACTGTCCTGGAGGGTACACGGCAAAGCTGGGGCCACACAGCAAGGTCTCAGAGAGAGAGAGCTCAGACCTGGGGCTCTGCCTTTATTGGGGTGAGGGTGTGGTGCCCAGAGTTTTGCAGGTTCACTCTTTATTGGTGAATTTAAAAGATAGGAGAGAAAGTGTGGAAGGGAAAAGTGAAGTCACTCAAATGGTCAGGTATCCAGGTCATCCAGAACTTTCTAAAAGGGGAACTTCATGGGTAGGGCAGCCTGGCCCGTTATCTAGTTCTGTATCGGGTGATGTGCTTATTCAAGATGGGTATCTTTGAAATGGATGCCTCACAATCAAAAGCTTAAGGTAGGATGTTTGAGGAATGAGCCCAAGTCTGAAAGGCCAGCCTCAGTCCGGCCCCTTCTGTAGCTGAGAATTCCCCAGTTCTGCCGCCCCCATCCAGGGTGTGGTTTTAGCTTGGGGGGGTCCTTCTCAAGACTCCGTGGTATTATCGTCTTGGTCAGAGCTGTGTTGTTGGGACAGCTGGGGGTCCGTTCTGTGGGGAGATGCTTGGTGTACAGACCTGCTCTCGTGAAAAAGCACCACGTAACCTTGTCACAGGGTCACACCAGCCTCTCACCTCCTCTCACTGGGGAAACCATTTCCACATCAAGTGAGCAGCACGACCATTCTTGCAAACGCGCTGAGCCTTTGCGGTGACCCAAAGCTTTCCTGGGTCACAGCACCATACCAGCGCTGTGAGAAGAAATACACCCCCCGCCTCGGTCTCCACGAGTTTCCGTCCTCTAGTGTCCTGAGGCTGCCTGTAAAGAGAGGACACGGCTCAGACCCCAGCAGGAGGCTGCAGCTTCAAGTCTCCGAGTCCAGCTCCTCTGGCCCCGCCTGACCCTCTCTTACCCGCCCGGCGTCATGGAGGTCCCCGGGGCCGCTCTGGCTGTCCTGCTGTTCACCGCGGCCCTCTCTTGCCACACCTGCTCGGCCACCCGTGAGTCCGTCTTCCCTTCCTTTAGGCCTGCCCCCCACTCTCTGGCTGGGACTTGGGCCACAGTGCCGAAGTCTTTCACCTGAGCCCTTAGGCAGAGAGCTTCAGAGAGACTTCAGATACTATTTCCTGAGCAGAATTTTCCTTCCCAGGGGGGGTTTTAGTAGTTCTGTTCTCTGGCTCTGAGAGACAAGGGGAGGGAAGCCCATTTTCTGGATTCCTGGAATAATGAGGCCCAGGCGGAATTCTGACCAAAGCTGGAATCTGTGTTCAGTGGGCTCCCAGTGTAGCCTTTGCTCTCCTCTGGAATCCGGTTGAAATATCACCACTTCCTCCTGGATTCCCCTTGCCCCCGTCCCCACCCTCCAGCGCTGCCTCCTGCAGGTCTGCCTGACCCTCCAGGGGCAGCTGGCTGCCTTTTCCCCTGAACAAGGACTTACCATGGTCTCCCTTATTTTTCAGTTGGTGCCAACACCCCGACTGCCTGCTGCTTCTCCTTCGTCTCCCGGCAGATCCCGCGCAAATTCGTGGACGACTATTATGAGACCAGCAGCCAGTGCTCCAAGCCCGGCGTCATGTAAGGGCCAGCCTTCCTGCCTGCCCTGGGGAAGGAGCCTGGGGTCCGACCTGAACACCAGGGGGGCCCTGCTGTGTTTTCTCACCTGGCTTGGGGCCTGCAGAGGGTCCTGGGGGGTCTGCCCCTGGGCAGAGAGGAGAGGGGAGGAAACAGCAGGAAGCTGTCCTCTCTCTCATTTGCCAAACAACGATACTAGCTTTCCAAGAGGACCCCCACAGGAGACCCAGGCAGGTCTGTGAACCCCAGGGTGAAGGGGCCATGATCCGAGCATGTGGACAGGCCCTGAGATGTCCGGGGCAGAAGGAGGGGGGTCACTGGGGGCCCAGGATCCCCCCGCTGCACTGCCCAGTGCGGAACCCTTCTGTTCTTCTCCACAGCTTCAAGACCAAAAGAGGCCGGCAGGTCTGCGCCGACCCCAGTGAGGACTGGGTCCAGGAATACATCACCGACCTGGAGCTGAATCCCTGAGTGGCCTGGGAGCTGCAGGGAAGATGTTCCCTCTGTGGACAGTCGGGGAAGCAGGGTGATGACCCTGGGCCTCCAAATGGCACCTCTTCTGTGGGTCACACCCCATCCCCAGCCACTCTCTGGGGCCCTCCTTCACCTCAATGCCTCTGTTTAACTTTTGTCATTTATTTCCACTGTGGAAGTGTGTGATGTAGTGAATATCTGCCCCCTCCCCCCGTCGCCCTCTTCCCCGCCCAGCCCCCCTTCCTCTGTCACTGATGTGGATCCATCAGTGTGATTGGCATTCTCCTGGCACCAGTCATATCACACATGCCAAACAACAAACGCTGGTCGAGTGATTCAACATATTGAAGGCTCTTCTATAAAAGGTAAACCAGCCTTTTCCTTGTGGTGACTCTCTTGATTTTGTCTTCCCAGCAGCCAGACTCACAGATTGAGACTAATACTTGGGGGAAAGTAGGGGAATATGAAAAACAGGCAGAAACCATAAGACAGGAAAAGCATCCTAGAACAAGAACACCAGACACTCCCCTGAAGATGCTGTCCTGGAAAGTTGAAACTGACACTTTTCTTTTTAATTCAAAAATAATTTTAAGTAAAAAGATTTTAATTTATCTTTATTAAAAACTGTTTATTTACTTTTACCTGTGTTGGGTCTTAGTTGCTCTTGAGTTGAGGTGCCAGGGCTTAGTTAACCCCTGGCACGTGGCATCTTAGTTCCCTGACTAGGGAACAAACTCGGGTCCCCTGCATTAGAAGGCAGATTCTTTACCACTGAACCACCAGGGAAGCCTTAACACATTATTTTACAACCAAATCATAATTGATATGGTCTAAGAAGTTTTCCTACTTAAATGAACACCAAGGTGATATGTATTTGTACACACAAATGTGTTTTCATGAGTGATTTCCTCAAAATGATGGCTAACTCTTGTTGAAGGTTTATTGAGTGCTGGGTTTTAAGCTAAGTGCTTATAGTAGTGCTGTGCTGAGTGCTTGCCTTGATGACAGCCTAGCCAACCCTGCCTTCAGTCTAGCAAGGATACCTTACCCACCAGTTAACTGAGAGCTTTGCTTACCTTCTCCATTGTTCTGCACTCTGCTTCATGGGGGAATGTTCTTCAAGCCACATCTGAGCTGAGGTTTGGGAGCTAGAGTGATCAGAGTTAAATATAATTATAGGAGGAACAATTCTTTAGTATACAGATGTCCCATGCAATTGCTGAGACATGCTTATACAAAACTTATTTTATGTGTATCTGAAATTCAGTTTTAACTGGGATTCCTGTATTTTACCTGGTAATACTATGAGGATGCACATCTCTCATAAAGGCTGCCTATTTCCTGTTGCAGTTGAGTAACCCAGGATGGGTTTGAAGGCAGAGCAGTGCTTTTCAACTTCAAATTCACATTAGAATCATTTTGGGGAGCATTTTATTTTTACTTACTTACTTAATTTTAGCTGCACTGGTTGTTCTGCATAGACTTTCTCTAGTTGCAGTACACAGGCTTCTCACTGAGGTGCCTGCCTCCTGCTAAGTCACTTCAGTTGTGTCTGACTTTTTGCAACCCCATGAACTGTAGCCCACCAGGCTCCTCTGTCCATGGGATTCTCCAGGTAAGAATACTGGAGTGGGTTGCCACGCCCTCCTCCAGGGGATCTTCCTGACCCAGGGACTGAACCCTCATCTCTTCTGTCTCCTGCATTGGCAGGTGGGTTCTTAACCACCAGTGCCATTGGGAAGCTCCTCTCATTGAGGCGACGTCTCTTATTTTCGTGTGTGGACCTCAGTAGCTGCAGCATGTAGGTGCTAGACCTTGTACTCAATAGTTGCTCTTCAGCATGTGGGATCTTTCTGGACCAGGGATCAAGCCTGTGTTCCCTGCACTGGCAGGTGGATTCAAAACCATTGGACTATCAGACAAGTCCAGGGAGAGCTTTTTAAAAACTTCATTGCCAGGAGCGCACCTCCAAAGTTAAGGCTCTAATGAGATCTAGGTGAAACCTGGGCATCAGTAATTTTAATGACGTTGGGGTGTAGTCATAGTCTGTTTTAGGCTGGTCTTGGGGTTTCAGAGGTGATACAGCTCTCTTCCCGTTTTTCAAGGCTTCTGATCTGTTTTTCTTGTCAGGGTCGTTGGATGGTTAATTAGCAGAAAATCTGTCAGCTATTGTTACTTTTAGAACAGGAATTTAGGACTCCTCCTCCTCATAGCACAGTCCTGGGAGCTCTGGGCATTGTTTCCATACCACACCCTTCTCCCCCAGGTAACTGGCTCCGGGCTCCACACTGCCCTCTGCTGATGAAACGATGCCACAGGCGGGGAGGTTGCCCTGATCAGCTCCCTGCCTCCCAACGCATCCCGGCAGCCCGCCTCCTCAAGGGGAACAGAGTTCATTTTGTTCACAGGATGAATTTTTTAAAGGAAGTGTCTGAGAACAGGATGAACCGGGCTGTTTATGGATTCCACTTTTCGTCCTTTCTAGTCTCCCATCCTGTCATTTCTGCTTATACTAACATTAGCTTGGAGGGGAGAATTCTGCTTTTCCAAATGACTGATTCTCAATCAGCATGCAGAAAGGGTTTCTCTTAAGCTAACTAAATATTTTTTTCCTTCTCTGCTATCGGTGAAGCCAATTTCAAGGTGAATTAGTCCCTCTCCTAGAGAGCTTTGCTGACGTATGCATGAAGCAATTAGTCTTCAACATTCTGCATTTTCCTTTTTGATGCAACCTTGGTAGGCAGATGACCTTGGTGAGAATATAAAAGAAGTCATGGGGGTGTCCAGCTGTCGTGCTGGTTAGAGATGTCCTCCCTGACTTTGACCTCAGCTGCTGCCCTCAGCCAAGTCCACTTTTGGGGTCTGCTGCCTGCAGCACTGCAGTCTATGTCAGTTCGGGGTGACAGAGGATGAGATGGTTGGATTGCATCACTGACTCAACAGACATGAGTTTGAACAAGCTCTGGGAGATAGTGAAGGAGAGAGTGTTGCAATCCACAGAGTTGCAAAGAGTCGAACATGACTGAGGGACTGAACAACAATAAATCAGAAAAGCTGGCTCAATCTGACTTAGCTAATAATAAAGGAAACTTGTTATTAATAGTTCGCATAACTAAAGTTTCAAGAAGTAGATTACCTTCAGGCAAAACTTGATCCAGAAAAAAAAGGAAAAAAAAAACCAAACTTGATCCAGTGGCCCTTAAAGTATCACTATAAACCATGTTTCTTTCTGAATTTCTGATCTCCCTTCAGTTTGAGAGCTTCATCCTAGGGCGTCAGCTGTAGAGTGAGTCAGCTTGCTTGAAGTCCCCACTCTCCCTTGAGATGCCTTCGTGTGGTTTCAAGAGAAGAGGTTATGACCTTTCCTCACAAAGGTGGAGCCCAGCAGGGGGGCCACTCTTTCTTCTTCCCGTTGATGTCCAATGAACTTGTCCACTTCCTGAGCCAGACTGAGTGGGAGAAAAGAAACTAACCTAAGAGACAGGGCCCAGAAAGGAGTGTGGGGGCAGCTATGCTCCCATCACATGGACTGAATTTCCTCTCCTTCAAACCAACTTGTGGAAGGTTCTGGAGTTTTAAAATTTAAAAAAAAAAAAAAAAAAACTTTGAATTTCGTCTTGGGCTATATATTGGGCTATAGACAATTAACAGTGTTGTGATGGTTTTGGGTGGACAGCCAAAAGATTCAGCCATACATTACATGTATCCATTTTGCCTCAAACCACCCTCTCATCTTGCCTGCCACGTAACATTGAACAGAATTCCCTGTGCCACACAGGAGGTCCTTGTTGGTTATCCGTTTTAAGTATGGCAGTGTGTATGGAAGGTTCTGGAGCTTGAGCCTTCTTCTCAATGACACCGCACAGATTGGGGAATCATATACCCCACCTTTTCCGAAGAAGACCCATTTTTCCTGGTTATGCCAGAATATTACTAATAGTATCCTCTTTGACTCTCAAAATCATCATCCGAACCATAGTAGGCCTACTGCTTGAAGGGTCTCTAATGACATGTGCCAGTGAGATGGCCTCAAGGTTGATATCCACAAAGGTCCCTGACTGTGGGCAAGGGATGCTAAAATCCAGTCTGTATGTCACCTCTACAGTCTTACACCCAACGCAGGGCCAGGTGTGCTCCAAGAGGGAGCCTTTCCTTAATGTGCTCAGGCTAGCAAAGGCCCAGGTGTGCTGCCAACGGTGTGGGCAGAGGAGAGGTGACAGATGCAGGCAAGAGTGGGGCGTCGACATCAGGGAACTAGGCAAAGAAAGGACCCGCAGAACCCCTTCCATGCAAAGAAATGCATGTGCTGCCCAAGAGAGCCTCAGTGGCTTGTTGGTATTAAAAAGAGAGGCAGAGAAAACAAGCAGAAGGGAACAGAGACCACATCTGTGTGCAGCTAAGAAAAGTTCTCTTTACTCCATTATCACCCCACATGACCGCCCTCTCCCCAGGACCCCAGAAAAATTAGGCCTTTAAAAGAGATGAGGGGAAGAGGTCCAGGACCAAACTAAGGCCTCATCTTGCTCTAAAACCTCTAAGCCTGATTTGCAGCAGTGGGAGGGGTGGAGGGGTTGAGAAGTGGAAATGAGATCAAATTTAAGATTGGCGTTTTAAGCTGAAAGAATTTTAATTACTGAATATGGCCAGAAGGTTATGTGATCTTCCCAAATGATGTTAAGGTTGGTGGAAGAAAAGTTCAGCATTTTCTGTAACCGTTAGGATCAGTTCAGTTCAGTTCAGTCGCCCAGTCCTGTCCAACTCTTTGCGACACCTTGGACTGCAGCATGCCAAGTCTCCTTGTCCATCACCAACTCCTGAAGTCTGCTCAAACTCATATCAATCTAGTTGGTGATGCCATCCAGCCATCTCATCCTCTGTCATCCCCTTCTCCTCCTGCCTTTAATACTTCTTAACATCAGGGTCTTTTCCAATGAGTCAGTTCTTCGTATCAGGTGGCCAAAGTATAGGATAAGACAGTTAGGATAGGACAGGTTATAGCTGACTAACAAACAACCCTCCAATGGATTAACAAAATAGAAGTTTCTCACTGGCACCAGATCTGATGTAGGTCAGGTCACTGGCTCTCAAAATTGAGTGTGCACCAGAGCCACCTAGAGGGCCTGTCTAAGCACAGAGTCCTGGTCCCCACGCAAGAGGGGGTTTAGCTCAGCTCTGATTTTCTCTTGAGCTTTCAGGTGATGCTGATGCTGCTGGTTCATGAACTTTGAGTAGTACTGACCCCAGAGTGGCTTGCCTGCAAGTGGACTCAGGAATCCAGGCTGCTTCCATCTTGCAACTGTTGATTCTGGAATGAGAAAGAAGGAGACAGAAAAGGAACGCTCCTTTTAAATGTCCTGGCCCAGAAATGACACACATCACCTCTGCTTACAGTCCATTGACCAGTAGTCACAAGAGACCAATTCATCTGTGACGTAGGGAAACACGTAGGCTATTAATGAAGTACTAACGTCTCTGCCAGTTACTCTCAACAAGAGGTTAACCAATGAGAGGCAGCCTTCCAAGGTGAACATATTTTTGGATGCACTAGGTGGCCAGTGGGATCTTAGTTCTCCAATCAGAGACCGAACTTATGTTCTTGGCAGTAAGAACCGAGTCTTAACCACTGCGCCGCCAGGAAACTCCTGACCAGTGCGAACTTTCAGGCACTTACAGCTGCCCACATGAAAGGCATATTCCATATTCAGAGTTTTAAATTCATATTATTGGTATATTTTCATCTCAGCACATTCATATCAATACTTCCTTTTCAGTGCTTTCATATTTATTATGTGGGTGTACTGTGATATTTTTTAAATTTAGAATGTTTGTGCACTGTTTGTTTGTTTTGGCTGCACTGGGTCTTTGTTGCTGAGAGCTGGCTTTCTCTAGTGGAGCCATCGGGGGCTTCTCCACATCACGGTGCACAGGCTTCTCCTTGCAGTGGCTTCTCTTGTTGTGGAGTGTGGGCTCTAGGCTTATGGGTGAAGCTTATGGGCTTCAGTAGGTGTAACAACAGGCTCAGGAGTTGTGGCTCGCAGGCTTAGTCGTTCCTTGGCATGTGGGATCCTCCCAGATCAGGGATGGAACCCTTGTCCCCTGCATTGGCAGGTGGATTCGTATCCACTGTGCCACCAGCGAAGTCCATGTTCTGTGATGTTTTAAACTCTTCTGTCTCTCTTTTTTTGATGAATTTGTTTCTCTTTCATTGCTTTCACTAACAGGTCTGCAAAGAACTGTATGCTTACACCTTTATATCTTTACATAGTGTTTCTTGAAATAGATTCCTTGAAATAAGATAGATCGAAGAGTTTGTACATTTTAAAGTTTGCTAGAAACTGTATCACTATGCTTCAAAAACCCTGACCATCAGAATTCCACTTTGTAATACTAAAAAAATAAAGGCTAGTGTTAAGTTGCTTCAGTCGTGTTTGACCCTGGGGACTGTAGCCCACCAGGCTCGTCTGTCCATGGGATTCTCCAAGCAAGAATACTGGAGTAGGTTTGCCATGCCCTCCTCCAGAGGATCTTCCTGACCCAGGGATTGAACCCTTGTCTCTTGTGTCTCCTGCATTGGCAGGTGGGTTATTTATTTTTTTTAACCATTCATGCCCCTGGGAAAACAGAGAGTTTAAAACAAAACAAAATGAGTGGGGCTTAAAAAAAAGTAATGTACATTTGCATTTCTCAAAAGCATGTACAATTTTTCCCTCTTGAATTTTACAATAGAGACTCTGATTTAGTCGAAGTTTCTTATTCTTAAAATCATAATCTAGGCCAGGACTCAGGAAAGTTTTCCATGAAGGGTCAAATAGTAAATGTTTTGGGCTTTGCAGGCATACAGACTCAGTGACAATTATTCAGCTCTGCCATAGTAATGGGAAAGTACCCACAGACTCTATGGAATGGAATGGGCATGGTTGTGTTCCTCTGAAATTTTATTTGCAAAAACAGGAATCGTGTTGGATTTTCAAACTTTCTTTTGGCCATGACACATGGCATGTTGGGATCTTAGCTCCCCAACCAGGGATCAAGCTGGTAGCCTCTGCAGTGGAAGCTTGGAGTCTTAACCACTGGGCCACCAGAGAAGTCATGGCTTTGTGCTGGATTTGTTCTGAGGACTGTAGTCTGCTGAACCTGATCGAGATAACTGATCTAATAAATCATTTGTCCTTCATCTCAGAAGTCTTGTTGCATATATTGGATGATTATTTTTTTCTTCTCTAATGTTAGCCATTGATTTTGTGGATCCATGGATCCTAAGAAAATTATATTCAGGTAATATGTCTATTGCCACATGTACCTTATTAGGAAGGGTGGTAAGTTCTATTGATTAATTCTGCTGTTTTTGGTTTTTTGGCTTCATGTAAATCACTTGGGAATTTGGGGAAAAAAATCTGGATTCCCTGGATCCAAATTCAAGAAATTCCATGTGAGTATTTTAAACAACCCTGCCAGATGGTTCTGGGCTGCTTGGAGAAATACTGATATTGGCTTGCATTTTAGTTATATTATTTATTAGCTATATGACAGTAGGTGAGTTGTTTCAGTTCTCTGATCCAACATGTTTACTTCTATCAAATGGGGATACTTAGCTCTTGGTGGAATTGTTAGGCTTTAAAGAGTGGTACATAATTCTTGGGCTTCCCTGGCGGCTCAGATGGTAAAGAGTCTGCCTGCAATGCAGGAGACCTGGGTTTGATCCCTGGGTCAGGAAGATGCCCTGGAGAAGGGAATGGCAACCCACTCCAGTATCCTTGTCTGGAGAATCCCATGGGCTACTCTCCATAGGGTTACAGAGAGTGAGACTCGACTGAGCGACTAAGCACAGCACATAGCACAGACTTCATGCATGAGTATATAACAAGAATGAATTTACCTGAATCATATAGATGATGCCCTAGGTGCTCGCATTTTATAAAAGAAGCATTATTTTGCAAAATCGTCTTCCACTTTTAACTTTCAGGGGTATGTTGCCTCTAGCTGTGTTTCAAACCTAAAGCCTGGCCCTCAGGCTGAAGCACGAGGGGAAGCCAACAGGCCTCTTTCACAGAGAGGCTGCTCTGTTTCAGCGCGCTGTTCATGCCGTGCCCTGAGGCTGGTGTCCTGTTTTCCCTGATTGTTACAGTCTGAGGGACCCAGGAATGCAAGCCCCTGTGGCCACTGGAGTCAGGCGTTCACAGGGCATCCCCCGGAACCAGTTGCAAAGCCCTTTCACCAGATGGAAAAACTTGGGCACCAGGTGTGTGTAAAGGCCCTTCTCTGGGGGACGCCAGTGTCCTGGAGTGTGGCGGGGATAAGTACAAAGATGGCGCCCACTGGTTGGAGGGTAAAGATGTCATCAGCTGAGGAAAAAACAAAACCATCACCACCACCACAAAAAAACCAGCGCTGACGACTGGCTTTAGTAGAGAGCAGGAAAAGAGCAAAATGGTTCTGCCATGCCCTATCCTGGAGACTGTCCTAATGGCCAGCCCCTCAGGCCTCTGCTTTACGATTAATGTATGTGTGTTTTTGTCATCAAGCCTGGTGCTTCTGTGCTGGGTCCTGGGGCGAGTGAGTTTGCCTCAGGAGTCCCTTAGAGACACTTCTCAATTTGCTACAGCCCTTTGGGTCTTGCGGACACATGCCCTGTTGGTTTTCAAAGCCAGATGTTTCGAGAGCTCATTTCTCAAGGGCAGTTCTTTTATTTTTTTTTTAAGGGCAGTTCTTAAAAGTCGGGCTAAGAGCTTTTCAGGTAAAAGTTTTCAGTTGCTGGGTTGCAAGTCCTTTGCTTCTTGGGGAGAAGCTCCTGGTTGTGTGTTCCCTCCCGGCTGTGTGTTCCCTCCTGTCTGTGTGATCCCTCCCGGCTGTGGGTGGTCACTCTGAGGTCGAGGTTAACAGCCAGACCACGTTTCAGACTCTCCTATCCCCCTCTCTTGAGGCACTTTGGAAAAAAAAATTGAGATATTTTTACAATACTGCATTAGTTTCAGGTGAGCAGCATAGTGATTCAAAATTTTTATAAATTATACTCCATTTATAGCTATTATGGGGTTTCCCAGGCTGTGCTAGTGGTAAAGAATCTGCCTGCCAATGCAGGAAATATAAGAGACGCAGGTGTCATCCCTGAGTCAGGAAGATCCCCTGGAGGAGGACTTGGCAACCCACTCCAGTATTCTTGCCTGGAGAATCCCCTGGACAGAGGAGCCTGGTGGGCTACAGTCCATAGCGTTGTGCAGAATCGGGCACGACTGAAGTGACTTAGCATGCATGTAGCTATTGTGACATGTTGGTTGCATTCTCTATGCTATATATACCTGTAGCTTATTTATTTTACATATATTGCATCTCATTATATACAGCTTGCATCTCTCCATTGTCTACTTCATGTTGCTCCTCCTCTGTTTCCACTCCCCAGTGGTAACCACTAGTTAGTTCTTTATATCTGTGAGTCTGTTTCCTTTCTGGACTCTTTACTAGTTTCTTTGTTATATCCCATATGTAAGTGATAACACACTGTGTTTGTTTTTCTTTGTCTGACTTATTTTACTAGGCATAATGCCCTCCAAGTTCATCCATGTTATTGCAATTGGCAACATTTCATTCTTTTTTAATGGCTGAGTAACTTTTCATGTATATAGCCACATTCTCTTATCTGTTCATGTATTGAAAGACTGGGGACAGTTAGGTTGTTTTCATACCTTGGCAACTGTAAATAAGGCTGCTGTGAACACTGGGTTGTATGTATCTTTTCAGATTAGTGTTTTCTCTTTTTCCTGATATATACCCAGGAGTGGAATTGTTGGATCATGTGGTAGTTTTACTTTTGTCTTTTGACAAAATTATTTTCCACAGTGATTCCATCAATTTTCAAGCCCACCAACAGTGTTCAAGGGTTTCCCTTTCTCCATGTCCTTACCGAAATTTATTACCTGTGATCTGTTTGAAGATAGCCGTTCTGACCAGTGTGAGGTGATAACTCATTGTGGCTTGGATTTACATTCCTGGTAATTAGCAATGCTGAACATCTTTTTATGTTCCTGTTGGCTATCCGATGTCTTCTTGGAAAAATGCTTATTCACATTTTCTGCTCATTTTTTAATTGGGTTGTTTGTTTATTGTTGAGTTGCATGGGCTGTTGATATATTTTGGATATTAACTCTTTACCAGTCATATCATTTGCAAATACTTTCTCCCATTCAGTAGGTTATCCTTTCATTCTGCTGATGGTTTCCTTTGCTGTGCAAAAACTTTTAAGTTTATTCAAGTCCTGTTTGTTTATTTTTGGTTTTGTTTCCTTTGCTGAAGGGGACAGATGCAAAAACGTAGGATTTATGTCAAAGAGTGTTCTGCCTATGCTCTCTTCTTGTAGGGGAACAGAGCAGGGCCCTATGGCCTTTGCACTTCCCCCACCCCCCACCCTGCCATGTCCTCTGCTTGCCTTTAGTCTGTGGAAAGCTTCAGGCAAAGAATAAGTTTAATCAGAGAAGTGAGAAATGCAGAAACAAAGGAAAACAGTCAAAGGAGATAAAAAAATAATAACATAGTCATTGAACATAGTCAAGGACCTTCGGTTCCTTCTCAAGGGCTATCGATAATATTCTGAGCCGTATCCTGGGAGGTATCCTATAGATACCAACATTCCAGGGTGAAGAAGTTAACTACATGATGACCAGGCTGAATCTATGATATAAGCGCCACAATTCTGAGAACTGGCCTCAAAGAAATGGGAAAAAGCAGACCCTGGAACTGAAGGTTAACTCTCCCTGAAACAACCAAGATGATGGTGGTCAGATCACTGATGAGCAATTTGAAGATGGATGTTAGGGCTGACGGTGCTGCTCCTGCATGTAGCCCTCTCCTGCTGTCTATGAGAGCTCTTGCCCCACTGGTTGCCAGTGAGGGGAGAGTTGGCCTTTGAACAGATGCTCACCTTTACTTCCCATGCCCCTACTTTATTCTGAAATAAATCAAACTTTCCTTTCCACCAACCTGGCCTGTTTATTGGCTTTTGAGCAGCAAACAGCCAGACCCCACACTTTCTTTTGGAAACAGTAGCTTTATGGTTTCCAGTCTTATATTTAGGTCTCTAATCCATTTTGAGTTTATTTTTTCATATGATGTGAGAAAATGTTCTAATTTCATTCTTTTACATGTAGTTGTCCAGTTTCCCTAGTACCACTTACTGAAGAGACAATCTTTTCTCCATTCTTGCCTCCTTTGTCATAGATTAAATTGAATGTAAATGTATTGATTTATTTCTGTGTTCTCAGTTCTGTTTCGTTGATCTTTCTGTCTGCTTTTGACCAGTATCATATTGTTTTGACTATTGTAGTGATGTAGTATAGTCTGAAGACTGGGAGTGTGATTCCTTCAGATCTGTTCTTTCTCAATATTCCTTTGGCTATTCAGAGACTTGATTTTTTCCATATAATTTAATATTTGTTCTAGTTCTGTCAAAATTGCCATTGGTATTTTCATAGGGATTGCCTTGAGTCTGCATATTGCCTTGGGTCGATTTAACAATATTAATTTTTCCAATTAATTATTAATAGCATGGTATCTTTTCATCTGTTTGTATTGTCTTTGATATCTTTTGTCAGTGTCTTACAGTTTTCCAAATACAGATTCTTCTACTTTCTTAGGTAGGTTTATTCCTAGGTATTGTATTCTTTCTGATGTGATTGTAAGTGGAATTGCTTCCTTAATTACTTTCTAATAGTTCATTATTAGTGTATAGGAATGCAACAGATTTCTGTATATTAATTCTGTATCCTGCAACTTTACTGAATTCAATGGTGAGTGCTAGTAGTTTGTGTGTGTGTGTGTGTGTGTGTGTGTGTGTGTGTGTATTATAGATTCTTGGTTTGTGGTTACTCTGAGGTTTATAAATAACAATCTCTATATATATTATATTTTAAGTTGCTAATCTCTTGGTTTTAAGCACACTTTAGCAACCCTCCATTTTTATTCTCTTCCCCTCATGATTACTGATCTTGATATTATATTTTACATGTAACTATTTTATTTATGCCTTAAACTGCTTATTGTAGATATGGATGATTTTATTACTTCTGTCTTTTAACCTTCCTGCTAGCTTAGTACAGGCTTCCCTGTTGGCTTGGTGGTAAATAATCCACCTGCCAATGCAAGAGACATGGGTTCAATCCCTGGGTTGGGAAGATCCCCTGGAGAAGGAAATGGCAACCTACTTCAGTATTCTCGCCTGGGAGATCCCACAGACAGAGGAGCCTGGTGGGCTACAATCTACGGCACTGTGAAAGAGTCAGACACAATTTAGTGACTAAGCAACAATGAAAACTGGCTTTGTACATGGTTAATTTACTACCTTTCCCTTTCAGTTTTCTTGTTTCTAGTTATGGCCTTTTCACTTACAGATGTCCCTTTGACATTTCTTGTAAAGCTGGTTTGGTGGCGTTAAACTCTTTTAGCTTTTGCTTGTCTGTAAAACTTGATCTCTGCATCAATTCCAAATGAAAGACTGTCAGGTAGAGTGGTTCTTGGTTGTAGATTTTCCCCTTTCATCATTTTAAATATATTATTCCACTCCCTCTGGCCTGTGGAGTTTCTGCTGAGAAGTCCACTGGAAGCCTATGGGAGTTCCCTTGTATATAACTTGTTGCTTTGTCAATGCTGCTTTTGATATTCTCTTTAATTTTTACCATTTTTATTGTAATGTTTTATGATGTGGTTCTCTTTGGGCTGATCCTGTTTGAGACCCTGTGATTCCTGGACTCGGGTGTCCATTTCCTTTCCCAGGTTAAGGAAGTTTTCAGCTATTATATCTTCAGATATGTTATCTGTGGTACTTCCTGGGTGGTGCTAGTGGTAACAAACCCACCTGCCAATGCAAGAGACACAGGTTCAATCCCTGGTTCAGGAAGTTCCCCTGGAGAAGGAAATGGCAACACATTCCAGTATTCTTGCTTGGAGAATCCCATGGACAGAGGAGCCTGGCGGGCTACAGTCCCAGGGGTCACAAAGAGTCAGACACAACCAAGCAGCTGAACACACATGTTCTCTGCCCTTTTCTTTCTCTTTTCTCCTTCTGGGATCCGTATAATGCACATGTGATTATGCTTGATGTTGTTCCGGAGATCTCTTAAACTCTCCTCTTTTCTCTTTGTTCTTTTTTTCTGTTCATCTTCAGTGATTTCCACCACTGTCTTCTGGCTGGTTGATTCATTCCTGTGCATCATTTAGTCTGTGGTCACTTCTTTCTAGTGTGTTCTCGTTTCAGCTATTGTATTCTTTATCTCTGGTTGTTCTTTATATTTTCTCTTTGTTAAAACTTCTAACTTCTCCCTCTGTTTGTCCCTTCTTCTCCTAAGTTCTTTGATCATCTTTATAATCATGACCTTGAACTATTTCTTGAGTAGACGGGCTATCTCCACTGCACTTTGTTCTCCTTCTGAAATTTTATTTTGTTCCTTCATTTGGATTATGTTCCTTTGTCACCTCATTTTGTCTACCTTGCTGTTCTTCTTTCTATATATCTGGTATGTTGGTTATGTTTCCTGACCTTGAAGAATTGGCCTTTTGTAGATGTCCCATGAGTCCCAACAGTACATCCTCTCTGATCACTAGAGCTATATTCTATAGGGGTTTCCCCTATGTGGGCTGCTTGGATCCTTCTGTTGCAGTGGGCTGACTACTAGTAGTCAGTAGCAGTGGTATTCTAGCAGGCTTAGTTGGCTCCTGGTCTGTTGATTGCCAGGCCCTCCCTTGTGTAGAGGCTGACGGTCACTTCTTGGTGAGGCCCGGTCATAGAGCAGAGTCAAATGTCAAATGTCAGGCTGCAGAACCCTGGGGGACCCTGGTGTTAATGCTGGCTCACTGGTGGGCAAAGATGGGGGTGCAGGAGGACCTCAGGCTGGTGCCCACCCACCAGTGGGTGAATTCAGGTCCTAGGGCTAGTGGTTGCCCACAAGTGGACAGAGTTGGGTCCTAGGGTCTGGCTGCAGGGTTCAGGAGTTCCAGAACAGGTGTCTGACTGCTGGTGGGTGGTTGCGGGGTCTAGGGTATCCTGAAGCTTATTCTGCCATGCTGGTGGCAGGGCCTGAACCTGGTCAGTCCCAGGGCCGATGTTGGCCCGCTGGTGGGTGAGGCTGGTGCTGAGTTTAGAGCCGGCTCTCTGGTGGGTGGGGCCAGCTGGTCTGAGGTCTGGTGCTGGCCCCACAGTGGGCTGGACCCACAGGCCCAGGGCTGAGGTTTTCCGGGGGCTTGTGTTAACCCACTGGTGGGTGAGACAGGTCTCGAGCAGGCTTACTGGAGGGAGGGGCCAGGTTTTCTGAGGCTATTGCCTGCCCACTGTGGGGTGGAGCTGGGTTCTGGGGTCTCTGGCCATAGGACTCTGGGGGTCCCAGACTCAGCGCCTGCTCACTGGAGTGTAGGGCTGGGTCCTAGGCCCTCTGGAGGGCAGGGCCATGTTCAGAGAAGGCCATGTGCTCAGGCAGTCTTAAGGCAGCCTATCTGATGGTAAGTGGGGCTGTGTCCCTGCCCAGTTAGTTGCTTGGCCTGAGATGTCCCTGTACTGGCGCCTGTGGGCTAGTGGGTGTGGATGGGGCTGGATCCTAAGGCTAATAGGCTGGAGGGAAGATTCCAAAATGGTGCTTACCAGCAGCAGCGTCCATGTGGTAGAATGGACTCCCCCAAATGGCTGCTGCCAGTGTCTGTGTCCCCAGGATGAGCTGCGGCTGCCTCCTGTGTCTCTGGGAGACTCTCCAAGGTCAGCAGGTAGGTCTGCCTCAGGCGACTGTCACATGACAGCTTCTGCTCTGATCCTGAGCATCTGAGATTTTTGTGTGTACCCTTTAAAAGTGGAGACTCTTTCCCACAGCTCTCTGGGACTCCCAAAAGTAAGCCCCACAGGCCTTCAAAGACAAACGTTCTGGGGTCTGGTCTTCCCGGCCCAGGACCGCTGGCCTGGGGAGCCTGGTGTGGGGCTCAGACCCTTCCCTCCGTGGGAAGAGCCTTTGTAATTGTAATTATTCTCCTGTTTGTGGGTTGCCCACCTGGGTGTATGACTCTTGACTGTACTGTGACTCCTCCCTTCCTGTCTTGTTGTGGTTCCTTCTTTATATATTTAGTTGTAGAAGATCTTCTTTGGTAAGTTCCAGTCTTTTTCATTGATAAGTGTTCTATAAATAGTTGTAATTTTGGTGTTCCTGTGAGAGGAGGTGAGCACAAGGTCTTTTTAGTCCGCCATCTTGCTGGGGCTCTTTTCTTGTTTGTTGATTGAAGTAGCTGCTTAGCTAGTTTTCAGGTCTTTTTGCAGAGGAAATTGTTTAATATGTACCTATAGATTCAGTGTGTCTGTGGGAAGAGGTGAATTCAGGATCTCCCCAAGTCACCATCTTGGATGAATTCCTCTATCACTTGTTTTCATCTAATCCTAGGTTTGGTCTCTATCTCCCTCTGCAGGGAAGGAAGCTAGCTAATTGAATGGTCTGCCTCTTGTTTCAGTTCTATTTGGGGCTTCCCTGGTGGCTCAGATGGTAAAGCATCTTCCTGCAATGCAGGAGGTCTGAGTTCAATCCCTGGGTCAGGAAGATCCCCTGAAGAAGGGAATGGCAACCCACTCCAGTATTCTTGACTGGACAGTTCCATGGACAGAGGAGCCTAGTGAGCTGTATAGTCCATGGTGTCCCAAAGAGTTGGACATGGACTGACTGACTACCACTTTTCACTTTCAATCTGATCTAAGAAGAGATTTTTCCTTGTCTAAGAAAAGATTTTTCCAGCCAGAGACTAACTCTGTAAATCATCTATAAAGTAGCAATGAGGTGACTTTACTACTCAGCAGATGACTGGGAAGCAACTGAGCCTGGATTCTGCCTCCTGTTGAAAACCCACTGAATTTTCTCAGTCTGACAGTAGGACAAGCCCCCACCCCATCTTCTGGGTGTACAGAATTGTACAAAAGAAATCTACAGCTCCTCCAGAAAGAAAAGCCCCCCTAAACAGATAGCCCAAGGTATTTTGAAAATCCACTGGAAGTCCTGTATTTCATTTGGTACCTCTGTACGTAGGGCTTTGGTGATGTGGTCTGACCTGAGCCAGAACTCGGGGGTCAACAGCAAAGGGCAGCAGGAGGATACCCACAAGAGGAGGCCTGAGAACAGAGGGCCATGGTGAGGAGGGCAGTGAGGGCCAGAACTACTCGCTGTGGCCCTCTTCTGGTGTCCCAGCGATGTCCCCTATTTTTAAGACCTAAGCCACGGGCTAGGGGGAGATAGAAACTGGGGGTGACGAGAGAGGAAGTTATTAAGCACAGTGGTGACTTGTTGACTTGTATATGCAAGAGGGGTCTTGGGTAACCACAGGGCTCAGGGTATTTGCAAGAATGGTTCAAGTGCTCACTTAATTTGGGCTATTTACAGGGAAGTGGTTTCCACAGCAAGAGGAGGTGAGATGTTGGTGTCATCCTGGGACCACACTTAGTTGGTTCCTTCTCATTAGAAGCCCTGCAGTCATAGTTTCCCCCAGCAGAAACTTTTGTCATTCCACAGCTGGTCTCACAGCATCGATGTGGCATTTGCAGTGACGCCATGAGCCTCGAGCAGCACACCTCCCTTTAAACCACATCCAGGTAGACAGAGTTGTATGATCCAAAACAGGGCTGCAGGAATGATGAGACGGTGGGGCGCCTTTCAGACACCCACTAGTTCAAGAGAGGTTTATCAAGGGCCTCAATACACACAAAGCAAAGACATGTTATGTATACGTATATGTGAACGTTCAGTCACTCAGTCATGTCCGACTTTCTGTGGCCCCGCGGACTGTAGCCTGCCAGGCTCCTCTGTCCATGGAACTTTTCAGGCAAGAATACTGGAGTGGGTTGCCATTTCCTACTCCAGGGGGTCTTCCTGACCCAGGATCCAGCCCGCTTCTCTTGCATCTCCTGCATTGGCAGGTGTATTTCTTTACCACTGCCATCATCTGGGAATGATGCTAACATACAAAAGGAACCTTAAAATGATCTTAACCTTTGACCAAGATAGTCCATGTCGAGGAACACATTTCCTTTGTAAACACATTTAATTCTTTAAATTTACTAAGGCTAGATTTGTAACCCAGGATGTGATCTATCCTGGAGAATGTTCTGTGTGCACTTGAGAAAAAGGTGAAATCCAATATTTTGGGGGTGAAATGCCCTATAGATATCAATTAGGTCCAACTGGTCTGTTGTATCATTTAAAGCTTGTGTTTCCTTGTTAATTTTCTGTTTGGTTGATCTATCCATAGATGTGAGTGGGGTTTTAAAGTCCCCAACTATTATTGTGTTACTGTTAATTTCCCTTTTGATTCATGTCGATAGATTGCAAAAACCTTCACTATACTGTAAAGTTATCATCCTCCAATTAAAACAAATAAATTAATTTTAAAAAATGAAAAAATACATTTAAATATGGAATAAATAAGAATATTTTGTCCCCAGCATATTCATAACAATTAAAAATTAGACCTATTCAGAAAGAGAAAAATATCATGCATTAATGCATATATGTGGAATCTAGAAAAATGGTACTGATGAGCCTACTTGCAGGGCAGGAATACAGACACAGAGGTAGAGAATGGACTTGTGGACACAGCAGAGAAAGGAGAGGGTGGGACGAATTGTGAGAATAGAATTGACATATGTGCAGTACCATGTGTAAAAGAGAGAGCTAGTGAGAAGCTGCTGAATAGCACAGGGAGCTCAGCCTGGTGCTCTGTGACAGCCCCGAGGGGTGAGATGGGGTGGAGCAGGAAGGAGGCTGAAGAGGGAGGGGATACATGTACACTTTGCCATAAAGCAGAAACCAGTGCAACACTGTAAAGCAATTATCCACCAATTAAAAACAAATTTAGAAAAAAGTTTGAAAGGAAAAAAATAAAAATAAAATTAGACTTAATTTAAATTGTTTACAATATGAAAATGGTAAAGAGAATTATGGTATCTTCACTTGGTTGGCTATTAGGCAATCTTTTCAAACAATATGATGACATGGGAAATATTTACCTTCTAATGAGAAGCTTAAAAAACAACCCAATTGACTTACTTTAATCATAACCCATCTTGTGTCTGGGGAGGTGGTCAGTTCCATTTAGCATTTTTTTGTGGATGCTGTTCCCAGGAAAGAGGGAGAATAGAAGCAGCAAGTATAATGTGTCTCCTGTCATGTACCCCTTGGTTGATTTAATAATAAAGGATTCTTCTCTCTTCCTCAATATGGGCAATTTCAGTAATGATGACTCACTGTTCTGAAAGTTCTCTTGTTTTCCGCCTTCCCCCATCTTTTGCTTTTACAAAGCAGGGTGGGTAGTGTTTGTGGCAGGACCAGTTATAACCCTCTTAGCATGTTCTGGAATGAACACTAGGCCTATTTTGGGGCTGTGACTTTGCCACCATGAAGAGCCTAATGTCTCAGATTTGGGCAATAGTCATTTACAGAGCAACAGGAAATACACAAATCATCGTCTTCTTAAAAATTAAGTCATTCAGGATGGGGGAAGACTAACAGTTTCTAATATAAATAGCAAAGGGAAAAATACTTATCACACCTTAAGTGTTAGTGTTGTCATTTCAAGAATAAAAAAAAATATATAGGGAAAAAGACAAAAGACATGTTTTCCTGACCATAATCTACTCTACATCCTTATTGATACCAGAACCCACAATTCCTTCGGAAAGCCACTCTACCCCAAAGTTCTCAGATTTTAAGTTTATGTGAAATTCATCCAATCACAATCCAGGGTATGGTTTTTCCAACAGTCATGTATGGATATAAGAGTTGGACCATAAAGAATGGTGAGCACCAAAGAATTAATGCTTTTGAATTGTGGTCCTGGAGAAGACTCTTGAGAGTCCTTTGGACTGCAAGATCAAGCCAGTCCATCCTAAAGGAAATCAGTCCTGAATATTCATTGGAAGGACTGATGCTGAAGCTGAAGCTCCAATACTTTGACTAGCTTATGTGAAGAGCTGACTCGTTAGAAAAGACCCTGATGTTGGGAAAGATTGAGGACAGGAGGAGAAGCAGGCAACAGAGGATGAGATGGCTGGATGGCATCATCAACTCAATGGACATGAGTTTGGGCAAACTCCTAGAGATAGTGAAGGACAGGGAAGCCTGGTGTGCTACAGTCCATGGGGTCACAAAGAGTCGGACACGACTTAGTGACTGAACAACAATAACCTAAATTAGCTTAAGCAGATCAATGAAACCATCCCCTCAGCCACAGCAACTGGTTAGGAGTTGGATTTCTGACATGTCAGTCAAATCCGAGAGAACTCAGTGATTTTTTTCCAGTGGAGACACAGCCTCTCTCTTCCCTGAAAGAAATGAACAAGAATTCATGGAACGTGACGACCTATAGAGGTGGGATGGGGGGTGGGTTGGAGGGAGGCTCAAGAGGGAGGGGATATATGTATGCACCCTGCTGTGCTGTGCTGAGTCGCTCAGTTGTGTCCGACTCTTTGTGACCCCATGGAATGCAGCCCGCCAGGCTCCTCTGTCCATGAGATTTTCCAGGCAGGAATGCTGGAGTGGGTTGCCACTTTCTCCTCCAGGGGATCTTCCTGACCCATGGACAGAACTGTGTCTCTTAAGTCTCTTACTTTGGCAGGTTGTTTATCTCTAGTGCCAAGTGGGAAGCCCAGAAAGGGTTTTAAAACCTGACAGCTGTTGTCAGTAATCTGGAATCTCAAAGGGCTGTGAATGCAGATATTTCTTTACTTCCATTTAAAAATCAATGTGAGTAGAATTGCTTCAAATGAATTCTTTTTTAATGGCTGAGTAATATTCCATTGTGTATATGTACCACAGCTTTCTTATCCATTCGTCAGTTGATGGGCATCTAGGTTGCTTCCATGTCCTGGCTGTTGTAAATAATGCAGCGATGAACATTGGGGTACACGTGGCTCTTTCAATTCTGGTTTCCTCGGTGTATATGCCCAGCAGTGGGATTGCTGGGTCAAATGGCAGGTCTATTTGCAGTTTTTTAAGGAACCTCCACACTGTTTTCCATAGTGGCTGTACTAGTTTGCATTCCCACCAAAAGTGTAAGAGGGTCCCCTTTTCTCCACATCCTCTCCAGCATTTATTGCTTGTAGACTTTTGGATGGCAGCCATTCTGACTGGTGTAAAGTGGTACCTCATTGTGGTTTTGATTTGCATTTCTCTGATAATGAGTGATGTTGAACATCTTTTCATGTGTTTGTTAGCCATTTTTATATCTTCTTTGGAGAAATGTCTGTTAAGTTCTTTGGCCCACTTTTTAATTTGAAGCAATTCTACTCAGATGGACGAAACTGGAGCCCATTATCCAGAGTGAAGTAAGCCAGAAGCAAAAACAACAATACAGTATATTAACACATATATATGGAATTTAGAAAGACGGTAGCGAGAACCCAACATGCGAGACAACAAAAGGAACGCAGATGTATAGAATAGACTCGTGGACTTTGGGGATGAGGGTAAGGGTGGGATGATATGGGAGAAGGACATTGAAACAAGTTAATTATCATATGTCTAATCAATCGCCAGCCCAGGATTGATGCTCGGGGCTGGTGCAGCGAGATTTCCCGGGGGGGAGGGAGGAGGGAGGGGAGTTCTGGAGGGGAAGCATATGTAAACCCATGGTGATATCATGACATTGTATGGCAAAAACAATAAAAAAAAACAAATAAAAAATAAATAAATAAATAAAAAGTATCTTCATATGAAAGGCAACATAGTAATCAAAAGCACAAACTTTGCAACTGAAAAAAAATCAATATGAATAGACTGTTATATTTAAAGTGGGTAACTAACAAGTACCTACTGTGTAGTACAGAGAACTCTTCTCAGTGTTTTGTGGCATCCTGGGTGGGAAGGGAATTTGGGGAGAATGAATACATAAGTCACTTTGCTGACTCTAGTGCACCTGAAACTATCACAACATTATTAATAGGCTTTACCCAATACAAAATAAAAAGTTTTTTAAAAAGTTAACGTGAATAGAGGCAAGCAGGTGAGAGACTTAACAGGAGAGAAACCTGGGCTCTGACTGTGGTCCTAAGTCCCCCTCCTCACCTCTCCTGTGAAATATTTGCTTTCCTTATTTGAAGTAGACACTCACCTGCTTGTAAAGGAGCAGGTAAGATGTAGCTTTGGGCATCAAATATTCATCACTTCTGCATGTTGCCCCATCTCTGCAGGGGCCAAGTCTCCCAGAGCAGAGGCAGAGGCTTCCCACCCCATGGCTAGAGGTAGGGGTGTAGGGGTGACTGTAGTTTTGAGGGCCGTGCTAGGAGACACACGTTCTCAACTCCAGTGAAATGCAAGATAAATAACTAGACAAGCTCTGTCTTTTGGGTTATCAAGCTCATGGAATTGATCAGAAGCAAAAAGATCGGAAGCCCACTGTTATTAGAAGGGTGTTCCTTGCCAGAGAAACTAAGATCACTCCAAAATAGCTGTTAGCTTGTCAACACATAGGGCAAACTCCAGGCTCCTAACTCACATGATCAAGAAGTTGGCTGGTCCCGGAAAAGGGTTGCTCCCCAGCACTTGTGTGTGTCCAAGGAGGACAGTCCCCAGGGATATCAACCAGAAAGGCTGACCAAGGATCTCAGTCAAGCCCTATACTTTGGTTAACAGTGTGATTCCTGTGCTCTCGGTTCCCTCACAGGGGTCTTTGTTTTCCTTATAGTCTTTGTTCACAACACTTGTATTGAGGGAATAGTGGGCACAATTGTGCTTCTGTTTGCCTTTGGGCTTCCAGACCATGAGAAGCAGTTCAGCATAAATGAGCAGATTTTGTTTGTCCTAGGATGCTGGAAGCCAACAGATAAGAAATGGTGACACCTCTACTGCTTCTTTGGGGCAAAGCTGTTCCTCCCATTCTCCTGATAGAATCTTCATGCTTGTCACCAGTTGACCGGTTCAGTTTTAGGGGAATGGGGCATTTCTTAAAGGAAGGGGATTGTAAAATACTTTCTGGAAGGAGCTGAATGTGTGTATGTGTGTGTGTGTGATAGGAAAGTCTTGGGTGAAAGGACTTGTTCCTTGCATTGTTCTCATTTGATAAAAGCCATTATGAGGACTTCCTTGGTGATACAGTGGATAAGAACCTACCTTTCAAAGAAGGGACATAGGTTTGATCCCTGGTCCAGGAAGATTTCACATGCCACAGAGCAACTGAGCCCGTGGGCCACAAATACTGAAGCCTGTGTGCCTAGAGCTTGGGCTCTGCAACTGCACTGCAACGAAGAGTAGCCCCCACTCACTGCAACTAGGGAAAAGCCTGAAGGCAGCAATGAAGACCCAGTGCAACCAAAATCAATAAAGAAATACATTAAATAATTTTTTAAAAAGCCATTATGACATCAACACTGTGAGCTCAGCTGAGCTCTATTTTCTTTATGTCAACTTAAAGTCCCAGCCAGAAAGTAGTTTTGATAGATGGAATATCACCCATCAAAGGGTAGCTGGTGATCAAAGATGAGACTGGAAAGGTGAGCAATATATGTTTATCAAAAAATAAATCAAATTTAAAATGACAGACTGGTGGTCCAGTGGTTAAGACTTTGCCTTTCAATACAGGGGTGTGGGTTCGTTTGATCCCTGGTCAGGAAGTTAAGATCCCCCATGTCTCACAGCCATAAAACCAAAACATAAAGCAGAAGTAATTTGTAACAAATTAAATAAAAACTTTAAAATAAAAAAATAAAAATGTCTACATTAAAAAAGTACAGAAAATAGAGTCTCCATTCCTTTAAAGAAAAAAGAATAAAAATTCCATTTCCTCTAAGAAACCATCATAGTTAGATATTTGATATGTATCTTTCCAAATATGCCTTTGCAAATACATGTTTATAGTTGTTAAAAGTAAAAATAATATTGTTCTACATGTATAGTTCTGTAGCATATATGTAGAGTATCCTTGCACTTACTAGAGCTAAACAGATATCCTTTGCATCTAATATTATGGACAGTTTCCATAGATAAAGACGTGTTATCCTTTTTACTAACCACTGAATATTGCATTGGTGGACACCTCATTTCTCTACTGATTTTATCTTCTGCTGGTTTAAGTGGTTGTTTCCATTTGTTTCATGTTTGTAAACCATGCTGCAAAGACTATTGTTGTGTCTGTATATTCCTGACCTCTGGTTGTGTTGCTTCAAAATAGATTCTTAGAAATGGAATCAGGGCAAACAATATTTTGGTTCAATTGTATATGCATCTTAATGTTTGCTTTATAGCAATGTTGAATTATACTCTAAAGAGTTTGATCACTACAATTCTAAGCTAATTTGGGTATGAAAATTAGATTATTTTCAACAAAATGAAATAATTGTGGGTCATAAAAATTAATATCAGTTTGATTTTCATGCAAGTCTTCTGAATTTCTCCTTCTACAAACAGGATTCTAGTTCAGTGTACATTTCTTGTAGCTATAACTATAAAACAGGCAATCTATTAAATAACTGAGCTTTCACAGTAAACCTAAAAACAGAATCCTGTTCTACATATAGGCTGGTTGTCTTTTCCTTCTCTAACATTAGTCATTTATTTTGTGGAGCATGGATTCTACAGAGGAATGTACACTCTTATCTGTTACCCAATGCAGATATACAGCACATTTGGAAAAGAGAGGTGAATTCTATTGACTATTTCAGTGGTTCTCAGCTGTTAACATGCATGTGGAATGTTTGATAAGCTTGGTAGACATATCAATTCTCAGGGACATACCTGGAAAATTCTGATGTAAGTGGCTTAAACAAACATTGCTTGTGATTTAAATATAAGTGAACTGCATTTGGGGAAATAACCTGGTTAGTGATTAAGACCAGAGTCTCTAGTTACATCAAAATCTAGCTTTAGAACTCAGTGGTGCTTTTACTTGCTGTGTGATCTTATCCAAGTTGCTTAACCTCTCTGACCCTGCAACCTCAGTTTACTGTTCTGTCAAATGAGAATTTCAGTCAGTCAGTTCAGTCACTCAATCATGTCCGACTCTTTGCAACCCCATGAACTGGTGCACACCAGGCCTCCTTGTCCATCACCAACTCCTGGAGTCTACCCAAACCCATGTCCATTGAGTCAGTGATGCCATCCAGCCATCTCATCCTCTGTCATCCCCTTCTTCTCCTGCCCTCAATCTTTCCCAGCATCAGGGTCTTTTCCAATGAATCAGCTCTTCCCATCAGGTGGCCAAAGTATTGGAGTTTCAGCTTCAACATCAGTCCTTCCAGTGAACACCCAGGACTGATATCCTTTAGGATGGACTGGTTGGATCTCCTTGAAGTCCAAGGGACTCTCAAGAGTCTTCTCCAACACCACAGTTCAAAAGCATCAATTCTTCAGCACTCAGCTTTCTTTATAGTCCAACTCTTACATCCATACATGACCACTGGAAAAACCACAGCCTTGACTAGATGGACCTTTGTCCACAAAGTAATGTCTCTGTTTTTTAATATGCTGTCTAGGTTGGTCATAACTTTCCTTCCAAGGAGTAAGCATCTTTTAATTTCATGGCTGCAGTCACTATCTGCAGTGATTTTGGAGCCCAGAAAAATAAAGTCAGCCACTGTTTCCCCATCTATTTGCCATGAAGTGATGGGACCAGATGCCATGATCTTAGTTTTCTGAACGTTGAACTTTAAGCCAACTTTTTCACTCTCCTCTTTCACTTTCATCAAGAGGCTCTTTAGTTCTTCTTCACTTTCTGCCATAAAGGTGGTGTCATCTGCATATCTGAGGTTATTGATATTTTTCCCGGCAATCTTGATTCCAGCTTGTGCTTCCTCCAGCCCAACGTTTCTTATGATGTACTCTGCATAGAAGTTAAATAAGCAGGGTGACAATATACAGCCTTGACATACTTCTTTTTCTATTTGGAACCAGCCTGTTGTTTCATTTCCAGTTCTAACTGTTGCTTCCTGACCTGCATACAGATTTCTCAAGAGGTTGGATGGTTTGGTATTCCCATCTCTTTCAGAATTTTCCACAATTTATTGTTATCCACACAGTCAAAGGCTTTGGCATAGTCAATAAAGCAGAAGTAGATGTTTTTCTGGAACTCTCTTGCTTTTTCGATGATCCAACGAATGTTGGCAATTTGATCTCTGGTTCCTCTGCCTTTTCTAAAACCAGCCTGAACATCTGGAAGTTGACGGTTCATGTATTGCTGAAACCTGGCTTGGAGAATTTTAAGCATTACTTTACTAGCCTGTGAGATGAGTGTAATTGTGCAGTAGTTTGAGCATTCTTTGGCATTGCCTTTCCTTGGGATTGGAATAAAAACTGACCTTTTCCAGTTCTGTGGCCACTGCTGAGTTTTCCAAATTTGCTGGCATATTGAATACAGCACTTTCACAGCATCATCTTTTAGGATTTGAAATAGCTCAACTGGAATTCCATCACCTCCACTAGCTTTGTTCATAGTGATGCTTCCTAAGGCCCACTTGACTTCACATTCCAGGATGTCTGGCTCTAGGTGAGTGTGAGTGATCACATCATCGTCATTATCTGGGTTGTGAAGATCTTTTTTGTACAGTTCTTCTGTGTATTCTTGCCACCTTTTCTTAATATCTTCTGCTTCTGTTAGGTCCATACCATTTCTGTCTTTAACTGTGTCCATCTTTGCATGAAATGCTCCCTTGATATCTCTAATTTTCTTGAAGAGATCTCTAGTCTTTCCCATTCTATTGTTTTCCTCTATTTCTTTGCATTGGTTGCTGAATAAGGCTTTCTTATCTCTCCTTGCTATTCTTTGGAACTCTGCATTCAAGTGGGTATATTTTTCCTTTTCTCCTTTGCTTTTCACTTCTCTTCTTTTCACAGCTATTTGTAAGGCCTCCTCAGACAGCCATTTTGCTTTTTTGCATTTCTTTTTCTTGGGGATCATCTTGATTCCTGTCTCCTGTACAATGTCATGAACCTCCACTCATATAGTTCATCAGGCACTCTGTCTATCAGATCTAGTCCCTTAAATCTATTAATCTATTTTTCACTTCCACTATATAGTCATAAGGGATTTCGATTTAGGTCGTACCTGAATGGTCTAGTGGTTTTCTCCACTTTCTGCATTTCAGCCTGAATTTGGCAATAAGGAGTTCACGATCTGAGCCACAGTCAGCTCCCAGTCTTGTTTTTGCTGACTGTATACAGAATTTAATAGCACTTAAACTGTATTATTTTACTGTGATGATCAAATGAATAGAGCAGAAAACACACTCAGCCTGGAGTAAGTCTCATATGTTAGCTGTTGTTATTAACAAAGTTTGATTTATTGAAAATAGGTACTACAGATATTCTTCTTAATGGTATCCATTAATGTACATTATGATATGATACATAAAATACAATTTCAGTGTTCTGGAAATGTGTCTCTAGTGTGTTAACTGAAAAAAATGCACAATCTAAAAGTTGAGAGTTAAGATTTATTGGTGGACAAAACTGAGCACTTAAGCCCAGGACATAGTATCTCAGATAACTTGGAGAGCCTGCTCTGTAGGGGCAAGGTGAGGAGCCAGGATATACATATAGGAGTTTCTGCAACAAAGACCAGGTAGTTGGGACATCCAAAGATTACTGCTAATTAACGGAAATCAGATATCTCAAGTTAAGGAGTTTAGTCCTTGTGTATGTACGGGGAGAGGCAAGAGGGTGGTCTCACTGAAATCATTCCTTTGATGTGCACCTCTGCCGTCTGAGTCTCTTCAAGGTGGACTCTTGGGGTGACTGTAGTGGTTGACGGCTAGATGCTGGGCGTCCTCTTTCTATCCTCTCCCTCAGGGCTCACTGTCAGGGCATCTGCAATGTGATGGCTTGGTGACTGCAGCATCCTTCCTTTATCGACGTGGCAGTCAACGTTGTTCAATCCCAACTGTCAAACAGAGTAGCTCTGTGGGAGGTAGCCCCCCTCTTCATCTTTCCCAACTTCCCTCCATTTCCCATCTTCCTATTCTTTAGCCTACTATGTCTTTCAACCAGTGATTCTTTTTTTAAAACTAATTTTTATTTGGAGTATCTTTGATTTGCAATGTTGTCTTAGTTTCTGCCATATAGCAAAGTGAATTAGCCATACATAAACACAAATCCAGGCTTCCCAGGTGGTGCTAGCCGTAAGGATCTGCCTGCAATGCAGGAGCCACAGGTTCAATCCCTAGGTCAGGAAGATTCCCCTGGAGGAGAGCACGGCAACCCACTCCAGTATTCTTGCCTGGAAAATCCCATGGACAGAGGAGCCTGATGGGCTACAGTCTATGTGGTCGCCAAGAGTCAGATACAGGTCATGACAGAGCACAAAATAGAAGTTCCCTATGCTATACAGTAGGATCTTACTGGTTATCTTTTATATATAGTAGTATGTATTTATCAATACCAATCTCCCAATTTATCCCCCACCCCTTCCCCCTTGGTAATCAGCTTTGTTTTCTGGATTTGTGACTCAGTTCATGTTTTGTAAGTAGCTTCATGTGTACCATTTTTTTAGATTTCATATATAAATGATATCATGATATCATGATATTTGTCTTTCAGAGAAAGTCAATTGGTGATTCTGATTTGCCAGATAAACAAAACCAAACTCGAAGCTAGTTTACTTTCCAAAAGAGCATCTTTATTATTTCACTGGGCTGAACACAACACCGAACAGAAATGTCCAGGACACAATGTCATTCTGGAGTCATTGGCGCCATCTCCACCAAGAACAAGCTGGCGACAGCCGCTCAAATGTCTTGACAGTGCAAGTGACGGGGGACAGAAAGGCCAGTGAAAAGGTATCTCGGGACCTCTTGGAGCAAACAGTCTCAGACCCGAGTGGGGCACTGAAATTAAATTGCAAATATTAAATAGTATATATAAATAAGTTGCAATGTAAGTTAGGGATGAGTCCCAGAGTGTGGCTGTTTGACAGCAACCAGCACACAGGAGAGGTAGCTATGGAGGCGACAGGGGTGTTCCCAAGGCTCAGACCCCTGCTGCCCAGTCAGGCCTCTGAGGTCACTGGGTTCCTCAAAGCTTCCAGGCCACTCAGAAATTCAGCTCCAGGTCGGTGATGTATTCCTGGACCCATTCCTCACTGGGGTCGGCACAGACCTGCCGGCCTCTTTTCGTTTGGAAGCTGTGGAGAGGAGCGGAAGGATTACACACTGTGGAATGCAGCGGGGGGAGATCTTGGCCAGCACCCCCCAACACACACACAACTCTCTCTCCTGAGCAGCTCAGCCCTCCCAGACTCTGCAAGCCTGGCCAGAGATGCAGGTCCTGTATATTTGATAAGCTCTGGAGGGCTGGGCCTCCCACGATAGCTCCCTTGGCCTGCCTGTGCCTTTGGGTGCTGACCCCCGCCCCGACTCCAAATCCCCCATCTCCCCAGAGGTGGGCTGTAAGACTGGCACTTACATGATGCCAGGCTTGGAGCACTGGCTGCTGGTCTCAAAATAGTCAGCTACAAATTTGCGAGAAAGCTGCCGGGCGGTATAGGAGAAGCAGCAGGCCGTTGGGGTGTCAGCGCCAACTGTGGAGGAAGGGACAGAATGAGCCTGAGTCGTAGTTCAGATGAAAAGGCGAGACCCCTGATCTGTGAGAGGGTGAGGAAGACTCACAGGGAGAGAGACAGCGCGGCTCAGGATGCAGACTGCGAGACCAGTCACTGGGAGGCGCTGGGGATTTTTGCCTAGAAATTATCCTGTCTATGTCCTTTATTTCTGTCTGAATACTTCTTCCGTTTTGACTTTTCACTATGGGCTCTTTCTTATCACATCTCCCTCCAGGAAATTGTGTCTGAGTCAGGAAATCATTTAGCCTTTGGCTCAGTGGTAAAGAACTCACCTGCCAATGCAGGAGACACAAGAGATATGAATTTGATCCCTGAGTCGGGAATATCCTCGAAAAGGAAATGGCACCCCACTCTGGTATTTTTGCCTGGGAAATGCCAGGACAGAGGAGCCTGGTGGGCTACAGTCTATAGGGTCGCAAAAGAATCAGACACCACTTAACAACTAAACAAGAAGTCACATCCCAGCAAAAGAAGAAAGCTTGGCTGTCTCTCATAAGACAGCCAAAGGACAAATTCTTGGGGGGACCTAGGAAGGATTAATGGAAAGCTAACACCACTGGGCAGTAACCAGATTTGGACTATGCCTCTTACAAACTCATTTGTTTAGGTCTCCGTTTTGCCATCTGTAAAACGGGACTATAACTCCCTCACCCTGGCTCTAGATCTGAGGTTTCCTTTAAAACGATTAAAAATCTTGAAGGGAACAGCCAAGATGTTTTGCAACCCTTAAAGAAGTTCTCTGTTTCCTCTTGGGAGCTCTCAAGACCACAAAATTGGCATGGGGACCCCCTCAGCTACCACCCAGACTCACATGGTGCCGAGAAGACCTGGCTGCAGAGGGCCATGGCGCAGAGGAGAAAGGCGAGGGCAGCCGCGGACACCTTCATGATGCTGAGAGGCGGAGGGTGGGCTTGAGCGTCAGTGGAGCCGAGGTGGGACTCGGTGCTTGCTGCTGCCTCTGTCCTTCTGCCAGACCATCTCGCTGGCTCCTTATAAAGGCAGCCCTGGCAGATGGGGAAGTGGAATCTGGGGGTGAGGAGGGAAAATTTTAAGCATAGCGGTGCTTTCACGCGGAGTATTGCACAACTCAGGGTCCCCGACAACCACAGGATGTCCAAGAATAGCTTCTCTCTGCTATAAGTGTCAGCCTGCAACGCGTGACTTGTTCTGGTTTCATGCGAGGAGATGGTTTCCCCTGTGAGCATCAGGAGAGGGGTGTATGTTCACCCAGGGTTATTCCTATCTGGTCCCTGCCTCTAATGAATCCTCCATCCCGGACCTTCCCACACAACGGAAACTGCTGTGCTTCTTCAGTCGCTCTAACCACACGAATAGGGCAGGTGCGGTGTTGCCCTGGAAGGTGGTACAAGCCTCCTGTGGATGGAAGGAACTGAATTAAGGAATTCCCGCTCGAGGGCCAGGAAACATGAGGTCATGTTTCTGTCATCTGCCCAGTCATCAAGCAGTCACTGAATGACCACGGCCACTGGGTTAAACGCTTGTTGAAAATCATAAAGAGAAATTAGATGTGGGCGTTAATATGTTAGGAGCCTAAAGATATTTATGCCCACTAATTTAGAGATCACATTTCTAAGAAAGAGTTCTGAAGAAACAAGCCCAAATATGGAGGTGTCTTCAGAGAGGAAGGTGCTGACCCCAGCGTCACAACTCAAAATGAGGAAATATAAATTTTTCCCTGTGAGGGAAGTTAGGCTATATCCACTGGAATGTTTGTTATTAAACTGTTGAATTAAATGAAATAGCAAAAATATAATCATAACCTCAGTTGTCAAAAAGTAAGATAAAAAATTTACTGATTGTATGATACAGAATTATACAAATATATATGTGTATATACACATATATGATAAATAGTGTAACCATATATGTGTGTGTGACACATACACATATATATAATCTAGGCATGGAAAAAATAAAAAGTATTAGAAATAAATGCTCAAAGCATCAGTAGTACTTACAGTTGTGTGACAGATGAATGGATGATTAATTTTGTTTTCCTCTTTTTCTGGAATTTTCTTCTTCTTCTTTTTTTTTTTAGTAAAAATACATTACCTTCCTGGTCAGCCCACAGATTTATGGACACATTCTGTCTTAAAGCATTAACAATACAATCAGTTGGAAAGTGGAACTGTTGTCAGTTGTTCAACATGAAAGAATTTTTGGATAAATATACTGAGGTTTATTTTGAATACCTTTGCTAAAATGAAGTCTTGATTTCCATTTCTCTGAATTACTTTGAGGAACATCGTCCTCATGCTAAGTCGCTTCAGTCGTGTCTGACTTCTTGCAGAGGGGTTCTTTACTACTAGTGCCACTTGGGAAGCCCTTCAAGAACATAAGTCTGAATTTAGCATTACTTGAGGAACATAAGTAATGGAAAATTCAGAGCAGTCTTCCTTTCCTGTTCTTTTCAACTCATAATTTCAGTGGTGTGAAAGGGTCTACTTTCTCAGCCAGACATTTATTTTCTCTTCTGTCCTTTATTATTTTATTATTATTAGTGGGCATAGGCCACCTCTGGTGGCTCAGATGGTAAAGAATCTGTCTGCAACACAGGAGATGCAGGAGACGCAGGTTCGATTCCTGGGTCTGGAAGATCCCCTGGAGCAGAGATGGCTGCAACAACTGAGCTCACACGCATACCCATGAGAGGGGTAACTAGTGGATACTTCCTGTACAAATCACATCTTTACATTGAGAAATAGATTAAGTTCTGTCCAATGAGCTTTTGAGAAACGTTACTGATATAATTGCTTCACAATATTGTGTTAATTTCTGCTGTATGGCAAAGTGACTCAGTTATACATGTGCTGTTCTTTAGCTGCTAAGTTCTGTTTGACTCTTTTGTGATCTCATGGACTGTAAGCCCACCGGGCTCAACTGTCCATGGAAATTCCCAGGCAAGAATACTAGAGTGGGTTGCCGTTTTCTCCTGCAGGGGATCTTTCCGACCCAAGGATCAGACCCACATCTCCTGCTTCGGAGGCAGATTCTTTACCATTGAGCCACCTGGTAAGCCCTACTGATACAGACATATATATTGTTGCTGTTTAGTCACTCAGTTATGTCCAACTCTTTGCAAGCCCATGGACTGTAGCATGCCAGTCTTCCCTATCCTTCACCATCTCCCAGAACTTGCTCAGACTCATGTCCATTGAGTTGATGATGCCATTCAACCATCTTGTCCCCTGTTGTCCCCTTCTCCTCTTGCTTTCAATAATTCCCAGCATCAGGATCTTTTCCAATGAGTCAGTTTTTCACATCAGGTGGCCAAACTATTGGATCTTCAGCCTCAGCATCAGTCCCTTCAATGAATATTTAGGATTGATTTCCTTTAGAATTGACTGGTTTGATCTCCTTGCTGTCCAAGGGACTCTCAAGAGTCTTCTCCAACATCACAGTTCAAAAGCATCAATTCTTCAGTGCTCAGCCTTATTTACAGTCCAACTCTCACATCCGTATATAACTACTGGAAAAATCATAGCTTAGACTATACAGACCTTTGTCAGCAAAGTAATGTCTCTGCTTTTTAATATGCTGTCTAAGTTTGTGGTAGCTTTTTTCCCAAAGAGTAAGCGTCTTTTAATTTCATGGCTGTCGTCACCATCTGCAGTGATTTTGGAGCCCGAAAAAGTAAAGTCTGTCACTATTTCCATTGTTTCCCATCTATTTGCCATGAAGTGATGGGACCAGAGGCCATGATCTTAGTTTTTGGAATGCTGAGTTTTAAACCAGATTTTTCACTCTCCTCTTCCACTTTCATTAAGGGGCTCTTTAGTTCTTCTTTGCTTTCTGCCATAAGGATGGTGTCATCTGCATATCTGAGGTTATTGATATTTTCCCCAGCAATCTTGATTCCAGCTTGTGCTTCCTCCAGCCCAGCATTTTGCATGATGTACTTTGCATCTAAGTTAGATAAGCAGGGTGACAATATATAGACTTGACATACTCCTTTCCCAATTTGGAACCAGTCTGTTGTTCCATGTCTTGTTCTAACTGTTGCTTCTTGACTTGCACACAGGTTTCTCAGGAGGCCAGTAAGGTGGTCTGTTATTCCCATCTCTTTAAGAATGTTCTGGTTTGCTGTGATCCACACAGTCAAAGGCTTTAGCATAGACAATTAAGCAGAGAGAGTTTTTCTGAAATTCTCTTGCTTTTTCTATGTGCCAGCAGATGTTGGCAATTTGATCTCTGGTTCCTCTGCCTTTTCTAAATCCAGCTTGAACATCTGGAAGTTTTCGGTTCATGTACTGTTGAAGTCTAGCTTGGAAAATTTTAAGCATTACTTTACTAGTGTGTGAGATGTGTGGAATTGTGTGATAGTTTTAACATTCTTTGGCATGCCTTTCTTTGGGATTGGAATGAAAACTGACTTTTTCCAGTCCTGTATCCACTGCTGAGGTTTCCAAATTTGCTGACATATTGAGTGCAACACTTTAACAGCATCATCTTTTGGGATTTGAAATAGCTCAGTTGAAATTTAATCACCTCCACTAGCTTTATTCATAGTGATGCCTCCTAAGGCCCACTTGACTTCGCATTCCAGGATGGCTGGCTCTAGGTGAATGATCACACCATTATGGTTATCTGGGTCATGAAGATCTTGTTTGTATAGTTCTTCTGTGTATTCTTGCCACCTCTTCTTAATATTTTCTGCTTCTGTTAGGTCCATACCGTTTCTGTCCTATATTATGCCCATCTTTGCATGAAATATTCCATTGGTATCTCTAATCTTGAAGAGATTTCTAGTCTCTCCTATTCTATTGTTCTCCTCTATTTCTTTGCACTGATCACCGCAGAAGGCTATCATATCTCTCCTTGCTATTCTTTGGAACTCTCCATTCAGATGGGTATATCGTTTCTTTTCTCCTTTGCCTTTTACTTCTTTTCTTTCCTCAACTATTTTTAAGGCCTCCTCTGCAACCATTTTGCCTTTTTGCATTTTTTTTCTTGGCGATGGTTTTGATCACCAACTCCTATAGAATGTTAGGAACCTCCGTCCATAGCTCTTCAGGCACTCTATCAAATCTCATCCCTTGAATCTATTTGTTACTTCTACTGTATAATCGTATGGAATTTGATTTAGGTCATGCCTGAATGGCCTAGTGGTTTTCCCTACTTTCTTCAATTTAAGTCTGAATTTTGCAATAACAAGTTCACGATCTGAGCAACAGTCAGCTCCTGATCTTGTTTTTGCAGACTATATATACAAATATATATATATATATATGCATATATAGCATATATATTATAAATATGTGTTCTTTTAAATTATGGTTTATATGTTCTAACAATCTTTATCCTCTAGATGCCCCCAGTCTAGTAGGAGCAGGTAGAGTATAAACAGGCAACCATAGCACTTAGCAGAAAGTGCTAAAATTCTTAGGAGACAAATAGAAGAAAGCTCAGAACAAGAGGAGGAGGGAGTCATAGGCTTCCTTGAGAGTATAGGGAAAGGTGTCACAGAGGGATAGAATTATTGGGTCTTGAAAGTGACACAGGATTTGAACATATATAGGCAGTGTGGCGATAGATGACTTGACCAGCTGATGCAGAGTCACAGGTGTGAAATTGCTGGGTCAGAGAGAGAAGTGAGTTTTTCTGATTCAGCTGCAGGATGGAGGAGCAAATATGAGTGAAGAGGCTAAATTCCGGCCAGTCCAAGAGGGCTCTGAATTCTCCCAAAGGAGCTAGAATAATGGAGGAAATAAGACATAAGCCAAGTGAGACCACACCTTAGGAATTCTGTCCTTCCTATGTCTGTACAGTTACTTCTCTTAAAACACGTGAGTTGTGTTTCCATCCATCTCTGTGATTCCTGATGCTGGTCCTGAGGGAGGTGAAGCAAAGGCAAGAGTTGGGGCAATAGCAGATTTCACTGGGGCTTTAGTATTCAGCTGACTTTCTCTGTTACTGTCAATTAAAAAAAAATGGAGTCTATCACCTGCTTCATTGGAAACTCTAGTCATAGACAATGCCTCCTCTTCACACCCACCCAGCTCTGCCCAAGTCCTCAATCGATTCCTCGAATTCCATTCCCTTCTTTACTCTTCAGGGAACCCCCTTCATACTTGTGATTCAGTTTCTGAAAGTGGATGCATTTGAGTTGAGGAGGGTGAGAAGGAGGAAATGGAAACTGCTGAATCAATCACATTTCCGATAATGGACCTTATTATCTACCGCTACCATTACCTCACTTTCCACATTGGGCAATAATTAGTTATCTAGGTAGCTGTCTCTTATCAAACTTAGAAGATGTCCTGTTGATTTTACTTATTTTTTATTTTAAAGCAAATTTATTTTAAAATGAAAAAATTTTTTATTGAAGTATAGTTTGATTTACAATGTTGCATTCATTTCTGATGTACAGCAAAGTGATTCAGTTATTTATATTCTTTCATATTCTTTTCCGTTAAGGTTCACTCCAAGATATTGCATATAGTTTCCTGTGCTAGAAGTAGGTCCTTGATGTTTATCTATTTTATATAGAGTAATAGTGTTTGCTAATCTCAAACTCTTAATTTATCCCTCTTCCTGTTCCCTTTTGGTAATCATAAGTTTGTTTTCTATGTCTGTGGGTCTGTTTCTGTTTTGTAAACAAGTTCATTTGTTCCACATTTAGATTCCACATACGTGTAATATCATATGATATTTGTCTTTCTCTGACTTACTTGACTTTGTGTGACAGTCTCTAGGTCCATCCATGTTGCTGCAAATGGCATTATTTCTTTAGCCATTCGTCTGTCAATGGACATTTAGGTTGCTCTCCTGTCCTGGCTATTGCAAACAGTGCTGCTTAAACATTGGGGTACATATATCTTTTCAAATTAGAGTTTTCATCTTTTCCAGATATATGTCCAGGAATGGGATGGCTGAATCAGGTGGTAACTCTGTTTTTCATTATTTAAGGAAACTCAATATTGTTTTCCATAGTGGTATAGCAATTTATATCCAGTAGCAGTGTAGGAGAGTTATCTTTTCTCCATACCCTCTCCAGCATTTATTATTTGTAGACATTTTAATCATGATCATTCTGATCAGTGAGAGGAGATACCCATTGTGGTTTTGACTTGCATTTCTCTAAAAATAAGTGATGCTGAGAATCTTTTCATATGCCTATTACATCTTCTGTTGATTTTAAACCAAATTCATGCCATGTCTTTGTGGATTTAAATTCTAGCACATGGTGGTTATAAAATGGTTAATTTTCTGACATAACCTCTAATTCTTATAATTTTATTCTTTTTAATAAAGGTGATTTATTGAATATAAAATTCTATCTTAGTGATTATATATTTGTAAGATTTTTTCATACAAATCCTAAAACCAGGTAATAGTTCTTGGTCATATATGTTTTTATTTGAATCAGAAAAAAATATACTTGTATACAAAATATGTGCTTCATATGTCAATATTGAATGAATAATGTAAGGAAGCTGTAGGATGATTGAGCTGGAAGGGTCTCAGAAATTTCCTAATTGGTAAATTGGTGTTCCCAGGTGAAATGACTTGCCCAGGATCACAGAGTTAGAGTCAGTCAGCTTTACATTTCAGGTGTTTTTATTGTTTAGCTGCTAAGTCATGTCCAACTCTTTTGCAAACCCATGGGCTGTAGCCCTCCAGGCTCTGCTGTCCATTGGGTTTTCCAGGCAAGAATACTGGAGTGAATTGCTATTTCCTTCTCTAGGGGAATCTTCCTGACCTAGGGATCAAACCCACGTTTTCTGCATTGGCAGGCAGATTCTTTACCAATGAGCCACCAGTAAGCCCTTACATTTCAGTATCTATATTCTTTAACAGTGTATCTCCAGCAATAACCACAACGCCTTAATAAATACTTGGTGAACAAATGATTCATTGATTTGACTGACAGCACGTATTATGCCCAAAGTCTCACTATGGAATTGAAATACTGGTATTATATAAAGGCTCAGAGAGGCCACGGTGCCAAGGTTTTGATTTTAGGGGACCACCCAAGATCTCAAAGGTGGTGAAGTCAGAAAGGAGCCAACAATCAACATGGTGGATCTTTTAGCACGGAGGGGTTTGATTTGAATTCAAATTTTTAGCTCATTCTTGCCTCTTTAAGGCCCCACTTCAGTCCAGCAGAACATCTCCAGCCAAGAGTACAGGGAATTCTGGCTGAATAATGCACGTTCTGCAACACCTCGGCCTCGTCCTTCTCTGCTCACCTCCTCCTTGCTTCCTGTGCCCTGGCCCCGACGGATTGGTTTCCTTCCAGCTTCCAGCTCCACAGCCCTGCCTCCCCAGATATCAGTCTCAGCCCTTTCCCTCCGGCAGCAGTGGCTCTATGGAGGGGCTCGCTGATAATGACACCCTTGTTTTGCCCAGCCTTGGTCTGCTTTTTTCAGCTGTGGTCCTTAGAGTCAGGCTGCTGCAGGCTTGGCCCTGTCTTTCATAATATCCTGACAATATCCTGAGGGCCCTTTTCTAGCATCCTAGAGAGACAGTATCTCATTGATGCAGTCCCTTTTCTCTGCAGCCAGACCCTTTCCTATCTCGAGTTCTTCTTGTCATTTTCCTCTGGCCATCTTGTGTGTGTGTGTGTGTGGTGTGTGTGTGTGGACGTGCATAGCAAGTGGGGTACACATCTTGGTACAGGATTAGATCCTCCCACCTGTCCGCCTGCTCCTCCCTCTGTAAATCAGTAAAAAGCACGCCCTCTTACCAAGCTTCCAAACCAGAAACCTGGAAGTCACCCTTGACTCCTCCCTTCTCCTCATCTCCATCTGTTCAGCTACAGACTCTGCTGTATACTTGAAACCGAGTGTATCTACTTCTCACCTCTCCCATCGCCTCCGTGTCAGGCAGACCCCCACCACTTCTTGCTGTGACAGCTGTAAGAGTGTCCCGTCAATGGTTTTTTCCCCTCCAGATTTCCCCTCTGTTCAATCTGTCCATCACAAGACATTTAAACTGATTGTATTTAAGTCAATCTCTGTTGAAAACCCTTCGAAGAGTCTACACTGTTTCCAGCATGAAACGGAAGCTTCCCCTCTCCTCTCTGACCTGACTTCTGTTTCCCCTCTGGCCTCAACTCTTGCCACCTTCAGACTTCCTGGAAACAAAGACTCAGTACTCTGAACTGCATGCGATTCCTTAAACGTGCAGGTCGCCGCTCTGCTTATTATGAATGAAATGTCACTTAGTAAAGCACAATTTCCCTTTCTTGTAGATCACAGGGCAGAGTGAAATACTGTAAGTTCTATTATATCCCATGACAGCTGCAGAGCTTAGTATTTAGAACAAATAAAGGAAACCACTATTTAACTCCCTTAATTTTCTAAGGAAAAGAGAGAAATCCATGACTTGCACTGTTTGAAGACACGCAAAATGCAAAACTGAAAGACATTTTACATCATGATAACACAACTCTGGCTGTTAAGCTTGGGACACAAGTTTATAATAAGCACATACGCGTTTCCTCATTTATTTGTGCTCTGGAGCCATACCTCCTTGGTGTCATTTGCAAATCTATCTTGAATGAGCTGTGTGCTCCTCTGTGGGTTACTTCCCTCTCTGTGCTTCAGTTTTCTCATGTGTGAAAGGGGGTAATAACAGTACCTGCTTCAGAGGACTGCTGTGAGGATGAAATACAGTTGGTTCAGGTGCTCAGTCGTGTCCGACTCTTTGCTACCCCATGCACGCCAGGCTTCCCTGTCCACCACCAACTCCCAGAGCTTGCTCAAACTCGTGTCCATCTAGTCGGTGATGCCATTCAACACCCCATCCTCTGTTGTCCCCTTCTCCTCCTGCCTTCAATCTTTCCCAGCATCAAGGTCTTCTCCAATGAGTCAGTTCTTCACATCGGGTGGCCAAAGTATTGGAGTTACAGCTCTTGTATCAGTCCTACCAATGAATATTCAGGACTGATTTCTTTTAGGATTGACTAGTGAAATAACATTACTATCTATAAAGGCTTGGAACATGACTGGCTCATGGTAAGTGCTATGTGTTCATTACTATTATCATTACTAATGAAATATTTCAAGTAGCATATTTTATATATTTTTCTTGTTCTTTTCCTGAATGACTCCACTCTCACACTCTTTTCCTGGTTAATCATCCTTAAAATCTCAGCTAAATTTAGAATAAAGTTAGAACAACCTGAGGGGGCTAAGTAACAGAATGGTTAAATATAAATTTTGGTATAAAAGTTTGATATACTCACACAATGAAACATCATGGATGCTAATTTTGAATAACTTTTTAATAACATGGAAGAATATACAGTAACAACAATAAGATATACTGGTCCCATAAAGGATATTAAGTAACAATAATAAAATACAAAATCATGTACAGAATTCTGGATAATTTTTGTTTTCTTATTTATACCTTTCAATATTTTCTAAATTTTTTTTTTTTTTTTGACTGGGAAAATAACTTTATTGTGTTTGGGGCAGCGGGCAGAGGTCCAGTCTCAGAACTTCTGGAACTGCTTCTTGGTGCCAGCAGCCTTGGTGACCTTGAGGACGTTGAAGCGCACGGTTTTGCTCAGGGGCCGACACTCGCCCACCGTGACGATGTCGCCAATCTGGACGTCCCTGAAGCAAGGAGAGAGGTGCACAGACATGTTCTTGTGGCGCTTCTCAAAGCGGTTGTACTTCCGGATATAGTGAAGGTAGTCTCGGCGGATGACGATGGTCCTCTGCATCTTCATTTTTGTCACCACACCAGACAGGATCCGTCCTCGAATGGAGACGTTACCCGTAAAAGGGCATTTCTTGTCAATGTAGGTGCCCTCGATGGCCTCCTTTGGAGTCTTGAAGCCCAGACCAATGTTCTTGTAGTATCGAGGGAGCTTTTCTTTGCCAGTTTCTCCAAGCAGGACCCTCTTCTTATTTTGAAAGATGGTCGGTTGCTTTTGGTACGCACGTTCTGTCTGAATGTCCGCCATCTTCCCGGCTGCCTGAAAAAAGGAAGGCCGTGGTAGTGTCCGGGTTTCCTTATTGACTGCTATTTTCTAAATTTTGTACAGTAACCATATATATTCCCTGAAAGAGAAAAGCAAACTGACATAAATTCTTGAACAATCAGGCATCATCTTTTTTGAAAGCCTTTAACATGTATACCCAATGCCTGTCACATAGTAGGTCCCCAACAAACTTTTACTAAATCATTTTATTCTATTTCTGGATGTGCCCCATGACCAGCCTGGCAAGAGCTTGAAACAGATGTAGAAGTACCGCCTGAAGGAAGAAAGATGCTTCAGAAGGAATACTGAAAGTTTTCTTCTTGAACCCACCAAATAAACTCCTTTCAGGAAGTTGACATCCCCTGAAGTCACTGCGGTCCACCTCTGACAGCTAAACAGCAGGCTGTGGATGGTTGCGAAGGCACTTTTCCACTTTAAGAAAAGGCACTGATGGACAGCTTCACCAGCTCACTATTCTAGGGACTCCACACTGAACCCTGCACTTTGGATAATTGTGTCCCTACTTTTTCAATCTACAGTCTCCTTTCTGCTCCCATTCCCGCCAAGGAGTTGGGCTACCATGTTGGCCAGACTAAAGGGTTTACCTCTTCTTGGTTTATGATCTTGGCAGAATGACTGTATATCATAGCTCAGCTTGGCTTTGCAGTCTCATCATTCACTCACAAGGAATTCTCTAGTTCTGGGCACCCTGCCTCCTAGCGGCTAGTGCTCTTGGTCTGGGCACCCAGTGGTCGCCCTCCCCTTTAACAAAAGCACCTCTGCTTCCAGTTCCTCAGCAGGAAGGAGCTTTGGTAATCTCTCCTGAGAGTCTGGTACCTACAGAGACGTGTGATCTCAGAAGGTCACAGCTGTCAAAGAAGTTTGGTCATCTCTGGACCAGGAGTTATAAGAAACTGAGTCTTGATATATATCCTGTGTAAGCTTAATCAAGATTTTTTTTTTTTTTTTTTTTTTTACTTCTTTAGGTCTTGCTTCCTAATCTGAGACATGGGAAAAACAGATTGGGCTCAGATAAAATCACAGACCTGGATGTGCTGAGGGAAATCAACACCAGAAATACTAGGACTTTTGTAAGGTCATGTGATGGCTGTGGTCAGGGTTTTGCTTTCAGCCTTGGGAAGCTTGGAGGACAAAATGACAAAACAGATGTGAAAGTTCCCAGGGTGAAGTTTCGAGCCGTGGCAGTCGAGGGAAGCAGTGGGGGGCGTGGGAGGGGAAACCTCTCACCAGCAGGAGTGAGGGGGAAGTGGAAAGTTTCCCTGCTCAGGAGTGAGGGGGCGGCTCACAGTAGGCACGTTCCCCTGGAACCATGGTTGACTGTCACTTCTGACCTGCCTGAACTGGGAAGAGCTGAGTCCTGAAAGAGTATCCTTCACCCTAAAACCACTCACTGGGCGTGTGGGTTGAAGGAGGGGAAGCAGGAGAGTTACTATTCCATCAAAACATTCTGAAGAGGGGCTGCCCTGGTGGCTGAGTGGTAAAGAATCCACCTGCCGATGCAGGAGACACGGGTTTGATCCCTGGCCCTGGAGGGTCCCGCAAGCCGCAGAGCACCTGAGCCTGCGCACCGCAACTATTGAGCCTGTGCTCCAGAGCCGGGGCTGCAACTACTGAGCCCCATGAGCCCTAGAGTCTGCTCCGCAGCAAGAGAAACCACCGCACTGAGAAGCCCAGGCACCTCAACTAGAGGTAAAAAGCCCTCCCAGCAGTGAAGACCCAGCACGGCCAAAAATAAATTAAAAAAATTAGAAAACAAAACCCTAGAAACATTCTGGATAAAGTGTCAAATGCCCAGTTCATTCGTACTTCATTTGGCTAATCTGAATTCACATCCTGAGTCCATGTTACCCATCACACTCCCTCAAATTAAAACAGTTTGGGCTGCCTCTGGGCACTTATTAACCAAGTGTTTATTGAACACCTACTATATACACAGAGATAAGCAGAACACAATATCTGCATCAAGGAGCTCCCTTTCTAGGGGAGGAAGCAATCAAGTAGACAGACATATTGTAGATGAAGCCAAGGAGGTGCACAAAGGGAGATACAGAATTCAGTTGCAAGAGAGGTCAGGGAAGGTTCTTTGGAGAAGAGTAATTTTCTGGTCATGCATACAAAAGGCATTTGTTATCATTCTCTATTGATTACTGGGCTCCCCTTGTGGCTCAGCTGGTAAAGAATCCGCCTGCAATGTGGGAGACCTGGGTTCCATCCCTGGGCTGGGAAGATCCCCTGGGGAAGGGAAAGGCTACCCACTCCAGTATTCTGGCCTGGAGAATTCCACGGACTGTAGAGTCAATTATTACTTAGAAAATGATATATAAATCTTAGAGGCTACTAATTTAGCTAAACATATTAACACAAGCCTTTGTGTTCTCCATGTGAAATTTCACTGGTGTGAGCGCAGTATTATTGTTAAGAACTTCATGAATAAAAACGTTTTATCTGCATTAGCCAAAGATCAAACCAAGGCTGGGAGGCAAAAATCAACAGTCAAATTCATGGTGTGGCTAATTACCTATTCTCCTATCATTCGTATGCATCTTCATAAGCCTTCCATGGCTTAAAGACTAGCACTCCCCACTCATTTAGACTGAGGAATCCACGTCAAGGGCTCTTTCCTCAGTGCACAGTGGTTTTAGCCTTGACTTGGAATGATTCATTTACCCAAGGGATCGTCTTCTCCATGCTTTGGGCTCTCTGACATTTTGTTTCTACCTTTGACGTGAGATGTACCATGTTCTATCTTAAGAGATAGTCATTTCTGTCACTATCATCATCACCTCTTGACTAAGAACTTTTTGAGGGCAGAGATGGGGCTTCATTCAGCTCTGTCTGCCCTGACAAAGAGCAGGTGACTTGGGGTGAAGGGAAATGCCACAGATAGCAAAGTCTGTGTAGATTCCAGGTGCTATAAGATACATCTTCCTGCTCTTGAAGCAAAAAAGATGTGTGAAGATGAAACTCCATCAACCTGGAGAGACCTTGAGAGATACTTGCATAGATATCAAGGATCATAGACTGTTAGAGCTGGGGATGGGGTCTTGGTGAAGATCAGAACATTTGAAGCAAGACTCACAGAAAGAAAAGGGTGAGGACAGAAAGGTTATAGGAAAGAAGTACAGGGTGCCTGGGCAGGTGGTGGGGACAGGGAGCAGGGAGACTGGTGAAGTAGGATACCGTTGAATTGTATTTAGTGATCCTGAGATTCTCCAAGATGCTCTGACTCCTCTTCCACACTGCTACCATTCCTAGGAGGCCTGGCTCCCTCTTTTCCCTCTTCATTGTTTTTCAAAGCAGAGGGAGGCAGGTGGCAATGTGGAAGAGGAGGTGAGCAGGGGGTCAGAGATGACTGAGCTAGAGGTGGGTAGTGGTCTTGATCCCATGACTCCAACTTTCCCAAATTCATGCACTACTGTATTCCTGGCCTTTGGAAACTTCACATAGTCACCTTCAGGTCCCCAGCAGCTGCTGCATCCGGCAGGGCTTTACATGAATACAAGGACCTGGATGACTGTGGAGCACCCACACGATTAGATTATATACTTTATTTGAATTTAGATGAATTCATTGCCGAATTTAGATGAATTCATTGCCAAGTATATCCAATTCCTTTTTTTTTATAATGGAGGACTATTCTTTTAAAAAACTTTTTATGTATTTAAAAAATATCTATTTATGTATTTGGCTGCACCAGGTCTTAGTAGGGGCATGTGAACTCTTGGTTGCAGCATGTAGGATCTAGTTTCCTGACCAGGAATTGAACCCAGGCCCCCTGCATTGGGAGTGTGGTGGAGTCTTAGCCAGCTGGACTAGAATAGGACCAGGCAAGTCCCAATAATGGAGGAACTTTCTTTATCTGATGTCCTCCTAAATTCTTGGCTCCTCCTAAATTCTTTCTCCTTTTCTGTTATTGGCCCAAGGAAACACAAGGAAAGCTTGGTTTCTTTTGCATTCCATTCTTGTTCTAGGACAGATGACCCACACCCCTTTCCTGCATTCAACCCTGGGTCTTTGTGTATGGCATGGCCCTGAGGTGGCCAGCAGTTTCTGTCTCTCTGTGGTCACCTTCTAGATGTGTCTTGGAGGTGACAGGGTGGAGAGAAAATAGATTTTAGGGTCAGATGAATCTCAGTCCAAATCGTGACACTACCACTGAATAGCTGTATGGCCTTGAGATTATCAGCGGTTTCTGTTCTGCTTTCTGATCTTCATTGCCTGGGCAATCATCACATCCCTGCTCAGGGTTTTGGTGGGGTTAGATGTGTGTATAGGGCAGCTTGCCCAGTGCCTGGCACATAGTAAATGTTCACTGTGTGGAAGCTAAACTTCTGTTGCAGCCTTCTGCACATTCAATGCTGGACTCTTTCTTTATGCCCACGGGATATACAGGGGGCTAAAGTCACTTGGCCCAGCAGAAGGAGAGCCTGCAATGGGACATGGAATCCTGGCTTCCTCTTCCTTCTTGGGGCCAGGCCTGCGACCACCCTGGAAAGACTGACATGAAGTTTCTAGCTTCTGGAGGTGCTAACCACTGAGAGCAGGATGGTTCTCATCTACAAGCCCCTACTAGCAGGTGTGAAGGTTCCATCTTTCCTCTTGGGTTTGCAATTCTCCCCTGAAGTCTCAGTCACTGTCTCTGGTGTACCACTTCCCTCTGGGGTTCAACCCACTTCTTTTCTCCCCCACCTCCCTCTGCTTTCCTCCGTGATGACACCACTGAGGAAGAGAAAGCTGTGCAGAGCTCCTCGCCGTCAGCTAGCTTTAGTTTCCCTCTCGGCACCATGACATCATCTGTACCCTGGAAATTCCACTCGCTGTCCAATGCCCTCACCTCTGGCCCAGGCCTCAGAGTTCCTATAAAGAGGGGTTCCCAGCTCAGGATGAGCACAGGACACAGAAGGGTTCTGAAGCTTCTGGGTGCTGCAGTCCAAGCTCCGGGCGAATCTCTCCTCTGCCAAGACCATGAAGCTCTCCGTGACTGTGCTGTCCCTCCTCGTGCTCACGGCTGCCTTCTGTTCTCCGGCGCTCTCAGCACCAAGTAAGTCCTCCTTCCTGCAGCCCCCGAGTCAGGATGTAGAGAGAACTGACTTTTCTAGTTGGTGCTGGTCCAACAGTAGCATTCAGGGATGGGGCAAAAAGGAACCAGGGAGATCTCTAAGTAGCCTGCTGTTAAATGCAGAGCCTAGTAAACACTCCCTAATATTCAAGTTCCTGTTTTCATAAGAAAGAGCAACTCATAGGCTGGCTTAAGCAAGTCCCTGTCTCTCTGAGTGCCTTAGTTTCCCCATCTGTAAAATGAAAGGAGTTAAAGACGTGATCTGAGACCCAATCCAGCTTCAACCTTGTAGAATTTTTTCGTCTCTAGGATCCTTTGTTCAGAATAAGACTCCTACTCCCAGTGGGTGGGCTTGAATATAAGGGACCGTGTTGGGGGATCTGGTAGATATACAGGAATGTCCCTTGAATATCTGTAACTAAAAGCTAAAATGAAGAGTCCCTTGTAGGACTTTGGTCTCACCTCGGCCTTTATTCCCAGTGGGCTCAGACCCTCCCACCGCCTGCTGCTTCTCTTACACCCTGCGCAAAATTCCTCGCAACTTTGTGACTGACTACTTTGAGACCAGCAGCCTTTGCTCCCAGCCAGCCGTGGTGTGAGTATCAAACCTGGGCTTTTCAGGGAGGCAAGGGTGAGGGCGGGATTAAAGAAGGGGATCTATTTGGAGTGGGGGGAGCGATTAAGCAGTAAAATAAAAAAGATGACAGGAGATGCGGGCTGTTTCCTTAAAGCGCACTTAGAAAACACGTGGAAAAGTCACTGATGGGGACAGTAGGAAGGTTACATCCACACTGATTTCAAAACTCATTGGTTTCTAATCTGGGCAACCCAAGAGGCCAAGTTAAACCCCAGGGAGGAAGTTACAAGGAATCAGGTTCCAGCAGCATCCCCACTGGGCTGTCCAACATGAGCTAAGGATGGGGAGATGCCCACCACAGGCAAGGTCCCAAGGGATTCTCACCTGTCCACTCTTGGTTCCACAGATTCCAGACCAAAAAGGGCAGACAGGTCTGCGCCAACCCCAGTGAACCCTGGGTCCAGGAGTACATGGATGACCTTGAGTTGAACTGAGCTCCTTCAAGCCCCAGGGCAGGTGTTCTGCAGGACAGGTCACCTGAACCCCACGCTTCTCAGCGAGATGCACCCTGTCTATGCTCACGACTCCCCTCAGTGGTCCCTGTTCCTTCTCTTAATTTAATTTTTTTATTCTGTGCTGTGTTATTACTGTATTTGGTATTGTTTCCCATTATTTATGTTTGTTTTACGAAAGGACACATGTCCCCCATGGGGACAGTCTGCCATCACTGTTCCTCTACTATTGTGAATACATGGATAACGCAACTGATTTCAAGTGTTTTTGTAATAAAACTTTTTAAAAATTGTAGACCATTTCTTTGTGCTTTAATTTAATTTGTAGTAAAGGGAATTGCCTGGTATTATAAATAGGGAGAAACTACAATTTCCAAACACAATAAGAATGAACTATTACTGAGGATGGAATATGGGGTGAAATGTCTAAAGATACAAACCTCACTTAATACTTTTAGCAAGGAGGATTTTAACACCTTTATGAAGTAGGAACTATTATTCTCAATTTTACCGATGAGGGCATAGAGGCTCAAAGGTGAGGTGACTTGTTAAGGCTTGCATGTCTGCTTGGGGAGCACTGTGAAAGGATAACTCAAAAAACATCTGTGCTGCTGTGGAACATCTTGTAGGGAAGCTGTAGAACAGCAGCACAATATAGAGGGAAGATGAAGTAGTTCAGAGTCAGAAAAACGGGCCTCCATTCCTCACTAACATTAAGAAAGTCATCTTGTTGAAGCAGAAATTGATAGACAGTATAGGACTCTGAGACCTCGATTCCTTTTATTTTTTAATTTCAATTTTTTTTTCTTCTCAAGTAAACATCTCACTTCTTTAACATAAAGCTTAATTCTTTGTACCAGTATCTAGGCATTCAGAGGAAGACCTCCCTGGTCTGGAGGGTTATAAAACATTCAGACGCAGGACAAGACAATCATTAACTGCTTATCCAGTTTATCAAGGAAAAAAACTCCAGGTGGACCATTAACTCTTAAACATACTTCTGGTCCCTAAATAATGGTCTGGGCTCTTGAAAAAGGGTTGAGGGATGGCAATGTGTGGGAAAACTGAAACTGGGAGCCAAAAGAAAGCCTTAAAAATGACAAACTGGACACTCCAACTTTCAAAGTGATTGGTCAGAAATTACATACATCTGGCCCCAAGCCAACCAAACATGAACAGATCAATTCTAATAAAGATATAAATGGCTGTTATTCCCATCTTTGGGGGGCTTTTCACACCCCATCTCAGTGTCTATGCTGAGAGTTTTGTGTCTCTATCCTCTAAAATAAACTTTGCCTGTGTGAGTGTTTGCAAATTTGTGAAGTTCAATTTTCAGCTCCTCGAACAAGAACTCAGCTTCCTGTTTCATTGTCTTATTGAACCTCAGTTTTCACACCTGTAAAATGGGAGTGATATTATTCACTTTGAAGGGCTGTTATGAGGTACCTGAAAGAGTCTCTCTTTCCCTTTCTGTTTTTTTTTTTTTTTTACTTTATTGTGTTGGTTTTGCCATACATTGACATGAATCCACCATGGGTATACATATGCTCCCCCTCCAGAACCCCCCCTCCCTCCTCCCTCCTGATTCCCTCCCCCTAGGTCATTCCGGTGCACCAGCCCCGAGCATCAAACCTGGGCTGGCTATTGATTTCACATATGATAATTAATATGTTTCAATGCCATTCTTCCTTATCATCCCACCCTTGCCCTCTTCCACAGAGTCCATGAGACTGTTCTATACATCTGTGTTTCTTTTGCTGTCCCACATGAAGGGTTCTTGTTACCATCTTTCTAAATTCCATATATATGCGTTAGTATACTGTATTTTTATTTTTCCTTCTGGCTTACTTCACTCTGGATAATAGGCTCCAGTTCCGTCCACCTGAGTAGAACTGATTCAAATGAATTTTTTTTTAATGCTGAGTAATATTCCATTGTGTATATGTACCACAGCTTTCTTATCCATTCATCAGTTGATGGGCATCTAGGTTGCTTCCATGTCCTGGCTATTGTAAACAATGGGGCGATGAACATTGGGGTACACGTGTCTCTTTCAATTCTGGTTTCCTCGGTGTGTATGCCCAGCAGTGGGATTGCTGGGTCATATGGCAGTTCTATTTGCAGTTTTTTAAGGAATCTCCACACTGTTCTCCATAGTGGCTGTACTAGTTTGCATTCCCACCAACAGTGTAAG
>ML664177.1:39724208-39742617 GCA_007570785.1 Antilocapra americana
CCCCCTCCAGAACCCCCCCTCCCTCCTCCCTCCTGATTCCCTCCCCCTAGGTCATTCCGGTGCACCAGCCCCGAGCATCAAACCTGGGCTGGCTATTGATTTCACATATGATAATTAATATGTTTCAATGCCATTCTTCCTTATCATCCCACCCTTGCCCTCTTCCACAGAGTCCATGAGACTGTTCTATACATCTGTGTTTCTTTTGCTGTCCCACATGAAGGGTTCTTGTTACCATCTTTCTAAATTCCATATATATGCGTTAGTATACTGTATTTTTATTTTTCCTTCTGGCTTACTTCACTCTGGATAATAGGCTCCAGTTCCGTCCACCTGAGTAGAACTGATTCAAATAAATTGTTTTTTAATGCTGAGTAATATTCCATTGTGTATATGTATCACAGCTTTCTTATCCATTTGTCAGTTGATGGACATCTAGGTTGCTTTCATGTCCTGGCTATTGTAAACAATGCAGCGATGAACATTGGGGTACACGTGTCTCTTTCAATTCTGGTTTCCTCGGTGTGTATGCCCAGCAGTGGGATTGCTGGGTCATATGGCAGTTCTATTTGCAGTTTTTTAAGGAATCTCCACACTGTTCTCCATAGTGGCTGTACTAGTTTGCATTCCCACCAACAGTGTAAGAGGGTTCCCTTTTCTCCACATCCTCTCCAGCATTTATTGCTTGTAGACTTTTGGATGGCAGCCATTCTGACTGGTGTAAAGTGGTACCTCATTGTGGTTTTGATTTGCATTTCTCTGAGAATGAGTGATGTTGAGCATCTTTTCATGTGTTTGTTAGCCATTTTTATGTCTTCTTTGGAGAAATGTCTGTTAAGTTCTTTGGCCCACTTTTTGATTGGGTCGTTTATTTTTCTAGAATGGAGCTGCAGGAGTTGCTTGTATATTTTTGAGATTAATTGTTTGTCCATTGCTTCATTGGCTATTATTTTCTCCCGTTCTGAAGGCTGCCTCTCTTTCCCTTTCTGAGTCTCAGATTTTTCACTTAAAGAGGGCCATAATGTCTATCCTCCCAGCGTCATCAGGCAGATTAAATTAGTGGATCTAGAGTCAAAGCAAATGCAAACTGTTGTCATGAGGACAAAAGAATAAATGTCAGATTTGGTTCTGGAGTGTGGTGGGAATAATCCAAGGCCATTTCTCCTTGACAGTCCTTCAATCAAGCATTTCCATGACATGAATCAGAGAGATCATGGGCTGAAATAGAATTATATGCACAATTAAGTCTTGATGCACAAGCGGGGAGGAAACTCTCAGACCTGATCCAGCCCTATCATATTATGGAAACTGAGGAATAGGAAATGAGAAGTGACTTGTCAAGGCCACCCAGAAAGTGTCAAGGCCAGTGCCAAGTCCCAGGTTAGTTCCCTTTTCTGTGCTCCATGATATGCCACCGTGGTCCCTAAAAGGACAACTCATTGTATAAGTAGGGTAAAGAGGAGGGCTGTCTCAAAATTGCTTGTGTTCTTTCTTACTGAGCTATGGTTGATTTATAGTATTGTGTTTCAGGTATACAGTAGAGTGATTCAGATTATACACATATGTGTATATATATATATATATATGTATAATTTGTTATATGTATAAATTTCTCTTTTCCATTGTAACTTATTACGAGATAATGAATATAATTTCCTGTCTTATATAGTAAGTCCTTGTTGCTTAGCTATTTTATCTATAGTAGTGTATATCTGTTCATTCCATACTCCTAATTTATCCCTCCTCTCTCTCCTCTCGCCTTTTGGTAACCGCAGGTTTGTTTTCTATGTCGGTGAGTCTGTTTCTGTTTTGTAAATAAGCTCATTTGTAATTTTTTTTTAGATCCCACACATATGATCTCAGAGTGTTTGTCTTTCTCCATCTGACTTCACTTAGTGTGATAGTCTCTAGGTCTAGCCACGTTGCTGCAAATGGCAATATTTCATTCTTTTTTATGGCTGAGTAGTATTCTATTGAATATATGTTCCACATCTTCTTTATCCATTCAACTGTTGATGGACGTTTAGGTTGCTCCCATGTCTTGGCTATTGTAAATAGCCACAGTAGGCTGAATAATGTCCCCCAAGATGTTCACATCCTAATCTGCAGAACCTGTAAATAGTGTTGCTGTGAACCCTGGGGTGCATGTATCTTTTCAAATTAAGCTTTTCATCTTTTCCAGATATACACCCAGGAGTGGGATTGCTGAGTCATATGGCAATTCTATTTTTAACCTCTGTACTGTTTTCCATAGTGTCTGCATCGATTTACATACCCACTAACAGTGTAAGAGGGTCTCCTTTTCTCCACATCCTCTCTGGCATTTATCATTTGTAGACTTTATGATGATGGTCATTCTGACCAGTGTGAGGGGATTCCTCATTGTGGTTTTGATTTGCATTTCTTGTTTGAGTGTTCTTAGTGTGATGGAAAAGCAGAACTGAGACTATGTATCTCTCTGGGGCCAACAGACACAATTCCCTGCCTTGCCTGCCCTCAGTCACTCCCATCACCCCAGACCTCCTGCAGAAACCTCCTTCGGATTCTGCAGGGACTAACAGAAGGATGTTGGGGGCTGAACTGATCCCAAAGGTCTGAGAAGAGGCTAGAGGCCAAGAACCTGACTGGGCTTGCCTTCTGCTTTTGATCTTCCTACATCTGAGCTGCCTGATATGTAACCACGAGCTGCAAGTGACTATTTAAATGTCAATTACATGTAATTTCAATGAAAAGAAAAGTAAAGTTCTGGACTTTCCTCATGGTAGAGTGGATGGGAGTATGCCTGCCAATGCAGAAGGCGTGATTTGAGCTCTGGCCGAGGAGGATTCCCCATGCCATGCAGCAACTAGGCCAGAGAAGTCTGCATGCATAGAGCCCATGCTCTGCCACCAGAGAAGCTGCTGCAGTGAGAAGCCCGCACATCACAGCTAGAGAGCAGCACCACTCGTTGCAACTAGAGAAAGCCGCCTGTCAGCAATGACAACCCAGCACAACCAAAAAGAAAAATAATGAATAAAGGTCAGTGCCTCAGTTACACTTGTCACGTTTTTAAACATTAATTACTTGCTTCAGTGTTTGGCTGTTCTGGGTCTTCATTGCTGGTGTAAATATTCTCTAATTGTGGTGAGTGGGGGTTACTCTGCAGTGGTGGTATGAGGGCTCCTCACTGGGGTGGTTTCTCTTGCTGTGGACCTTGGGTTCTAAGGAGCGCAGCCTCAGCAGTTGTGGCTCGTGAGCCCAGCTGCTGCACAGCATGTGAAATCCTCTCGGACGAGGAATCGAACCTGTGTCCCGTGCATTGACAGGCGAATTCTTAACCACTGGACCACCAGGGAAGTCTACACCAGTCATATTTCAAGTGCTCACCAGCAACTTGAGCCGTGTACCTTATGGCTGCCCCGTCGCACGGTACAGATACAGAACATTTCCTTCATTGTAGACATTTCCTTTGGACAGATATTCTCAGGGCCTGAAGGGAATGAAAGGAGAAGCTGGGGTGGCCTGGAAGGAAAGGACACGGTCTTTGGCGAAAGATACACAACACTAGTCTGAGGGAAGGGGTTGGGAGAGAGAATCCATGATCCCCAAGCCCAAGACAAGGTACAGATCACTGTGGGAGGCTGAATAATGGCCCCCAAGATGTTCACACCCTAATCCCAGAACCTGTGAATATTTCCTCATAGGACAAAAAGGACTTTGCAGATGTGATCAAGTTCAAACTCTTGAGATGAGGCGCCGCCGCCGCCTCGCTTGCCTCGGAGCTTGCTGACCGCGCGGCCGGGAGGAGCCGAGCCGGGCGGCGCCACCCTCCGGCGGAGCCCGGCGCTGCACGGCCCCCTCCGACTTTCAATGTTCCACACTCCCCGGCCAGAGCCTCCTCGGCTTCTTTTTCTCCCTCCCACCCCCGGCTGCCTCCATCCATTTCCTCAAGGAAGGGTTTTTCTCTCTCTCCCTCCCCCACAGCGGAGCGGCCCGCGAGCGGGCCCGGTGGGCGGCAGAGTTTTCTGAGAAATAACTTCACCAAGATGTCCAGTGATCGGCAGAGGTCCGATGATGAGAGCCCCAGCACCAGCAGTGGTAGTTCAGATGCAGACCGGCGAGACCCAGCCGCTCCAGAGCCTGAAGAACAAGAAGAAAGAAAACCTTCTGCCACCCAGCAGAAGAAAAACACCCAACTCTCTAGCAAAACCACTGCTAAATTATCCACTAGTGCTAAAAGAATTCAGAAGGAGCTAGCTGAAAGAACCCTTGATCCTCCTCCTAACTGCAGTGCTGGGCCTAAAGGAGATAACATTTATGAATGGAGATCGACTATACTTGGTCCACCAGGTTCTGTATATGAAGGTGGTGTGTTTTTTCTGGATATCACATTTTCATCCGATTATCCATTTAAGCCACCAAAGGTTACTTTCCGCACCAGAATCTATCACTGCAACATCAATAGTCAGGGAGTCATCTGCCTGGACATCCTTAAAGACAACTGGAGTCCTGCTTTGACTATTTCAAAGGTTTTGCTGTCAATTTGTTCTCTTTTGACAGACTGCAACCCTGCGGATCCTCTGGTTGGAAGCATAGCCACTCAGTATTTGACCAACAGAGCAGAACATGACAGGATAGCCAGACAGTGGACCAAGCGATACGCAACATAATTCACGTAATTTGTATGCAGTGTGAAGGAGCAGAAGGCATCTTCCCACTGTGCTGCAGATCTTTATAGCCTTTACAATACGGACTTCTGTGTATATGTTATACTGATTCTGCTCTCTGCTTTTATCCTTTGGAGACTGGGAGACTCCCCAAAAAGGTAAATGCTATCAAGAGTAGAACTTTGTAGCTATAGATTAGTTCTGTTTAAAACGCCTACTTGCAAGTCTTGCTTCTTTGGGATATCAAAATGTATTTTGTGATGTACTAAGGATACGGGTCCTGAAGTCTACCAAATATTATAGTGCATTTTAGCCTAATTCATTATCTGTATGAAGTTATAAAAGTAGCCATAGATGATCAGGAATTATGTCATTTGTATTAAACCCAGATATATTTCTGAGTATGTGGTTCATGCTGTTGTGAAAAATGTTTTACCTTTTACCTTTGTCAGTTTGTAACGAGAGGATTTCCTTTTACCCTTTGTAGCTCAGAGAGCACCTGATGTATCATCTCAAACACAATAAACATGCTCCTGAAGGCAAAAAAAAAAAAAAAAAAAAACCACCTCTTGAGATGAGGAGATTATCCCGGGTTATTTGTCTGGACTTTAAATCTAGTCTTACGTGTCCTTACAAAAGGGACAGAAGAGCTGACCGCAGAAGAGAAGGCAATATGAAAACAAAAGCAAGATACCATGCTGCTGGCTTTGAAGATGGAGGAAGAGATTGTGAGCCAAGGACTATAAAAAGAGTGCAATTCTAGAAGCTGGAAAAGGGTAGAAAAAGGTTTTTCTCCTACAACTTCCTAAAGGAGCATAGCCCTCTTGGTTTCAGCTCAGTGAATCAGACTGTGGACTTCTGACTTCCAGAAGCTTAAGAGAATAACTGTGTTGTTTTAAGACACTAAATGTATGTGATTTATTACAGTAGTAGTAGGAAACTAATACAGTCACCAATATCAGAGTGCTTCACAATGAGCCTCCCCACCCCAGCTCAGTGTGGAAGGGAATGGAACATTCTAGAAAGAAGCAATGGTTTTCCCAGTAATCATGTACGGATGTGAGAGTTGGACCATAAAGAAGACAGAGCGCCAAAGAATTGAAACTTCTGAACTGTGGTGCTAGAGAAGACTCTTGAGAGTCCCTTGGACTGCAAGGAGATCAAACCAGTCTATCCTAAAGGAAATCAACCCTGAGTATTCACTGGGAGGACTGATGCTGAAGTTGAAGCTCCAATACTTTGATCACCTGATGTGAAGAGCCATCTCACTGGAAAAGACCCTGATGCTGGGAACAATTGAGGGCAAGAGGAGAAGGGGGCAGCAGAGGATAAGATGGTTGGATGGCATCATTGACTCAATGGACATGAATCTGAGCAAACTCTGGGAGAGAGTGAGGACAGGGAAGCCTGATATTCATTGCAAAGAGTCAGACACAACAGAATGACTGAACAACAAACTTAAAATTTGTTTGAAGTTTGAAGACTAAAAGTGAGACAAACTTCCCCACAGGAGAAACCCAGGGTAAAGTGGACACATTCCGGGGTGAAGAACTATAATGAGGTGAGGCATCTCAAAGAGAAGTGGTGCTTCAGCAGCTGAGTATGAGGGCCAAAGCTTAGTGGAAGATTCCGCACCCATCACATTAAGAGGAGTCTTGATTCTTCTCCAGACTCCCGGGGGCCTCTGGATGTCTTGCATTCCTAACTGGGAGGAATCCACCCTCTCCTTTGTCTAATGAAGCCCAGAGCAGAGCCTGGCTCATCATGGTTTCATTATTAGAGAGAAGGCAGGGTTAGGGCCAGGATCCGGATTTCCCCCTTACCCTGGAGCCCTTTCCCCACACCTCCCTGCCCCTGAGCAAGTTGGAAGGGAGGACACTGCACTCCACTGAGGCCGGATCAGCAGGGAAGATGGCAGGAAGCCTGAACACCCTCGTGAAGAAATGCTCTACCAGGGAATTACAGATGAGATGCCCTCCTTGTTCTGGGGCAACGTGGGACTTCACCTGTTGTGCAATATCAGACTTGGATTTTCCCCCCTCTTTTCATAAAACTTCCTTTTCTCACCCAGAGGCCAGGAAGCTTGTGTCTGCTTTCAAGATTGTCTGGTGGAGGTTTCTCTGGGTTTCGGGGTAGGGGCCAGAACAGACGAGAGGCAGGATGGGGGCTGGGAGCCATTGGATGCCTAGCCTGTGTTTTCTGCTTTCCTGCAGTGCCTGCCCCCTCCCACCCCCGTCTCCCTCTCTAGGCGGCAGGAAGGCTGTTTCCTCCGGTTCTTATTTAGGCAAAATTTGTGTCCCCTCACTACCTCACCCCAGTCCCCAGAATCTTCTATAATCTTCTATGTTCTCATGACACTGGCATTTTCCTCCTAGGAGATCAGGAGCTGAGCTCGTGGGAGCCAATGATGTGACTTGAACTGTGGAGGGTGAAAGAAACCACAGCTCTTCCTGATGACAGGGCTGTTCTGAGGTGTTTTGCATATTCACCCTTCACAGACCCAGGAGTCCCATCACAGCGTTTCGGTCCAGTCCGGGACTCAGCCCCCTTTGACACAGCCTAAGCTCCTCTGAGCCCAGCAGGCTTCTTGGAAAGGTTGGCAGCCTTCCTGGGTTGTTCCTTCGCCTCGCCAACTCTATCTTCAGTCCACCCTCTTCCCGTGCAGGAATGAGACCCTATTGAGGCCATTCTCAGAGGTCTCATTTTTCAGCTTACATCATTCCTTTATCCTCTCACTAGTGTATATCTTATTTTTCTCTCCCAATATGTAGGAGGAAAGCTAGCTCTTAAATCATGAATTTTAAAAGCACATCTGTCATTTATGGTATCAATCCTATGTCTGGTTTCTTTCAGGGCTTGGCCTTATTCCCATCCTCCCACCTCCACCCAAATCCTATTCTCCCACCAAAGCCCAGATCTTGAAATAGGAAGCCTGTGCTTTCAGAACTAGTGAGTCCAGTATGAAGGAAAATCCCCTGAGGAATTCAGCTGACTTGCTTCTCTAAGCTGTGTCTACCATTCCCCCAAGGCCAGGGAGTCTAGTTTATAATTGACTGCTTGCAACACAGCGAAATGGGTGTGAGAGTAAGGAAGTGGGGGGTGGGGAGGCACCTTGCAAATTCCTCCAAATATTATCTGCAGAAAGGCAGCAGGCCCCCAGGTGTTGAGAAGATGTCTTTGGTCAGATCTGTGCCATCTGACTTTTTAAATTTCATCATCTCTGACCTAACAAATTCTCAAGCTCTGTAACACAATGCCTTGGTGTTCATTCTTAGCTCTTCATGAAACAAGATAAAGATGACAAAGATGTAACATGAACAAGATCTGGGGCTGGGGGGCTGAGTGTGCAGTTGGGTGTTTAAAGAATTTGGCAGAGTTGGGAAATTACTCTCTGGAATATGAAATTGCAGGAAAAATAGAATTCCAGAAAATTTGGGAAACTGAACACAGAAGCTGTTGCAGTCTCAAGGTCTCTTGTGTCATCCTGAAAAAAAAGAAAATGAAATACAACTTTGATAGCTGCAAGTACAACACATGGATCTGTTGCTGGAAAGGCGGACTCCTTTCAGGGCCTGAAATTGGGCTCTTGTCTAACACTCAGAAATGAACTATCTAAGGAGACACCAGCTGACAAAGCGAGAGATTTTTTGGGCAGAGTAGCAGGGTAAGAGACCCAAGAGAATTTCTCTGCCACATGGCTCGAAATATCAGGTTTTATGGTAATTACGTTAGTTTCTGGGCAGTTGCGGGCCAATCACTCTGACTCAAGGTCCTTAGTGGCACGCATATCACTCAGCCAAGATGGATTCCAGTGAGAAGGATTCTGGGAAGTTGGTAGGACATTTGAACTGACATCTCCTCCCTCCCTTTACCGTTCCGTTTGATGGTAACTTGTTAGTTCCACATTCCTCATCAAGATCTCCTGTTTAAGATAACTCACGCAGAATGGATACAAGTATATGACTGGCTGAGTCCCTTTGCTGTTCGCCTGAAAGTATCACAGCATTGTTAATCGGCTATAGCCCAATACAAAATAAAAAGTTCAAAAAGGATAACTTACGTAAGTGGTTACTATGGTGCCTGGCCAGGGCAGTGGTTTCCGTCAGACATGTTTTACAGACTGAGAGTAACTGAACCAAAACTGGGGTGGCTCCCTTGCATGTAGTAAAGCCAATCTACAGACACCAGGTTATGGGGGAGGAAAGTGCAGTGTTTAATGTGAGGTGCCCCACAAGGACGGGAAAACAAGTGCTGGAGAAGTCTGAACTCCCAGATGGATATCAGCAAAGCCTTTTAAAAGGCAAGGTGAGGAGGGGAGTCCCGGGGGTGGGATTGTGATCAGCTTGTGAGTTCATTGGTTAATGGTGAGGGTGTTACAGAGGTTAATATTACCAACCCTTAGGCTCCCATAGGCCTAGCAACTATGTGCTCATGGTCTTTAAGCAGTTAATTTATTCCCATGGGTGGTGATTTTAGCATGTGTAAAGCAATATTAGCCGGGTAGTTTGGAGTGGAGCTGGGGCTTCCTAGATGGCGCAGGGGTACAGAATCCGCCTGCCAACGCAGGAGACACAGGTTTGATCCCTGGGTTGTGGAGATCCCCTGGAGAAGGAAATGACAACTGACTCCAGGAATCTTGCCTGGGAAATCCCATGGACAGAGGAGCCTGGTGGGCTACATGCCATGGGGTCACAAAGAGTCGGACATGACTGAACACTCACTCACTTGGAGAGGAACTAAAGCAGAGGATGTGGGGGAAGGGTTTGTCTAGGGAAGCCCACGGGGTCCTGGCTCAGACTCAGGATGACATCTAGGAATTCCCAAGGTTTCCACTCAGTCTCCTCCTTTACTTGTTCATTTGTGTTTTACTAATGCTGCAGACACCTGGTCTTTTCAAATGATAATATGTCATGAGAGCTTAGCAAATCTCCAAATTTGTGACTGTCACTTGAGTACCAGAAACCCACTTTTTATAGGAACATCATTTTGTTTTGTTTTTCACAAAGAAATCAAGATTTTGATCAAGTAGGTAAAGTGCTCCTCATTTTTAGGTTCATGAACAGCATCTGGGGAGCTTTTCTGGACCCCACCCTCAGAGATTCCACAGCAGTGGGTCTGGGGTGGGTTTGAAGTGTTCCCAAGGCATCATTTCTTTGAGTCTCATTTCTTCACCTGGGATGTGGAGATATCAGTGGAAGCAACCCTCCAGGCTTGTGAGCCTTCAGTGAGGTGATGGGTATAAAGTAAAAGCCCAGGACCTGCCACACCATGATGTGCTTTATAAAGGTCAAGTATTGTTATAATTCTCAGAGAAAGTCCCTCCTTCATAACCTTGCAACGTCTGTTAATACAATGAGTATTCAACAAGACATTAGAGACTGCAATTATCTTTGTATCATACTGGGAACTTGAAGTGCTAGAGTAGCAAGCAAATTATATTGTGTTCTATAATTTCTGACAATTAAGTTCCTTTACTGTAGTGAGAATTCTTTGCCTCATATTCCTAATTTGGATATATCCCAAGGGGAGTATGGGACTACACAGCTTGAAAGAGTCCATTAAAAATTTAAGGGAGGAAGGATAAATTAGGAGTTTGATAATTACTACTATATAGAAAATAGATGAACAACAAAGACCTACTGTATAGCACAGGGAACTATATTCCATATCTTGTAACAAGCTATAATGGAAAAGCATTTGAAAAGAACAGATATGTATGTATATGTATAACTGCTTGCCTGATGGCTTAGTGGTAAAGAACCCATCTGCAAACGCAGGAGGCGCAGGTTCAACCCCTGGGTCAGGAGGATCCCTGGAGAAAGAAATGGCAACCCACCCCTATATTCTTGCTTGGGAAATTCCAAGGACAGAGGAGCCTGGCAGGCTATAATCCATGGGGTCACAAAGAGCTGGACAGTACCTAGTGACTAAAACAACAATATATAACTGAATCACTTTGCTGTGATTCAGCAAACTAACACAACGTTATAAATCACCTATACTTAAGCCTTCCCTGATAGCTCAGTTGGTAAAGAATCCACCTGTAATGCAGGAGACCCCGGTTTGATTCCTGGGTCAGGAAAATCTGCTGGAGAAGGGATAGTCTACCCACTCAGTATTCTTGAGTTTCCTTTGTGGCTCAGCTGTAAAGAATCCGCCTGCAATGAGGGAGACCTGGGTTCAATCCCTGGGTTGGGAAGATACCCTGGAGAAGGGAAAGGCTACCCACTCCGGTATTCTGACCTGGAGAGTTCCATGGACTGTATAAGTCATGGGGTCGCAAAGAGTCGGATACGACTGAGCGACTTTCAGCTTCACACACTTAAGAAAAGCATAAATAGGATTTCCCTGGTGGCTCAGTAGTAAAGAATCCAGGAGACTTGGGTTCAGTACCCGATCTGGGAGGATCCCATGTGCCGCAGAGCAACAATCCGTGGGCCACAGCTACGAAGCCTGGGCTCTGGAGCCGACAGGCTGCAACTGCTGAAGTCCATCGCCTAGACCCCAAGCTCTGCAACAAGACAGTAGCCCCACTCGCTGCAACTAGGGAAAGGCCTGAGTAGCATGAAGATCTAGAAGAGCCAAAAATAAATAGTGAATTAAAAGTAGATAAATAAAATCTGAAAAACTTTAACTTGGAGAAGAAAAACTATGAATGTACTGGATAGTGTATGAGAAATCCATGTCTCCTTCACCGTGGAGGAAGTGTAAATGGTATAGTCTTTTTTTCCCCTTTCAGTTGTATTGAGATATGATTGACATACAGCACTGTATACATTTAAAGTGTAAAACATAATGATTTAACTAACATCCGTTGTGAGACGATTATCACCAGAAGTCTAGTGGACATCCATCATCTCCAGAGATACCATAGTAAAGGAATAGGAAAGAACGTTTTCCCTTCTGATAAGAACTCTAAAGATTTACTCTCGTAACAACTTCCGTTTATAAAGTGTAGCACTGTTAATTATTTGTATTATGTTGTTTTTGTTCGGCTGCTAAATCACATCCAACTCTTTGTGACCCTATGGACTGCAATACACCAGGCCTCCCTGTCCCTCACCATCTCCTGGAATTCACCCAAGTTCATGCTCATTGAATCGGTGATGCCAACAAACCTTCTCATCCTCTGCCACCCTCTTCTCCTTTTGCCTTCAGTCTTTCCCAGCATCATGCTGTATATTATAATATATCCCTAATACGCATAACTCAAAGTTTGTACCTTTTGCCTATCATCCTCTAATACTCACTCCCAACACCTTGACTCTGGTAGCTACAAATCTGAACACTTTTTCAATGAATTTGTTTGTTTTTGAAGTATAATTGACCTGCAATACATGTTAGTGCCTGGGACATGAAGCAGTGATTCAATATTTCTATATGTTTCAAAATGACATCAGGAAAAGTCTAGTTGTCACCTGTCACTGTATGAAAAAAATTACATCATTATTGACTATATTCTCCACACTGTATATTTCATATCTGCCAAGAAACCTAGGTGCCCATCAATAATGGAATAAAGTGTGAGATATACATATATGTGTATTACCGAACCATAAATTGTATAGTCTTTTTGGAGGACAATTTGGCAAATATCTTGTATCTTTTTAGCAGATGATTCCTTTGTATCCCTTGTATTTTCATAGTTTAGGCATCTATTCTGGGGAAATATTGATACACACTTGTGTATATAATTATATGTATATGTGTGATATATAATTGTAGACATATATACACACATATATATAAGCATTGCAAAGTGTATGATACATATCCACAAGAAATTGTTTGATGACACAAAACCCCAAACCTGCTAAATGTCTTAACAATTGAATTTTGTCCAAATAAATTATAAACCACTCATAAAAAGGAATTTTCAATAGTAGCTATTATATTTTTTAAAAAAAGAAGATACTAACTTGGAAAACTCTCCAAGACATCACATTAACTGAATAAAGCAAAACAAAACATATAACTTCATTTCTACAAAAAAAAGTATGTGTTTGTGTACACACTTATAAATATGTAAAAAGTATAGGGAAGGAGCTTTGAAAAATACAAAGCGAACTGGCAATATTGATTACTTTCTGGAAGGCTACTCGGGATATATCTGTATTGTTGGCATTATTTACCGCAATCACGTGTTTGTTGCATGAAAATGAGCTTTGGCAGATTGTTAACTCAGTGATAGTCATCGTATCTCGGTCACTTTTGGAGAGATATTCAGGAGTCCTCTCCTTGCCAACAGCGCTGCTCCAGAGAATGCTGCTGCAAGCTTTTTGGAGCTGTCCAGCCCTGGCCCCGTGATCAAGGCCACAACACGGAGCAGCCTGGGGTCCAGGCAGCCATCATGGGTTTGGATCTGGGCTTGTCCTCTGCTATGGTCTGTGCTGCTTGGGTCATTGATCTCCACCCTGGACTGACCTCCCTCTCTGGGGATGCTGGTCCCTCCTTCAGACTAAGCAGTCATTCCTGGGGGCTTGTGCCCTTTGAACCTGCAGAGATTCTGAGATGCTAATGTGAGCTCACTGCCTGAGATGGACAGGCTGAGCCCCCTCTTGGCTGACTTCCTCTTTCTCTGCCCAGGCCTCCCCACAGGAGGTCTTAAGGTGCTTGTTTGACCTCTGACCACCAAAGTCAAAGCAGGCTTTCTTTTCACTCCCACTGTCATTGGGGGTTTATCCGCATACACCTCTCTCAGAGATTTTGTAATTGGGATGGGAAAGTGGGCTAGGCTCCTTACACAAGCCCCCGAGGAACCTTTCGTGTCTTTCTCCTGTAGTTCTGCCCATGTTGGGCACCCCCACAACCTTCTCTCCAGGAACTTCTTGGTATGGAGCAGGGTAGCCCTCAGAGACCACCAGACACCAAGAGAGACCATGTCTCTCAACTCCCAAGGGACCTGCCCAGCTCATGGTCTTGAACATCCATCCCCTTAGATGAGTGACTTCACTATCACTGTGGTTCCACCCTCAGCCATGGGGGCAGCTCCAAACCACACAGTCACCATCTTTGTGTAACTGGAGCTGCAGGAGACCCCAGACGGGCCCTGACAACCAACACCTAGCTTAAGCTCTTACTCTGATAAGATAATTTACACAGAGAAAATTCTTTTATTTGGTTATGGTTCCTAGAGGCACCAGGGAAATCAGGGTACCAAGAAGTAATGGAGCAATGAATGAAGAGCTAAAACATGTTCCTGAGCTTTCCAGTTTAATAGTCACCTCTCCTAGAATCCATTACCTAGCCTGAGAAACCAGTTGTGAAATAGAACAAGGAAATTAGACTATCCTAGGACACTCCCTTGAGAGCTTACATCTTAATACTCTTCCTGCTCTACTGCCTCCCACTCCACCCTCCTTTCTGGTAACAGTGAGAGTATAAATTATAGCTGGGCTCTTCCCTTTCATCACACCAGAAGCCAACATGAAGACAGGCACCATCTTTGTTCTGCTGGCTTTCGTCGTCATGGGGCTGGAGGTGGCCTGGGCTCAGAAGTCTCCTGTCAAAGGTGAGGGTGCTGAGGGGATTCTAGCTGACAGCAGAGAAGGCTCAGAGCCCAGTGCTAAATGTGAGAATGGTTTGGCCTGGAAACAACTGTGTCCCCTCATGCATTTCCCTTGATCTAAATGAAAGTTCACCCTGCATTTCCCATGGTCCTTATCAGATTGGATTGGGTCTGATGGGAAGTCCTGGGTCAAGTGTAGGGTTCTCTCTACCAGGATCTTTGCCCAGATGTCGGACTCCACAGGGAGCTACGTACGGGACTCACACACGAGTGGGGAGCTGGAGATCTCTGTGAGCAGAGACTTCTCTAAGATCATCTTATGAGGTGGGAAAAAGAGAGTTATGACTGTGAAGGTTTCTTGTCCCCTGAGACCATGCAGACTTTGGAGTAGGGAGAACTTTCTGCTAAGGCCAGACCATGGGCTGAAGTGTGAGAGTGGAGAAGTCAAGGCTGAGGGAGGAGTCTTGCCATTGATGAGGGCTTCAGGACTCCAGCAGCTGTTCTCAAGCCTGTCTTGGTGACCCTTCCAGGCTGCACAAAACCATTCTGTGTTTCAGGACGACAGAGACCTGGATTCTGCCCAGAGTTGCCCGAAGGTACTGTGGGAACTTGTGTTGAAATGTGCTTTGGAGATGATTCCTGTCCCAAGGGAATGAAATGCTGCAGCCATGGGTGTGGTCATTCCTGCACAACCCCTGTCTTCCGAGTGAGTACAAATCAACCACACACTGGCCAAGGATGCACATGATTCCCTAGGGCACTTTGCTGGTTCAGGGGGCTGCTTACATGTCTGCTGCATGTGAGAGTCTGGAAGATTCCCGGAGAAAGGGGCTAGAAACATGGCCAAAGGACAGCTGGTTGCATTATCTGAGGTCTTGTCTTAGAAGAGGAGCACTATCCTAAGATAGCCCTGATGGGTTCAGTTGAGAAAAGTATCCATGACCCTAGATACACAGGTCACTCTTTACCAGGAGTTTTTCACTTTCCTTCTCCTCCCTCACCTAAGGGGCTTAACGCTTCCTGGAAAATGGGTCATCCTGGGAGGAGGAAGAAAGGGAAAGGGAAAGGGAACCCCAAGGGACTGAGTATCTCCTGTGTCAGGCACACATTGTGCTGGAATTAAAGTAAAAAGACAAGAACAACATGGTTCGGGAGACAGATCTCGATAAATAATTGCAGCCTGGTATGAGGAGTGCCCCAAAGAGAGTTTGCCTAAGATCTGTGGGATCAAAGAGAGGAGCTGTTGACTTTGCCTGGGAGGAGAGAGATTGGGAAAGTTGTCAGAGAATAGAGAACGTCAAGGGAGAGCATTAAGGATGCATGAAGTCAGTGGGAGGAAGGCAGGGAAGCTGAGAGAGTCCAAGGAGTGTCGACCTGCCCCAGTGGAAAAGAGAGAGTGATGGTGGTAGGAAGGGCTTGTACTATCTCAGAGGGTGGTGGAGAGTAATCTATGCCAGAGCCCAGAGAGGAATGAGCTTCCTGCTGGAGAGTTTGGTAAATTGCTGGATGTTTCAAAGCACAAGTAATGTCATGATCAAATTTGTATTTTAGAAGGGTGGCTCTGGTGGCCACGGGAAAGTTGGACAGAAGGTTTATTGAGCATGCCTGGAGACCAGCCCCAGAAGATATCTCACGAATCCATGGATTGGATGCTTGTCATAACTACAAGACTTTCATATCCATTCTCGACTCTTTTCTATGCCTGGAATTGTAGCCCTGGAAGATGAAGATCTAAAGTGGTGGGATGACTGCTTTCTAAAGAGCCTGTGTGGAAAATAAACTAAATCTGTGGCATAGTTTGGGCTCTGTCCTTCTTTCCATGTAGGCATTCTGGTGGCCCCTCCGTGGCTTAACAGGACTGCATGTGTGTACTGCAGTGGGCCCATGAATACAGGGCACTCGGGCTACAGATAGACCAGAGGCAAGTCCCCCCACCCCCCACCTAACTTTAGTACCACCCCACTTAGTTTCATCCCTCCAGAGGAGCCTGGTGAGCTACAGTTCACAGGGTCGCAATGAGTCAGACATGACTGAGCAACAAACACTTTCACTTTTATCTCTATGTACCTAGACAGGGTAGAAGGTCTGAGAATGTTTTTTCAGGTGTTCTGTCAATAAGATTTTGGTCAAGCATAAAAAATAAATAAATATGACTAAGTAGCACATAGCAGGCCTGTCAGAGCAGATTTTATTAGGGCAAGACTTGGAAGGAACAGTGCAGGGATACCCTATTTCAAGGCAAGGCACCAACATCTATCAGGACTTGATGCCTAATTCTAGGAGAGTGAGCCTGATCCTTGGCATGTGGAACTTGGGCTGACATGAGTTGGGAAATGCCAGCTCTTGTCTTGGAGTGATTTGGAGTCAGGATACAGTTATAAGAAAGGCTTTGGGGACGGAGCTTCAGATTCAGACTTTCCCTGAGGAAGAGGATAAAACTTGGTCTCCCAAAGATTTTGGCAAAAATGATAGTCTGGACTGTCTGCTTACAAGCTTTATCTCTTCCAGCTCTCTGTTCACTTCTTCCCACCGAGATCCCCTACTTTGCCTGCCAAGTATGCTCTTCCATACCTGTATGTCCCTGTCACCAAAACTGCTCTTGCTTCTCATATAGCACATCTTAGGACCCCAATGCCCCATGGCCTCACCAGACTGTGTATCAGAATAAGGGAATATTAGCCCTGAAATCATCTTTCAGTGGCTGGCCATTTCCATTTCAAGGGATTCCATGCTCCTGTCTCCCTTGGTCATTTATGGGAGTTCATGACCATACCATTAAAATGTTCTCAAACATTTATCTGCCACACTGAATGACCTTCCCCTGCAAAGATATTTGAGGATGGCATCCTATAACTTCCACTTAGGTTTCTCCCTTCCAGGTAGTCCAGATGTCCCTATAAACTTTTTTGCTTTTTAGCAAATTTCTCGTTTTTCTCACCTGCACTTTTTCTCTTTCGGCAGGGGCTGGGGGTGTGTGCTCTGCAGCATGTGAGACCTTAGTTCCCTTACTGCAGATGGAGCTCACTCCCCCTGTACTGCAGGCACGAAGTCTTAACCATGGGACCACCAGGAAAGTCTCTCACCTGCATTTAAACTGTCTTTATATTTAAGAGAAGCTCTGTTTCTCCCTCTGGAGTTGGCAAGGACCAAATACTTCCTTCCTACTCCCTGACAAATAGGGCTTGGGATTTTATTCCTTTTCTCTGATGATGTGGATCTATAGGGAATGGCACTGTGACTTAGAGATAGTCAAAAACATTTCACAGCAGCAGAGGTGCCAGCAACAGCATTTTAACCAGATTGTTGATGCGAGCTGAACTTGGCCATGTCCTCTGCTACCTGCCTTCTATTGTTTCTTAATTCATTTCTAAACCTGATTCACCAGTCTTTCTTGTTTTTTCTATGAGCTGTGTAATACCAACATTCCTGTTGTCTCAACTTAGTCAAAATTGACTTCTTTTGTCTGTATCTAAAAGGGCTCAATGTGGATGGAAACTGGTGTCAGGAGTGGATATAGGGCAACTATGCTCAGGGAAATGGCAGGGATCTGGGTTTCATGAATTGATCTAGTTAGAAGTCAAAGGCAATGAAAATGTTGTTAGTATCCTAGGATGGAAATCTGGCATTCAATGGTGAAACAGTTAATAACCTCTTAGGTTAAATATTTCTAGGTATTTTATTCTTTTGGACGCTACTGTAGATGAAATTGTTTGCTTAGTCTCTTTTATGGATTGTTCATTGCTGGTGAATTGCTTTTTGTACTGACCTGAACTTTATTGGATCTATATTTTGCCTCTTGTAGATTTTTTGTAAATTCTTTGTGATTTTCTGTGTATAGAATCATGTCATCTTCAAACAGAGGTAGTTTTACTACATTTTTTCCCAACTTGCATGCCTTTTATTTCTTTTTCTTGCGTGATTTCTGCAGCTAGAAGCTCCAGTTGAGTAGCAACAGTGAAAGCAGGATCCTTCGTCTTTTTCCTGGTCTTAGAAGAAAAGCTTTTAGTCTTTTACTACTGAATACGATGTTACCTATGAATTTTTCATGAATTCCATCTATTGTGTTGAGAAAATTCACTTTTATTCCCAGTTTTCTTAGTACTTTTATCATTAAACAATGTTAGATTTTGTCAAATTCTTTTTGTGCATCAGTTTAGATGATGTATTTTTTTCCTTTGTTCTATTAATGTGGTGCATTATATTTATTAATTTTCACCACCAATGCCTTCTTAAGATAAATCCTACTAGGTCATAA
>ML664177.1:39742627-39812528 GCA_007570785.1 Antilocapra americana
GACCAGCTCCCTCACTGATGGACCAGACCCAATGGCCACAACTGGGGCCATTTTCTCCCTGGTTTCCTCCTGACGCAGATGACTGGCCAGAATGCCTTGGCCAGGGCAAGAGCAGGAGATTTTATTAACCTCTTTCCCCTTCCCTCTGTCTTTCCTCTTTTCAATCCCTCCTAGTCTCCTATTTTTCCCTTCTGTCCTGGTCCTGGACACAGGTGTCTGGTTGAAGGGCCTCAGCCTGATCTGAGGGTTGCCACCTGATCACCTCTGGTGGCCAGAGAACTCTAATTCTGGTTCTGGTCTGGCATCTGGTCTCTAGTTTCTGGTAGGGTTGAGCTTCCATTCTCCCCCTGGAAGCCCAAGGGAAAGTCCCATAACACCTGGGCATCTGTGAGTGACCACCAGGTGTCTGTAAGGGCACCCCTTTAGTCCTTCCACCACCCCCCACTTCTTTCAACCTGGCCTCCTTTCCTCCCTTTGAGATCTTGAAGACCTGAGATATTTCCATGTACTCTGTTCCCACTTGGATCTGAAGTTTGTGTCTCTTAAGGAAGTTTCCTGAGAGATTACAATCTTATATTTTAGTAAATGTCTGATGAAGACAGCTGGATCTGTGTGTATTTTATTTTATTTTTTAAATTTTCTTTACTTTATTGTGTTGGTTTTGCCATACATTGACATGAATCCACCATGGGTATACATATGCTCCCCCTCCAGAACCCCCCTCCCTCCTCCCTCCCGATTCCCTCCCCCGGGTCATCTCGGTGCACCAGACCCGAGCATCAACCCTGGGCTGGCGATTGATTTCACATATGATAATTAACATGTTTCAATGCCATTCTCCCATATCATCCCACCCTTGCCCTCATCCACAGAGTCCATGAGACTGTTCTATACATCTGTGTTTCTTTTGCTGTCTCACATGCAGAGTTCTCGTTACCATCTTTCTAAATTCCATATATATGCGTTAGTATACTGTATTGTTGTTTTTCCTTCTGGCTTACTTCACTCTGGATAATAGGCTCCAGTTCCGTCCACCTGAGTAGAACTGATTCAAATGAATTTTTTTTTAATGCTGAGTAATATTCCATTGTGTATATGTACCACAGCTTTCTTATCCATTCGTCAGTTGATGGGCATCTAGGTTGCTTCCATGTCCTGGCTATTGTAAACAATGGGGCGATGAACATTGGGGTACACGTGTCTCTTTCAATTCTGGTTTCCTCGGTGTGTATGCCCAGCAGTGGGATTGCTGGGTCATATGGCAGTTCTATTTGCAGTTTTTTAAGGAATCTCCACACTCTTCTCCATAGTGGCTGTACTAGTTTGCATTCCCACCAACAGTGTAAGAGGGTTCCTTTTCTCCACATCCTCTCCAGCATTTATTGCTTGTAGACTTTTGGATGGGCGGCCATTCTGACTGGTGTAAAGTGGTACCTTGTTGTGGTTTTGATTTGTATTTCTCTGATAATGAGTGATGTTGAGCATCTTTTCATGTGTTTGTTAACCATTTTTATGTCTTCTTTGGAGAAATCTGTGTGTATTTTATACTTGGAGTTCTGTGTTGTGATTTGTGATGACCATTCTGCCTTGTGACATGGGGTAACGTTGTGTGGTCATCATTTTGTTTTGACAGCAGATAAAGTTGGTTTAGATAAAACTCTTAAAACCTGGTTTCAAAACTAGCTTTTTCTGCATGTACAGTTAGTAAAAGTAAGCTTGATCAAACAGCTTTCTGACCCTGAAGGAACAAGTCCTAGTAGATTGAGGAATGAAAGAGTACTAGAAAGAGTTATGCATGATCAGGATTTTCTAAGATTGGATTGAATTTAGCTGGGTAAATGGATTTTGTTAGGAATGGGCTAGAATAAGACTGGATTTGGTTTCTCCCTCCAAAGTATTCTAGAAATGTTGCTTTTGACAACAGATTTTGTGTTTATTTGCCTCTAAATGATTTGCATTTGCTTTTGAGATCTCCTGTTACTTTCAATAAGGAATAAGTATTGTCTTACAGTGACTAAAGATCTCATTTGACCACGTGCTTTTAAAACTTTTTGACAAGCGTCCCAAATACCAAATTTTAATTAAAGTTCTTTTGATTTCCAGCTAAATTTGGGACAATTTAGAGGACCCCTAAAGTATCTTGCATATCAGGCTGGATGAATCACAAGCAGGATGTTTTTCCAGGAGAAATATCTACAGCTTCAGATATGTAGATAATACCACTCTAGAGGCAGAAAGTGAAGAGGAACTAAAGAGCCTCTTGATGAGAATCAAAGAGGAGGGTGACAAAGCTGTCTTGAAACTTAGTATTAAAAAAAATTAAGATCATGGCATCCAGTCTCATTACTTCATGACAAATAGAAGGGGAAGAAATGGAAGCAGTGACAAAATTTATTTTCTTGGGCTCCACAATCACTGCAAACGGTGACTGCAGCCATGACATTATTATTTTTTTTTATTGTTTTTGCCAAACAATGTCATGATATCACCGTGGGTTTACATATGCTTCCCCTCCAGGACCCCCCTCCTTCCTCCCTCCCCCCTCCCCCCGGGAAATCTCGCTGCACCAGCCCCGAGCATCAACCCTGGGCTGGTGATTGATTAGACACATGACAATTAACATGCTTCAATGCCCTTCTCCCATATCATCCCACCCTTGCCCTCATCCACAGAGTCCACGAGTCTGTTCTATACATCTGCGTTCCTTTTGCTGTCTCGCATGCTGGGTTCTCGTTACCGTCTTTCTAAATTCCATATATATGCGTTAGTATACTGTATTGTTGTTTTTCCTTCTGGCTTACTTCACTCTGGATAATGGGCTCCAGTTACGTCCATCTGAGTAGAACTGCTTCAAATGAATTTTTTTTTAATGCTGAGTAATATTCCATTGTGTATATGTACCACAGCTTTCTTATCCATTCGTCAGTTGATGGGCATCTAGGTTGCTTCCATGTCCTGGCTATTGTAAACAATGCAGCGATGAACAATGGGGTACACGTGGCTCTTTCAATTCTGGTTTCCTCGGTGTATATGCCCAGCAGTGGGATTGCTGGGTCATATGGCAGGTCTATTTGCAGTTTTTTAAGGAACCTCCACACTGTTTTCCATAGTGGCTGTACGAGTTTGCAATCCCACCAACAGTGTGAGAGAGTTCCCTTTTCTCCACATCCTCTCCAGAATTTATTACTTGTAGATTTTTGGATGGCAGCCATTCTGAGTGGTGTAAAGTGATATCTCATTGTGGTTTTGATTTGCATTTTCATGACATTAAAAGATGCTTGCTCCTTGGAAGAAAAACTATGACATATCTAGACAGCATATTAAAAAGCAGAGACATCACATTGTTGATAAAGGCTAAAAATGGTCTTGGGAGTGGAGTGGTAGGCCTTGAACACTAGCACCCAGAGGCAGGTACACAAAAATTTTGTGAGTTACACTTTAAAATTGATTTTCCCTTTTAGATCTTGAATTTTCCTGAACTAATCAATGATACCAAGTATAGAACTAATCATAGTCTAAGCTATGATTTTTTCAGTAGTCAAGTACAGATGTGAGAGTTGGACCATAAAGAAGGCTCAGTGCTGAAGAATTGATGTTATCAAGTTGTGGTGCTGGAGAAGACTCTTGAGAGTCCCTTGGATAGCAAGGAGATCAAACCAGCCAATCCTAAAGGAAATAAACCCTGAATATTCATTGGAAGGACTGATGCTGAAGCTGATGCAAAGAGCCATCACATTGGAGAAGACCCTGATGCTGGGAAAGATTGAGGGCATGAGGAGAAAGGGTGACAGAGGATGAGATGACTGGATAATGTCACCGACTCAATGGACATGAGTTTGAGCCAACTCCAGGAGGTAGTGAAGGAGAGGGAAGCCTGGTGTGCTGCCGTCCATGGGATCACAAAGAGTCAGACACAGCTTAGCAGCTGAAAAACAACAACAAAGTATCTTAAAGAGGAATATTTAACTAGGATTATTTGGTTCTTGTGCTTGTGCTTGCTTGAGCTCAGTTGTGTCTGACTCTTCGTGACCCCATAAAGTGTAGCGTGTCAGGCTCCTCTGACCATGGGATTTCCCAGGCAAGAACACTGGAATGGGTTTCCATTTCCTACTCCAGGGATTTTCTGGACCCAGGGATTGAACCCACATCTCTTGTGTCTCCTGTATTGGCAGGCGGATTCTTTACCACTGTGCCACTATGTTAAGTTAAATATAATCATTCATAATTCTGGTTACTGTAACCAAGTTTCTTTATTGATTACACTGTAATCAGATGTTTACCCATGCTTTTTAACTCTTTTATCCTTTATAGACACTTTTGTGGGCTTCCCTGGTGGCTCAGACGGTAAAGAATCTGCTTGCAATGCAGGAGACTCAGGTTTGATCCCTGGGTCAAAAAGATCCCCTGGAGAAGGGAGTGGCAACCCACTCCAGTATTCTTGCCTGGAAAATTCCATGGGTGGAGGAGCCTGGTGGGCTACAGTCCATGGACTCGCAAAGAGTTGGACACAACTGAGCAATTAACACATTCACATTCACATTCGTGCTCTGATGCTGCTCCAAAAAGCACTTCATCATTAAGAGATTCATAGAAAGGTTATGGAAGCACTTCCATCAGTTCCACATCAAGATGATGGCTACATGAGAATTCCAGCCCATACAGATTAAAACAAGCAGCTGTCCTGCCCCTGGGGCCCCTAGGTCAGGCATCCAGAGATTTTCACTCCTTCACAGGCAGTGTTGATGCCCTTCTGCTTCCCATAAGAGTATGGGAGTAAAGTTTCTGATGGGGGAATGAAACAGGAGAGAAGGGGGCAGGGCACAACATTTAAAAGAACGACATCCACAGGATATGATGAAACTAGTAGAACCAACTAGGGCCAAGATGGCAGAGTTGACTTCCACTAGACCTTGAGCCTCAGTTTATGCTCACTGTAACATAACAGCAAGCTAACTTACATAGCCACCAGCGCCGGCTAAGTGAATAACCACAGTTTCACAGTGATCTATGATTCTACCTGACTGAATGTCCTAAACTCTTGGGATATTTTTAACAAAACTTTCTGAATCAAATTCTAATGAAATCCTCTTGACTTCTAGCTAACTTTGGGATGCTTTGAAAGGCCCCAGAAACATCCCAAAGAGATTTATTAAACTAATTAGGTTCATTTGGTATGTTAAGTTACATGAAAAGTATTACCAAATGAGTAATAAATCACCGTAGGTTATATTGTATGGTAAATGTTACTAATATAATATTCTAAAAATTATATGAAGTTCCTAAAATTCTGACATGTCCTGGTAAAATATTATTGGTCATAATTCTAGTTATTATCTTTTGTCACAAAAGTAATCAAGTTACTTTGTCAATTGCATTGTAATCAGATTTTAAACATGCCTTCTTAAGTTTTTTGTCACTAATAGACAGTTATGATTTGATTCTGATGCTTTTGCAAAAGTGACTCTTCATCAAGAAGGTTTATAGAAAGGACTTCTGGATAAATAGAGCTTTCAGACCATAGTGCTAAACTGTATCAGATGCCCCACAACTTGCACACAGGGGAGTATGCATACTGGAAAAGACATAATTTAAAGGACTATCTCCAACTTGGATGGAAGGACCCTTATCTGTCTCTAAAGCACTCCTATTCACGCACAGTGAAACTGAAGGAAATTGACTTTTGAATTAATTTCCACTCACAAAGGGCCCTTGCACAAGACTTGCCTATAGAGAGGATGACTGACTTCAAAATTACTTTAAAGTGACTCTCAAACAGAGGAGAAACTCTACTCACACCAGGACAAGAAGAAGACACTATCAGAAGTAGACAGCTCCCCCAAGATCTTCAGCCTGACTTGCATGATCGTTTATAAGGTTTTCTTGACTTCTTGGACCCTTGTATATGAATCAAATGTTTTTCTATCATAGGCATGATCCCAGGCTAGTTTTAGAAATCAATCCAATTGCTGGGTTTCTGGACAGTTACTTAAGTCTAGTACTTCAGGGTTTCCTTGGTGAATTTCTCCACTCCAAGGCTTTAATTTGTTGGCCCTGATGAAATTTACCTTAAAATATGTATAGTCATGTTCAGATCACTTTGATATCACTAAATGGAATCATTTCACCTAACCAATTAATAATGTCTGCTCTGACCCTGGCCATAAATATGAGTTTTCTTCTGTCTGATTTCTCAAACTAAATCAGAGCAACAAGCAAAGTTTCAGCCAAGGAATAGAATCTCTCACAATTATGGGATGGATTTCTGTAGATAACACCAGGCCATGTAATTTAAGTGTAAAGTCTCCTTTATGTTGGGAGCAATTAAATTATACTAAAGATAATCAGGATAGTAACACTAGGAAACTGGGTTGTGTGCCTTATGCCAAAATGTAATTTGCCTGAAAGGTAAGGATTGTACAGAAGAGACTAAGTCAAACGACCTGGGATACATTGAACTGCACCTAAGGGAAATTCTTGGCTTAATTCTTACTTATGACTTTAATAATACTGCGAGCTATGTCATTTGTATTTCACCCATTTTACAAAACTGCTGCTTCTTACATTATCAGATGTGTGACTGAGCCTCTGATAAAATAATAAATAGTTTCATATGAAATCAATAGTTATAATTGTGCATTAATAGATATGGGAAGAAGGAACAAGAGAGAATATTTTCCTGGACCATAAGAGGCTAATATAGACAGGTGGCCTAGAGAATTTTGGGGTACTGTTTTATAGTAACAGTGCATTGAATGGCCTATCAGTGAAATCTTTGCTAGACCTGGGAATGAGCATTCTTAGCACCATGGGACAAAACAGTCATGAAAGGCACCCCCCAAATTTATGATCCTGAAGGGGTCCTGCCAACTAGAAACTGGCACCTGCCATCTACCTCTGCAAAGATTAAATTATGATCACTGCAGCTTCTGACCTTCAACATCCCTGAAAGGAGTTCAGTGTGGAGATCAGGAACTAGGCCCTCTGTGCTCTGGGGAAAGCTGGCAGAAGTGGCCTTCAGATATTTAGACATTTTCAGGAGGCTATTTTATGGGTCCCACTTCTAGCATCTTCTCATACCTAGAGAAACACTAACATTGTTAATGGTGACATCTGCTTTGGCTATTAAGGAGACTATTACAATTGAGAGTCAAAATGGAGTAGCTATGGCTCCGACATTCAAGGAAACTACTAGGTGACACTATGAGTGTCATTTCAGACAAGTCCTCGTATTGCTAAGAACTTGAGTTTTCTGAGCTGTGTCAGTCTTGGGTGCCACCGGACATTCTCAAAATGATGTCTGCTGGCAGGGAGCAACTTTACTTTTCAAAGATTTCCTCTTGTAGCTATTACATTTCTAGATAAAGGAAATTGCTTTAGATCTCACATTAACAAAAACAAGAGACGTGTATGATGACCAGAATCACCTGTTATCTATATGTTGATACCACGTTAAAAGTTAAAATCTACTTAGATAAAACTAGACAAGTGGTCACTTGGCTACAAGTCGCCCCACAGTGCCAGGTCCAGACTGGGTTTCAGGCTTAATCTTCTGAAAAGGAATGAGATTTATTTTTTCTTAAAATTCTAGTTATTACTCCTCCAACCACTTCTGATTGGGTCTGTTATATCAGAATGGCAGACCAAAGGACTGAGGTTTTAATTAAATGAGATTCAGATCCGGAACTTGGAACTCAGACATACTTTCAATTCAGGGTCTATTCTCCAAATTGAGGCAGCACTATGCTGCATTTTGACAGGAAGTGATCAGGACTATAGTTGTTCAGTTCTCTGAATTAAAACCAAGCAGGACTCTGGGATTCTGGGGTACAAATCCTTTCTGTGTCCTGTTTCTTGTTTGTAGGACATAAGCTTTATTCTGCCTCTTGAGTTCCAAGGAGAACTTGAGTTCCAAGGAGAACTCCTTCTCTGAGTTCCAAAGGGCAGATTCAGACAGTTCCTAATCAGGGAAGGGAGGGGATGCAGCAGTGGGGAAGAGCAGTCAAGTGGCGGTACAGACACAGACGTGGGCCAGGTCTTGGTTCCCACTCAAGGAATATGCGTAACAATATCTTTGAGCTTTTCTGCTGAATTTGAGCCCCCACCCAGGTGGGGGATGGTAACTTTAGGCTGAATGCAAGACTCCTGGAGCCCCACCCTGTTACCTCGCCAGCAACCAATCAGAAGAAAGTCATACATCCTGCAGTCCTCACCCCAAATTTTGCCTTCTTTTCCTGGGCCCAGTGATGACTATCCTGTTAGCTCTCCTGTTTGGCCCCTGTTTCATCCCCAACAGTTTCAGGCTAAATTGCTATTACTAGTTTTTAGGCAGGGCTATACCCATTCTCAGCTGGAAGTAGTTACGGAAGAAAGAAACCTCCACCCCAGTTCCCAAGAGGTATCTTGAGTATGAAGTCGCTCAGGGGAGAGTTGTTAGGGAAATATTGACTGAAATCCCCCACCTAGCCAGGCACTATAGTAACCATTTGCAAGAGGCACCACAAGCTCTACCTACCTCCCAGGATCCTCCTCACTGAAATTCATCTTGGCTGAGCAATGCACGTGTCAACAGGAAGGAGCTAGAGTCAGAATGATTGGCCAGACCATCTGGAAACTCGCCCCATCACCATAGAACCCAGGACTGCGAGCCAAGAGGCAGAGCAGTGGCCCTGGGTTCCCTTCCCTCCTGCTCTCCACCTGGGCATCACTTGCCAATAAAGTCTCTTGCTTTGTCAGCATGTGTGTCTCCTCAGACAATTCATTTTCAAGCATTAGACACGAGTTCACTTTCTGATCCTGGAAGTGGTCCCCCTTCCTGCAACACTTTGACCACAGTTCCTAAAGGCACCAGGAAACCAGGGCCAAGTTGTGATAGAGAAATAAATGAAGGGTTAAAAAGTATTCCCAAACTCTCCAGTTTGGTATTTGCATATCCGAGGAACCTTTCCCAAGTCTAAGAAAGCAGTTGTGAAATAGAACAATAAATTAGAACTTCTGAGGGTACTCTCTGGAGAGCTTCTATTTGATACTCTTCCTGCTCTACTGCCTCTTGCCCCACCCTCCTTTCTGTTGACAGTGAGAGTATAAATTGGGGCTTGACTCTGCCCCTGCACCAAACCAGAGGCCAACATGAAGCCAGGCACCATTTTCGTTCTGGTGGCTTTCATTATCATGGGGCTGGAGGTGGCCTGTGCTCAGAGACCTCCTATCAAAGGTGAGGGGGGTGGAAGTGGATCCTTTCTGACAGCAGAGAAGGCTCAGAGCTCAATGTTAGACTTGGAGATGGTTTAGCCTGGAAGCAGCTGTGTCCCCACTGCGGAGGAGAGAGTCAACATTGACCAGACACATTTTTTTTTTTTTATCTAAATAAGCATTCATCCTGTGTTTGCAGTTCTCTTTATCGGATTGAGTTGGATCTGATTAGAAGAGACTAACATGGAAACACACAGTACCATCTCTTAAATAGACAGCCAATGGGAATTTGCTCTATTACTCAGGGAATTCAAACTGGGCTCTGTTACAACCTAGAGGAGTGGGATGGGTAGGGAGGTTCAAGATGGAGGGGGCATAGGTGTACCTGTGGCTGATTCATGTTGATGTTTGGCAGAAAACAACACAATACTGTAAAGCAATTATCCTTCAATTAAAAATAAATAATTTAATCTAAACAAATTATTTTGCCTTCTTTTCCTGGGCCCAGTGATGACTATCCTGTTAGCCCTCCTGTTTGGCCCCTGTTTCATCCCCAACAGTTTCAGGCTAAATTGCTATTACTAGTTTTTAGGCAGGGCTATACCCATTCTCAGCTGGAAGTAGTTACGGAAGAAAGAAACCTCCACCCCAGTTCCCAAGAGGTATCTTGAGTATGAAGTCGCTCAGGGGAGAGTTGTTAGGGAAATATTGACTGAAATCAATATTTTGTGGGTGAAGTGTAAGGTTCTCTCTAGTTAGGATATGTGCCTGGAAGTGAGACTTGACAGGAACCTACAGAAAAAAGACAGGGTGTGTGAGTGGGGAGATGGAGATGTCTGTAAGCAGAGACCTCTCTAAGATCTTCTCATGAAGCAAGGAAAAGAAGGCTATGACTGTGCTGGTTTCTTGTCTTCTGAGTCTGTGTAGGTTTGGGAGCAGGAGGAACTCTCTCCTAAGGCACAGACTCTGGGCTTAAGAGTGCGAGTGGATCAGTGGAGGCTGGAGGAGAAGTCCAGAGCACAAAGGAAGCAATGGGAGAGGCGGGGGTCCTGTCACTGATGAGGGTTTCAGATTCTCAGCCTCAGTTCTCAAACCTGTCTTAATCTGCATTCCAGGCTCCACAGAAACCACCCTGTGTTTCAGGACAGCAGAGACCTGGATTCTGCCCAGAGGTGCCCAAAGATTCTCCAGGGATTTGCCTTAATGGGTGCTCCGGAAACGATTCCTGTCCCAAGGGAATGAAATGCTGCAGCAATGGATGTGGCTACATCTGTAAAGAGCCTGTCTTCAAGGTGAGTACAGATCAGCCAAGAGCTGGCCAAGGGTGCCAGCAGAACCCCAGTGGGCTTTGCTGGAACAGAGGGCTGCTCACATGTCCGCTGCACATGGGAATCTGGAAAACTCCAAGAGAAAGAGGCTGGAGACATGGCAGAAGGACAGCTGGCTGCATCACCTAAGGTCTCCTCCTTGAAGAGGAGCCCTATCCCAGGAGAGCCCTAATGAATTCAGATGAGACATATATCCATGACCCTAGATGCACAGGTCATTTAAAATACACATACTTATTTATTTTGGCTGCATTGAGTCAGTTACTACATGTAGGATTTTCATTGCGGTGTTTGGGCTTCACTCTTGTTGCAACATGCCGGCTTAGTTTCCCCAGGGCATGTGGGATCTTAGTTCCCCGACCAGGGGTCAAACCTTGGTCCCCTCCATTGGAAGTTGGATTCTTAACCACTGAACCACCAGGGAAGTCCTTCACAGGTTACTCTTAACCAAGGGCATCCCACTTTCCTTCTCCTCAACCCCACCCCTACAAAGGGGTTTAAGTTTTCCTGGAAATGGGTCATCCTTGGAGGAGGAAGGAAGGGAAAGGAAAGCCTATGGAACTGAGTATCTCCTGTGTCAGGCAGTTGTGGTGCTCGAGTTGTAACAAAAAGACAACAACAACAGGGTGAGGGAGACACTCCTAGATAAATCATTACAGCCTAGTGTGAAGAGTGCTTTATATATAGTTTGCCGAAGATCTGTGGGAGCAAAGAGAGAAGTTATTGGCTTTGCCTCGAGGGAGAGTGATTGGGAAAGTTGTCAGAGAGTAGAGAGCATCCAAGGAGAGCATAAAGGATGCAGAAACTAGCTGGAGGAGGACAGGGCAGTTGAGAGGGTGAAAGGAGTTGTGGGTCCTCCATTGGAGATGGGGGGGTGATGGTGGTAGAAAGAGGTTGTGCATCTCAGGGAGTAGTGGAGGGTCATCCATGCCAGAGTCCAATGAGGAGAGCTTCCTGCTGAAGAGTTTGGTAAACTGCTGGATGTTTCTAAGCACAGTTAAGTGAATGTGAAAGTCCCTCAGTCGTGTCTGACTCTTTGCGAACCCATGGAATAGTCCATGGAATTCTCCAGGCCAGAATAATGGAGGGGGTAGTGGTTCCCTTATTCAGGGGATCTTCCCAACCCAGGGATCAAATCCAGGGATCCCACGTTGCAGGCAGATTTTTTACCAGCTGAGCCACCAGGGAAGCCCAAGAATACTGGAGTGGATAACCTGTCCCTTCTCCAGCAGCTCTGCCCAACCCAGGAATCGAACTGGGATCTCTTGTATTGCAGGCAGATTCTTTACCAGCTGAGCTACCAGGAGAGCCCAAGCACAGTTAGTGTCATGATCAAATCTGTATTTTAGAAGGGTGACTCTGGCGGCCGTGGGAAAGCTGGACTGGAGGTTTATTGAGCATGCCTGGAGACCAGCACCAGAAGATATCTCATGAATCCATGAATTCGATGCTTGGCATGGCAACAAAACATTCCTGGCTATTTCCTATTCCTGGAATTGGAGCCCTGGAAGATGAAGATCTAAAATGGTGGGATGATTCCTTTCTAAAGAGCTTGTGTCCAAAATAAACTGTTTCTGTGGCGTTATTCGGGCTGTGTCTTTCTTTCCATTTGGGCACTCTGGCGGACCTTCTTTGGTGAGCAGGACCATATGTGCACCCTGCAGTGGGCCAATGAGTACAGGACACGTAGGAAACCAGTAGATCAGAGGCGAAGTCCTTCCAGCTCGCTCCTTTCCTCCTTCCATGTCTCTGTCTCTAGACAAGAAGGCACGAGAATATTTTCTCAAGCGTTCTGTGAATATGATTTTGGTCAAGCAAAAAAAAATGAATGACTATGTAGCACATAGGAGTAGCCTTTATTAGGGCAAGAGTCCAAAGGAGCAGGAGCTAGAGTGGGGATACCCCATTCCGAGGCAGCACACAGACATCTAGCAGGACCAGATGCCTAGCTCCAGGAGAGTGACCCTGACCCTTGGGATGTGGGACATGAGTTGGGAAATGCCAACTGGAATGATGAGCAGTTAGGATACAGTTGGGAGATGGGCTCTGTGGTTGGAATCTTTAATTCAGACTTTTCCCTGAGGAAGAGGATAAAACTTGGTCTCTCCAAGATTCTGGCAAAAATGATGAACTGGACTTGACAGCTACCCGTTTTATCTCTTCTTCCCACTGAGATTCTCCCACTTACTTGCTCAGTGTGGTCCTTAGCATCCGTGTGTCCTGGTCACCAGCACTGCTCTTGTACATCTTATAAACCCAGGGTCCTGTGGCCTCCCCTGTCTGTGCATCAAAATGAGGGTAAATTTGCATTGAAACCCTCTTTCACTGGCTGGTCATCCCCATCTAAGACCATTCCAGGCTCCTATCTCCCTTGGTCATTTATGGGGTTCATTAGGATATCCCTAAAATGTTCTCAGTCAGTTTCACCTGTTATCTGCCATTCTGAATGCCAAGATACGGTTTTCCTCTGCAAAGATACTTGAGGATGGCATCCTACAACTTCCACTTATGTTTCTGCCCTCCAGACAGTCCAGATGTTCCTAGACATTTGTTTGTACTTTTTAGTAAACTCATTTTTCTCATCTGCATTTACTTTTTCATTTTTATTTGTTTTTTGGCCATACCGCCTGGCATGTGGGATCTTAGTTCCTCAACCAGGGATCAAACCTGTGCCTCCTGCACTGGAAGTGTGGAGTCTCAGCCACTGCACGACCAGGAAGTCCCTCACCTGCATTTAAACTGCTTTTATATTTAAGGGAAAACTATTTCTCTTTATGGAAATTGATAAGGCATTTCTTATAAGAAATGCAAATGTATATCAATTTTTGTTCCTACTTATTCTGTTTTGTTTAAAACTCTTTTTATAGTAACAAAAAGTCAGATTTTGATAGTCAGGGTTTTAGAAGTAATGACACAGTTTCTGCTGTTGTTTAGTCAGTAAGTCATGCCCAACTCTTTGTGACCCCACTGACTGTAGCCCCTCAGGCTCCTCTGTTCGTGAGATTTCCCAGGTAAGAATACTGGAGTGACGTAGTGTATAATCTATGCTTCAGGTAAACTCATTCTTGATATATATTCATGCATTAAAATCTATTTTCTCCTAAATCATGCTTTCTTAAGAACTATGTATTGTTCTCTAAGTTCTAGCAATTTCACTAAGAGCTAAGTATCCCCAATTGAGAGAAGCAAAAATGTTAGCTCAGAGAGTTAAAACAACTCACCCACTGTCTTACAGCTAATAAATAATATAACTAAAATGCAAGCTGATATCAGCATTTCTCCAAGCAGCCCAAAATCATCTGGCAGATTTGTTTAAAATGGTCACAATTGAATTTCTTAGGATCTGGGAAATATAGATTTCCCCCCAAATTCCCAAGTGATTTACATGAAGCCAAAAGACAAAAAAACCACGGAATCAGTCAATAAGGATTTATCACTCTTCTTAATAAGATCCATGTGGCAATAAACATGATACCTGGATATTATTTTCCTATAATTCATGACTCAATAAAATCAGTGGCTAACATTAGAGAAGAAAAAGATAATCAGCCAATACAAGCAATAAGACTTCTATGATGAAGGACAAATGATTTATTAGATCAATTATCTAGATCAGGGTTAGCAAACCACAGTCCTCAGAGCAAATCCAGCACAATACTATGACTTCCCTGGCGATCCAGTGGTTAAGACTCCAGGCTTCCACTGCAGGGGCCACCAGTTTGATCCATGGTTGAGGAACTAAGACACCAACATGTCATGTGGCACCGCCAAAAATTTTTTTTAAAAATCCAACACAATTTCTGTTTTTGTAAATAAAATTTCAGAGGAACACAGCCATGCCCATTCCATCCCACATGGCATGTCTGTGACTGCTTTCCCATTGCTATGGCAGAATAAATACTTGCGGCTGAGTCTGTATGCCTGCAAAGCCCAAAACGTTTACTATCTGACCCTTTATGGAAAACTTTCCTGAGTCCTGGCCTAGATTATGTTTTTAAGAAGAAAGTTAGACTGAATCAGAGTCTCTGTTGTAAAACTCAAAAGGGAGAAATTCTACATGCTTATGAGAAATGCAAATGTGTATTAATTTTTGTTAAGCCCTGCTTACTTTGTTTTGTTTTTAAACTCTATTTCCCAGGTAACACTAATAGTAAAGAACCCACCTGCCAATACAGGAGACATAAGAGATGAGGCTTTGATCCCTGGGTCAGGAAGACCCCCTGAAAGAGGGCATGGCAACCCACTCCAGTGTTATTGCCTGGAAAATCCCACGGACAGAGGAGCCTTATGGGCTACAGTCCACAGAGTTGCTAAGAGTCAGGTAGGACTGAAGTGACTTAACACTAGCACTCTGGTTTTTTTAGTATTAAAAAATGGAATTTTGATGTTCAGCGTTTTTGAAGCATAATGACAGCTTCTAGCAAATTTTAGAATGTACACACTTCAATCTGTCTTATTTTGAGGAATCTATTTCAAGAAACACTGTCTAAAGATATAATGGTGTAGGCACACAGATGTTCTTTGCAGCCCAGCTTGTGAAAACAATGAAAGAAAAACATATTCATCAAAAAAAAAAGAGAGAGAGAGAATAGTTTCAAACATCATAGCACATGCATTTCCCTGGTGGCACAGTAGATAAGAATCAGCTTACCAATGCAGGGGACAAGGGTTCAATCCTTGATCTGGGAGGACCCCACGTGCCAAGGAACAACTAAGCCTGCGAGCCACAACTCCTGAGCCTGTTGCTCCACATACTGAAGCCCATAAGCTTCACCCATAAGCCTAGAGCCCACACTCCACAACAGGAGAAGCCACTGCAAGGAGAAGCCTGTGCACCGTGATGAAGAGAAGCCCCCGATGGCTCCAACTAGAGAAAGCCGGCTCTCAGCAACAAAGACCCAGTACAGCCAAAAGCAAACAAACAAACAAAAGGAACAGTGCGCAAGCATTCTAAATTAAAAAAAAAAAATCACATAATAAATATGGAACCACTGAAAAGGGTGAAGTATTAATAGAAATGTGCTGAGTGAAAAGATGTCAATGATAATCATTTAAAACTCTGAATATCGAATATATCTTTCATATGTTGATGTTGCAACTATCTGCATAGACTGCAAGTTCACATTGGTCAGGAATTCCCTGGACTCAGTTCTTACTGCCAAGAATAAAGTTTCAGTCCCTGGTTGGGGAACTAAGATCCCCTGCTAGCCACCTGGTGTGGCCAAAAATAAAGTTCACCCTGGACCACCTGCTTTATCGGTAAACCTCTTGTTGACAGTAACTGGCAGAGATATTAGTGCTCCCTAAATATTAACAGCTCATATGTTTCCCTACATCGCAGATGGATTTTGTCTCTTGTGAAACAAAATTCTGATTCTGCATGGACCACAAGCAGAAGTGATATGTGTCGCTTCTGGGCCAGGACAGTTAAAGGCAGTCTGGCTTTTCTGTCTCCTTCTTTCTCATTCCTGAATCGATAGTTACAGGATGGAAGTTGCCTGGATTCCTGAGTCCACTTGGAGGCAAGCCGCTCTGGGGTTAGTACTACTCAAAGTATGGTTCATGGACCAGCACCATCAGTATCACCTGAAAGCCCATGAGAAAAGCAGAGCTGAGCCAGACCCCAGACATGTAGCATCAGAGTCTCTCGCGTGGGGACCAGGACTCTGTGCTTAGACAGGCCCTCCAGGTGGCTCTGGTGCACACTCAATTTTGAGAACCAATGATCTGAACTACATCAGATCTGGTGCCAGTGATAAACTTTAATTTTGTTAATCCGTGGATGGATTGTTTGTTACTCAGCTATAGCCTGTCCTATCCTGACGCCTACAGAAAATAACCATAAAATGCTGGACTTTTCTCCCACCACTGGTTCCACCTTAGCAGCATTTTGGGCAGATACCATAACTTTCTGGTCACATTGAGTAATAAAAATTCTTTCAGTTTAAAATTTCAGTCTCAAATTTGATCTCATCTCCACTTCTTGCCTCCTCTACACCCCCCACAGCTGCAAATCAGGCTCAGGAGTTTTGCAGGAAGAGAAGGCTTTAGTCCTGGATCCCTTCTCTTCTTCTCTTTTAAAGGCCTAATTCTTCTGGGGTCCTGGGGAGAGGGCGGTCTATGTGAGGTGATAATGGAGTAAAGAGAACTTTTCTTAGCTGCACACAGATGTAGTCCCTGTTCCCTTCTGCTTGTTTTCTCTGCCTCTCTTTTTAATACCAACAAGCCACTGAGGCTCTCTTGGGCAGCAAAAGCATTTCTTTGCATGGAAGGGGTTCTGTGGGTCCTTTCTTTGCCTAGTTCCCTGATGTCGACACCCCACTCTTGCCTGCATCCTTCACCTCTCCCTCTGCCCACACCGTTGGTAGCACACCAGGGCCTTTGCTAGCCTGAGCACATTAAGGAAAGGCTCCCTCTTGGAGCACACCTGGCCCTGTGTTGGGTGTAAGACTGTAGAGGTGACATGTAGACTGGATTTCAGCATCCTTTGCCCACACAGTCAGGGACCTCAGTGTACCTTAATTCTGAGACCATCTCACCAGCTCCTGCTGTTCGAGACCCTTCAAGCAGTAGACCTACTATTGATAAAATGACCATTTTGAGAGTCCAAGAGGATAGTATTATTAATAATATGCTGGCACAACTGGCAAAAACCAGGTCTTCCCCAGGCAAGGTGAGATCTGTGATTCCCCAATTTGTGCAGTGTCACTGAGAAGGCTCAAGCTCCAGAACGTTCCACAGGGTGGTCTGGCCACGAGAAAACACTCCATGTGGCGAAAGCACAGCTGTCCCCACACCTTTTTTCTGCCCTGCCTCTTATGTTGACTTCTTCTCTCTTGCTCAGTCTGGCTCAGAAGGTCGGCATCTACAGGAAGAAGAAAGAGTGGCCACCTGGTGGGTTCCACCTTTGTGAGGAGAGGTCATTAGTTTTTCTCTTAAAACCCCACGAAGGAGTCTCTAGAGAGGTGGGGACTGCAAGCAAGCTGACTCACTGTACAGTAGATCTCCTAAGATGAAGCTCCCAAATTGAAGGGAGATCAGAAATTTATAAAGAAACATGGTTTATGGTGATACTTTATGGACCACAGGATCAAGCTTTGCCTGAAGGTAATCCATTTCTTGAATCTTCAATTATGTGAACTAACAAGCTCCCTCTTCGAGTTGAGTCAGATTGAGCCAGCTTTTCTGATACAGCAACTCAAAACACCCTGAACTGGCAACAGACCCCAAAAGTGGACTTGGCCAAGGGCAGTAGCCGAGGTCACAGTCAGGGAGGACATCTCTAGCCAGCATGACAGCTGGTCATCCCATGGCTTCTTATATATTCTCACCAAGGCCGTCTGCCTCACCAAGGTTACATCAAAAAGGATCATTCAGGGTGTTGAAGAATGATTACTTCTTGCATTAAATCAGCAGAGCCCTCTAAGAAAGAGATTAGCTCACCTTGAAATTGGCTCCTCCGATAGCAGAGAAGGAAGAAAAATATAGTTAGCTTAAGAGAAACCCTTTCTGCTTGCTGGCTGAGAATCAGTCATCTGGAAAAGCAGAATTCTCCTCTCCAAGCTAATGTTAGTATAAGCAGAAATGACAGGATGGGAGACTAGAAAGGACTAAAAGTGGAATCCATAAGCAGCCCGGTTCATCCTGTTCTCAGACCCCCCCCCCCCCCTTTAAGAAATTCATCCTGTAAACAAAATGAACTCTGTTCCCCTTGAGGAGGCGGGCTGGTGGGATGCGTTGGGAGGCAGGGAGCTGATCAGGGCAACCTCCCCGCCTGTGGCATCGTTTCATCAGCAGAGGGCAGTGTGGAGCCCGGAGCCAGTTACTGAGGGAGAGGGGTGTGGTATGGAAACAATGCCCAGAGCTCCCAGGACTGTGCTATGAGGAGGAATCCTAAATTCCTGTTCTAAAAGTAACAGTAGCTGACAGATTTTCTGCTAATTAACCATCCAACGACCCTGACAAGAAAAACAGATCAGAAGCCTTGAAAAACGGGAAGAGAGCTGTATCACCTCTGAAACCCCAAGACCAGCCTAAAACAGGCTATGACTACGCCCCAACGTCATTAAAATTACTGATGCCCAGGTTTCACCTAGATCTCATTAGAGCCTTAACTTTGGAGGTGCGCTCCTGGCAATGAAGTTTTCAAAAAGCCCTCCCAAGTGATTCTGAGGCTTCCCCGGTGACTCAGCACTAAAGAATCTGCCTGCCAATGCAGGAGACGTGGGTTCAACCCCTGGGTTGGGAAGATCCCCTGGAGGAGGGCATGGCAACCCACTTCAGTATTCTTGCCTGGCGAATCCCATGGACAGAGGAGCCTGGCAGGCTACAGTCCATGGGGTCGCAAAGAGTCAGTCACCACTTAGCAACTAAACAACAACCACACAGTGATTCTAATGTGAATTCAGTGTTGAAAAATACTTGCCTTCAAGCCAACCCTTAGGTAGCCAACTTCAACGGGAAACAGGCAGCCTTAATGAGAGGAGTGTACCCCAAGTAGGGTCACCAGGTAGAATACAGTAATCCCAGTTAAAATTGAACTTCAGATACCCAGCAAATAATTTTTGTATAGTATGTCCTAACATTGCATGGGACATCCTTATGCTAAAGAATGCTTCATCCCGTATTTTTTAATCTAACTCTGGCCAGTCTAGCCCCCAAGCCTCAGCTCAGATATAGGCTTGAAGACTATTCCCCCAAAAAGCAGAGTGCAGAACAATGGAGAAGGTGAGCAAGGCTCTCTGGCAACTGGCAGGCAGGGTATTCTAGTTAGACTGCAGGCAGAGTTGGCTTACCTGTCACCAAGGTAAGCACTTAGCACAGCACTACTATAAGCACTGATTATAAAACCTGGCACTCGATAAGCCGTCAACAGGTGTGAGCCACTATTTTGAGTAAATCATATACAAAAATGCAATTGCGTGCCCAAATACACACCACCTTGGTTTTCATTTTAAGTAGGTAAATTATGATTCGGTTATAAAATGACATGTCAGGACTTCCCTGGCGGTGCAGTGGTGAAGAATCCACCTTCCAATACAAGGAACACAGGTTCAATCCCTGGTCGGGGAACTAAGATCCCACATAGAATGGAACAAACAAGTCCTTGCGCTGTAACTACTGAGCCCACACACTGCAACTAAGACCCCACAAAACCAAAAGTAAACCAACAAATATTTTTTAAAAAATAAATTTAAAAAATTGATGTGCCAGTTTTAACTTTCCTGAATAGCATCTCCAGGGGAATGTCTGGTGTTCTTATTCTGGGATGTTTTTCCTTTCTCGCGGTCAGCCCCTTTTCATATTTCCCTATTCTCCCCACCTCCCCGTATTAGTCTCTGCCCATGAGTCTGGATGCTAGAAAAACAAAATCAAGAGAGTCACTGCAAGGGAAAGGCTGGTTTACCTTTTATAGAAGAGCCTTCAATATTTTGAATCACAGTCCTGGGCAAAACCATTTGACCAGCATTTGTTGTTTAGCATGTGTGGTACATCTGCTGCAGGAGAGTGCCAATCACACTGATGGATCCTCATACTGACAGTGACAGATGAAGAGGGGGCTGGGCGGGGAAGAGGACGATGGGGGGTGCAGATATTCACTCCATCACACACTTCCACAGTGGAAATAAATGACAAAAGTTAAATAGAGGCATTAAGGTGAAGGAGGGCCCCAGTGAGTGGCTGGCGATGGGATGTGACCCACAGAAGAGGTGCCTTTTGGAGGCCCGGGGTCATAGCCCTGCTTCCCCGACTGTCCACAGAGGGAACATCTTCCCTGCAGCTCCCAGGCCACTCAGGGATTCAGCTCCAGGTCGATGATGTATTGCTGGACCCAGTCCTCACTGGGGTCGGCGCAGACCTGCCGGCCTCTTTTGGTCTGGAAGCTGTGGAGAAGAACAGAAGGGTTCCGCACTGGGCAGTGCAGCGGGGGGGATCCTGGGCCCCCAGTGACCCCCCTCCTTCTGCCCCGGACATCTCAGGGCCTGTCCACATGCTCGGATCATGTCCCCTTCACCCTGGGGTTCACAGACCTGCCTGGGTCTCCTGAGGGGGTCCTCTTGGAAAGCCAGCATCGTTGTTTGGCAAATGAGAGAGAGGACAGCTTCCTGCTGTTTCCTCCCCTCTCCTCTCTGCCCAGGGGCAGACCCCCCAGGACCCCCTGCAGGCCCCAAGCCAGGTGAGAAAACACAGCAGGGCCCCCCTGGTGTTCATGTCGGACCCCAGGCTCCTTCCCCAGGGCGGGCAGGAAGGCTGGCCCTTACATGATGCCGGGCTTGGAGCACTGGCTGCTGGTCTCATAATAGTCGTCCACGAATTTGCGCGGGATCTGCCGGGAGACGAAGGAGAAGCAGCAGTCGGTCGGGGTGTTGGCACCAGCTGTGAGAGACGGAACAGACCATGGTAAGTCCTTGTTCAGGGGAAAAGGCAGCCAGCTGCCCCTGGAGGGTCAGGCAGACCTGCAGGAGACAGCGCTGGGGGCTGGGGACCGGGGCATTTCTTCTTTCCCTTGACATTTTTATTTCTGTGTCTCTCTTGTGGCGTTTCACGTACTTTGTCTGTCTTGGTTTGGTGTTTCCATGTCTCTCTGTGGAGAATTTAGTTTTCCGAACAAACTTTTTTTTCCTCTGTCTCTCCCTGGGGAGTCTCCATTGGCTTCTTGAGGAGAGCAAAGGCTACACTGGGAGCCCACTGAACACAGATTCCAGCTTTGGTCAGAATTCCTCCTGGGCCTCATTATTCCAGGAATCCAGAAAATGGGCTTCCCTCCCCTTGTCTCTCAGAGCCAGAGAACAGAACTACTAAAACCCCCCTGGCAAGGAAAATTCTGCTCAGGAAATAGTATCTGAAGTCTCTCCGAAGCTCTCTGCCTAAGGGCTCAGGTGAAAGACTTCGGCACTGTGGCCCAAGTCCCAGCCAGAGAGTGGGGGGCAGGCCTAAAGGAAGGGAAGACGGACTCATGGGTGGCCAAGCAGGTGTGGCAAGAGAGGGCCGCGGTGAGCAGCAGGACAGCCAGGGCGGCCCCTGGGACCTCCATGACGCCGGGCGGGTAAGAAAGGGTCAGGCGGGGCCAGAGGAGCTGGACTCGGAGACTTGAAGCTGCAGCCTCCTGCTGGGGTCTGAGCCGTGTCCTCTCTTTACAGGCAGCCTCAGGACACTAGAGGACGGAAACTCGTGGAGACCGAGGCGGGGGGTGTATTTCTTCTCACAGCGCTGGTATGGTGCTGTGACCCAGGAAAGCTTTGGGTCACCGCAAAGGCTCAGCGCATTTGCAAGAATGGTCGTGCTGCTCACTTGATGTGGAAATGGTTTCCCCAGTGAGAGGAGGTGAGAGGCTGGTGTGACCCTGTGACAAGGTTACGTGGTGCTTTCTCGCGAGAGCAGGTCTGTACACCAAGCATCTCCCCACAGAACGGAACCTTCTGGGACCCACCCCCAGCTGTCCCAACAACACAGCTCTGACCAAGACGATAATACCACGGAGTCTTGAGAAGGCCCCCCACAAGCTAAAACCACACCCTGGATGGGGGCGGCAGAACTGGGGAATTCTCAGCTACAGAAGGGGCCGGACTGAGGCTGGCCTTTCAGACTTGGGCTCATTCCTCAAACATCCTACCTTAAGCTTATGATTGTGAGGCATCCATTTCAAAGATACCCATCTTGAATAAGCACATCACCCGATACAGAACTAGATAATGGGCCAGGCTGCCCTACCCATGAAGTTCCCCTTTTAGAAAGTTCTGGATGACCTAGATACCTGACCATTTGAGTGGCTTCACTTTTCCCTTCCACGCTTTCTCTCCTATCTTTTAAATTCACCAATAAAGAGTGAACCTGCAAAACCCTGGGCACCGCACCCTCACCCCAGCAAAGGCAGAGCCCCAGGTCTGAGCTCTCTCTCTCTGAGATCTTGCTGTGCAGCCACAGCTGTGCTGTGTAGGGACTCTGAGTAACAAACTTTGTCTTTCAAACTCCCCTGATGGTTGTTGAGGTTTGTCTTACAAGTATAATACGACCCTTAATGGCTGGTCCAGCTTCAACACTGGCTCCAGTTGGGGAAATATCTGTGGGTCCCCCATGAAATGTACAGTCCAGGTAAGTGCCTGTAGACATCGCCATCAACAGGCTGACTGACACAAAATAGCTAGTCCCTAGTTTGGAGAAGGGAATGGCAAACCACTTCAGCATGCTTGCTTTGAGAACCCCATGAACAGTATGAGAAGGCATAAAGATAGGACATGGAAAGGTGAACCCTCACCCCCTCCCAGGTTGGTAGGCGTCCAAAGTGCTGGAGGAGAGCAGAGAAATAGCTCCAGAAGGAATGAAGAGGCTGAGCCAAAGTGGAAACAATGCCCAATTGTGGATGTGTCTGGTGGTGAAAGTCCGATGCCGTAGAGAACAATATTGCACAGGAACCTGGAATGTTAGGTCCATGAATCAAGGTAAATTGGACGTGGTCAAACAGGAGATGGCAAGAGTGAACATCGACATCGTAGGAATTGGTGAACTAAAATGGATGGGAATGGGCGAATTTAATTCAGATGACCATTATATCTACTACTGTGGGCAAGAATCCCTTAGAAGAAATGGAGTAGCTCTCACAGCCAACAAAAGAGTCCAAAAGGCAGTACTTGCATTTCATAAATGACAGAGTGATCTCAGTTCATTTCCAAGAAAAGCCATTCAATATCACAGTAATCCAAGTCTCTGCCCCAACCACTGATGCTGAAGAAGCTGACGTTGGACAGTTCTATGACGAACTACAAGACCTTCTAGCTGGGCTAATTGGGAGCTAATATGCTGACCCTTAAACTGTTGCTACCCTCTAAACAGAAAAGCTCTCTGCCAGAGATCTATCCTATGGACATAAGCACAATAATGAGGTCATCTGCATAACAGTGTTTGTCACAGCTTATTTATAACAATTAAAAGATGACTTACAACTAAATATGAAAACAAATTCACCTCTTGTAGTATTAGTTTGCCCTTAGAAACTGTGGAAGTAAATCAATTTTAGAGAAAGTCCTTGTTATTAAAGAATGCTAGAACACTTCCTGTTTCCTTACTGTAAAGTGAAGGCATTTCCAGGGTTTGTCTAGCACCGCAATGACGTCATTAACGACTCTTCTTAAAATGTCTCTCCTTGCCTCAACAGTTTGTTGGCTTTTCTTCTCTGGGCTTGTCACCTCATGGTGGGGAAATAGCTGCCGCTACTCAGGCATCACATCTTCTCAAAAAGTCTCATCCACTGCGTAAGAGGAAGTCTCACAGGAGTGGAGAGAGAGCAATGTTGCTAGTGTTTTAAATTCCAATTGGGCTTCTTTAAAACCATAATTTGTAATGTTGACTGGAGAATACTCTCAAAAGTAGTTAAAGCTGATTTTAAATATATTTATAAAATACAGAGAAGAATAAAGAACTGTTTCACTTTTGAAAGTTGGGTAGGCACCATGGCAAATGCAAGTGAGGATGTGGAGCTGGGTGGGGGGGGTGGGTTCGTCTATATTCTTCCTCTCTTATTGTGGTATAAATGAACTCAGGCACAATCTAAATAAAATGTCTTTCCCTAAAGGTAGGAAAAGTTCTATTATCCAAACCTAATGACTATTAATTTGGTTTATTTCTTTCAAGTGCATTTTCCCCTAGGCTTATGATAGTTCCATTTACTGACTTGTTTTTTATCTATTTTTACCTTGTATGTGGGAAAGGGATGGGACATAATTGTAGCCATGATATGAATGCAAATTTTTATTTTTCTTATTTATACTTAACAGTACAAGACTTTGGAGAAGGCAATGGCAACCCACTCCAGTACTCTTGCCTGGGGTTTCCCCATGGATGGAGGAGCCTGGTGGGCTGCAGTCCATGGGGTCACTAGGAATCAGATACGACTGAGCGACTTCACTTTCATGCCTTGGAGAAGGAAATGGCAGCCCACTCCAGTGTTCTTGCCTGGAGAATCCCAGGGACGGGGGAGCCTGATGGGCTGCCGTCTCTGGGGTCGCACAGAGTTGGACACGACTGAAGCGACTTAGCAGCAGCAGCAGCAGCACCAGTACAAGACTTCTCCAAATCATTCCAGTAGCTTTAAGAACTGCCTAATTTCCTCATCCATCAGCCCAGTGTATTAATATTGTCATGCACTACTGTAGCACATTTGGACTGTTTTCGATTTTTAATTGCTATAAATATGCTTCACCAAATATCCATATGCATAAAACTTTTTCAACAAATGAGGTTTTTTCCCCCATAGGTTATTTTCCTAGCTGTAGACTTTCTGGGCCAAAAAAATAAGGACATTTAGGGCTCCTGGTCTATAGAGACACCCCAAGTCTAATGTGCATCCATTTATATAGCCAACTGTTAAACAAGATTTTAATGGCATATTGTAGGGACTGGTGAATGTTTGATGAATGGAAACAGTGATTTAAAAGCTGACTTCATCTACCATGGTTATATCTGTAGCCCAGACTTCCCCAATTCCATTCTGTTCATCTGCATCTTGATCAAACATGGCTCAGGCTACTGCAGACTCTACGGCATCAGTAGATATGTCACAGTCAAAGCACCTGTGAAGAACATCAGGAATGTCTGCTCTGAGAAAGGCAGAAGGGGATGGTATGAGGCAAAAAGCTCTGTTCATGGTAGAAGACCAGCTAAGCTTGGTCCCTTAGTGACAGCAACTCTTGGCTCCCCCCACCTCCTTTTTCGTGAATCATTTCCCAGAAGCTGTCCAAGCAACATGATGTCATGGTCCTTTTCACCCAGGATGTGGTCTTCAGTGGGATTTGTGTGCTCGGGGTGCTGTGGCATCACCCGTGGGTGTCACCCTCTGTGATCAGAACAGCTGCAGCTGAGCATCAGATCTGCTCTGTGGGAGGGACTATTAATCTATAGATCTTTCCATGTCCTTCCAGCTCTGACACTAGCATCCTCTCACCTCCTGTCACTGGCCAAAACCTCTCCAGCCGATTGGACCCACCGAACGAGCAGTCAGGCTCTTCTCGGATGCCCTGCACCTCCGTGTGACCCCAGGGACCCCAGCGTGTGCAGCTCATAACAAGGCACCACGCAGAAACTTCCCCCTGGTCACGCCCAGCCTCCAGCTCCTCATGCTCTAGAGTTGCCTGTAAAGGGACAAGGATACAGGACGGACTCCTGAAGGACCGGGGCAGCAGCACTCGCCTGGTCCTGTCTTGTCTTCGCCCTCTACCTGCCCATCATTGACGAGTTCCCCATGCTGCCCTGGTCAACCATCCCCTCACTACATCTCTCAACTCACGAGTCTTGTCTGTATCACAAGACTCTCATCGTTTCTTTCAGAGAATTGTTTCTCAATGCTCTGGAAGGATGTCTAAACCACATCACTTAAACTCTATGGTTGAGATTTCTCACATGAAATCAAAGAACTTCACAGAAGGTTTTAAAATATTCTGAGCTGTTTCCCAAACTCCTCAGAAAGTTTTAACTATCTTGTCTCTGGATCTGGTAGACCCATTGTTAGTGGGGAAAATTGAGGTCCAAGGCATTCACTAATAAGATGCAAATGCCAGGTCCAGCTGGTTCCTAGGATGAGCAAAATGACAGAGATCCTTAGCTCTCCCAAGGAGCTCCACCCTTTGGGTGATGTACAGAAGGTGGCATCTTGCTGGCAATTGTTTCTGTGGACCAGATGAATTTCCCCAAAAGAGATGGAACAAGGGCTCCCTGACCCATAAGCTATATTCTCTGAAGAGGGAGCCAGAAACTGAGAACAAGACAGGCAGAGATTCAAAACAGTAATTCACGGTCAAGAAGAAATGCTTAATTTACTTGGCTCATTTTGTACCCTACTCCGCAGCCCTGAGAACTAACATCTCCACCAACTTCTGGCCGGCCGCCCTCCAACAGGGGAAGAAATTGACCTGGCTTTTCTGAGGCTCTTGATTGCCACTTCCTCATGGTTAGGGCAGACACCTCAGTGCCTGCTGTTTCTCTCATTTCTCTCCAGATCTGTCAAAGATTTGTTGATGATCATGTGTTCTTATCCTGGTATAATATCAGAATCATTCCTCCTTCCTAGAGACAGGCCGGGCTTGTGAAGAAGAGACAGCTTATGGGACATGGGGTGAGGAGTGGATCGGCATATAAAGTAGGTCTGTTTCTTTCTGTCTTCCTCTTCTTCCCAGGATTTTTTTTTTTGCATCTTGCTTATTCATATGTAATATTAAAAATCAAGTCTTTTCATGTCATTTTATTTGCTCAAGAGGCTAGCATTAGGCACTTAAACATTAACCCCCATGTCTATGAGTTTACCAGTCCAGCAATGTAGACTATATAGTCGGCTATCAATTATCTAATCATAGATAAACTACCACAAAAAAAAACCACTGTCCTTAAAATTTTCCCCATTTGTGAGATAATTTCCATAAAATAGATTCTGAAAAATAGAATTTCTGGATCAGAGAGTATGGCCATTCTTAGAGCTGCTGACCCTCCTAAAGCATTAAATCCAGACTTGTAGGTCTATGGTGAGTATTCAACAAATAGACAAATTACTTGAAAGATAATCTTGAGTTTCACCATCCTTGTACCTCCAGGCTTTCCAATTCTGTTCTTTCCATCTAGGGTGTGGTTAAGCTTGGCTTATCTTTTTTGAGACCTAGTGATGTATTTGCATGCCACATTTATACACTTAGGACAACTGTGGGAGTCCATCAGGGCATCCTGCTCTATGGAAGAAGGCTGTGATCATTCACTTCAGAGAGAAATCTGTCACATGGAAAGGAAACAGCTAAGCCTGATCCCTCTTCTGTGTACTGTGCTTCATTGCTCAGTCGTGTCTGATTCTCTGTGACCCCATGGACTGTAGTCCGCCAGGCTCCACTGTCCATGGGGATTCTCCTGGCAAGAATATTGGAGTGGGTTGCCATGCCCTCCTCCAGGAGGTCTTCCCAATCCAGGGATCGAGCCCAGGTCTCCCACACTGCAGGCAAATTCTTTATCATCTGAACCACGAGGGAAGCTCAAGCTGATTCCTGGGTGATGCCAACTCCTGGTCTCACATCTGGAGAAACAGTTTCCTCATAATCATTTCCGTTCAGTCATTCAGTCATGTCCAACTCTTTGTGACCCCATGGACTGCAGCAAGCCAGGCTTCCCTGTCCATGACCAACTCCCAGAGCTTGCTCAAACTCATGTTCATTGAGCCAGTGATGCCATCCAAACTTCTCATGTTCTGTCATCCTCTTCTCCTGCCTTCAATCTTTCCCAGCATCAGGGTCTTTTCCAGTGAGTCAGTTTTTCCCATCAGGTGGCCAAAGTATTGGATTTTCAGCTTCAACATCAGTCCTTCCAATGAATATTCAGGACTGATTTCCTTTAGGATTGACTGGTATGATCTCCCTGCAGTCCAAGGGACTCTCACGAGTCTTCTCCATCACCACAGTTCAAAAGCATCAATTCGCCAATGCTCAGTTTTCTTTATAGTCCAATTCTCACATCCATACATGACTACTTGAAAACCCATAGCTATGACTAGACAGACCATTGTTGGCAAAGCAATGTCTCTGCTTTATAATATGCTGTCTAGGTTGGTCATAGCTTTTCCTCCAAGGAGCAAGTGTCTTTTAATTTCATGGCTTCAGTCATCATCTGCAGTGATTCTGGAGCCCAAAAAAATAAAGTCAGTCACTGTTTCCATTGTTTTTCCATCTATTTGCCATGGATTGATGGGACCAGATGCCATGATCCTTGTTTTTTGAATGTTAAGTGTTAAACCAACGTTTTCACTCTCCTCTTTTCTCATAAGGAACCAAGCAAATTGGCAATTGAATGCTTCTTATGTGCACCCTAAACCTCTCTGGTACCTAAAGGATTTACATGCATGGTCTCTTCTTCAAAATTGCTGTGTGTGTGCACTCTGATTATCTCCCTTTGACAAATGAGAAAACAGAGTCTCAGTGAGATTGTCCAAGGTCACACAAATTGGTAATGTTGTGATCAAAACTGCAGACTAGAGCAAGCCCCACACTCTTAATTAAACACTAGGAATTTGTCCCTCAGTGTTCCACATGAAGCAGATTTACCAGGAATGCACAATTCTCTGGCAAGAGACAGCCTACCTCAGCAAGTCAGAAGTAAGGAATTGTTGCTTAAAGGCCCCAGAAAGGATGTTGTTGCTGTCAGTCACTAAGTCGTGTCCGACTCTTTGCGACCCCATGGACTGCAGCAAGCCAGGCTTCCTTGCCCTTCACTATCTCCCAGAGTTTGCTCAAACTCAAGTCCTTCAAGTTGGTGATGCCATCCAACCCTCTCTTCCTCTGTCGTCCCCTTTTCCTCTTGCCTTCAATCTTTTCCAGCATCAGGGTCTTTTCCAATGAGTCAGCTTTTCTCATCATGTGGCCAAAGTATTGGAGCTTCAGCTTCAGCATCAGTCCTTCCAATGAATATTCAGGACTGATTTCCTTTAGGATTGACTAGCTTGATCTTCTTGCAGTCCAAGGGGCTCTCAAGAGTCTTATCCAGCTCCACAGTTCAAAAGCATCAATTCTCTGGCTCTCAGCTTTCTTTATAGCCCAACTCTCACATCCATACATGGCTACTGGAAAAACCACAGTTTTGACTACATGGACCTTTGTTGGCAAAGTGATGTCTTTGCTTTTTAATCTGCTATCTAGCTTTGTCATAGCTTTTCTTCCAAGGAGCAAACATCTTTTAATTTCAAGGCTGCAGTCACCATCTGCAGTGATTTTGGAGCCCAAGAAAATAAAATCTGTCACTGTTTCCACTTCTTTTCCTATTTGCTGTGAAGTGATGGGGCTGGATGCCATGATCTTAGTATTTTGAATTTTGAGTTTTAAGCCAGCTTTTTCACTCTTCTCTTTCATTTTCATCAAGAGGTTCTTTCTATCCAGAGATGATGGAAATCCAGAAATTTGAACCTGGCAGCAAAGTCTCTTCTAGACTGAGGAGTTTTGCAATTCAGAAGAGGTGGTTGAGAAGAACTGAAACTTTGACAGCCTTGCTGGGCTGGAGGAAAACAAAGCCCAGTACTGCCCAAGTGAAGGGACTGCAAGAAACCATCCTCTCTCTGGGCTGATGGGAGGAGAAGTAAATGGGAAGAAAACCATCCTTTGAGCAAAGTGGAGGCCAGGCCCTGTCACCTCGGTGGTTTAGAAAATCTCAAACTCTAAAACATTTTTAAACACTATCCCAGATGCTGATGCCACAAGTGCCTTGAGAAGAAGCTTGAGCTTTTCGGGGAGGAACTGGAAACTACCATGAGTATCGTTGCAAATTTGTAAAAGTAAAAATATAAATTTTGGGTCCAAAAAATGCAAAAACTGAAATAAAACCTCAGAGTAGACTAAACTCAACTGAAGAAATATTGGTCAAGTTCAAACATACCAAAATGAACCAAGGGGAAACAGGAGAAGGAAAAATACCAAAGAGAGGCTAGGAGCACATAGAGGATAGAGCAGGGCATCTGCCATCTGGCTAATTAGAATCTCAAAATGAGAGGAAAGAGAGAATGAGACAGCAAACAGATCTGAAGAGATAATGGCTATCAGTTTTACAAAATGGTGAGAGAGATAATTCTGAAAATTCAAGGACGGAGAGCATTATCCCCATTGCTATCAATGGGCCAAGTTTTTTTTTTTTATGTTATCATGTTGGTTTTGCCATACATTGACATGAATCTGCCATGGGTATACATATGTTCCCCTTCCAGAACCCCCCTCCCACCTCCCTCCCAATTCCCTCCCTCTGGGTCATCCCGGTGCACCAGCCCTGAGCATCAAACCTTGGCTGGCGATTGATTTCACATATGATAATTAACATGTTTCAATGCCGTTCTCCCATATCATCCCACCCTTGCCCTCTCCCTTAGAGTCCAAAAGACTATTCTATACATCTGCGTTTCTTTTGCTGTCTCGCTTACAGGGTTCTTATTACCATCTTTCTAAATTCCATATATATGCATTAGTATACTGTATTTTTGTTTTTCCTTTTGGCTTACTTCACTCTGTATAATAGGCTCCAGTTTCGTTCACCTGAGTAGAACTGATTCAAATGAATTCTTTTTAATGGCTGAGTACTATTCCATTGTGTATATGTACTACAGCTTTCTTATCCATTCATCTGTTGATGGACATCTAGGTTGCTTTCATGTCCGGCTATTGTAAACAATGCAGCGAGTTTTGTATGAGCCACTCCTACCCTCAGTCCTAGATGAAAAGGAAAAACACCACTGATGCTGGTCCCTGTCTCACCAGCCAGTCCTGATGCCTTTGATGAATAGTGTGTTTTCTGGGACTTTCCATAGAATATAATCTGGAGGAGCTTTCAGCCTTACATGGTATATCTACTCCTCCATGCCCACTTCCACAGTCACTTTTATCCCTTTCTTCTCCACCTGTCATGGCAATTCAACTATTTTAACTTCACTCAGCATGAGCCATTGACTTCTCCAGGATTCTGGAGATTTCCTGGCTGCAAAATTGCACCAACCTCTGGGATTCTTGCCAGGAAGTTATAGCCTATATCCAGAAAGAGTGCCTCCAAGTCAATAAGCTCCCCCTAATCCATTCTTGTGTTACAGCTTCCTTGATCAGTTAAGTTCAGTTTAGTCACACAATCATGCCCTACTTTTTGCAACCCCATGGATTGCAGCATGCCAGGCTTCCCTGTCCATCACCAATTCCTGGAGCTTTCCCAGACTCATGTCCATTGAGTTGGTGATGCCATCCAACCATTTCATCCTCTGTCATCCATTTCTCCTCCTGCCTTCAATCTCTCCCAGCCTCAGGGTCTTTTTCAGTGAGTCAGTTCTTTGCATCAGGTGGCCAAAGTATTGGATTTTCAGCTTCAGTATTAGTCCTTCCAATGAATATTCAGGACTGATTTCCTTTAGGAGTGACTGGTTGGATCTCCTTGCAGTCCAAGGGACTCTCAAGAGTCTTCTCCAACACCACAGCTCAAAAGCATCAATTCTTCGGTGCTCAGCTTTCTTTATGGTCCAACTCTCACATCCATACATGACCACTGGAAAAACCATAGCTTTGACTAGACAGACCTTTGTTGGCAAAGTAATATCTCTGCTTTTTAATATGTTGTCTATGTTGGTCATAGCTTTTCTTCCAAGGAGCAAGTGTCTTTTAATTTCATGGCTGCAGTCACCATCTGCAGTGATTTTGGAGCCCAAGAAAGTAAAGTCAGTCACTGTTTCCATTGTTTCCCCATCTATTTGCCATGAAGTGATGGGCCCAGATGCTATGATATTTGCTTTTTGATTGTTGAGCTTTAAACCAGCTTTTTCACTCCCCTCTTTCACTTTAGTCAAGAGGCTCTTTATTTCCTCTTTGCTTTCTGCCGTAAAGGTGGTGTCATCTGCATATCTGAGGTTATTGATATTTACCCTGGCAATCTTGACTTCTTCTTGCGCTTCATCTTTGATCAAGTCACCCTCAAAATCCAGACCCAAGTTTCTCTCCCAGCTCAGGCTGGTACATGCTTGCTAAATTTTGTTGTTTCTTTGGAGTATAGTCCCTTTTGCCCTTATCAGAAATATAATTTAATGACATGAGAAGACTATGTAATAAAAACATATGGAAAATATGAATGGCTATAGAATGAATATATCTATTAATGAATTATTTCTGTTAAGTAATTTAAGTCCTCCTCCCCACCAAAATTCTCATACCTAGTTACCTTCAAAAGCAAATTCTAGCAAACGTTTATAGAAGAGATAATGGAGAAAGAATATACTTTTTAAGAAATGGTGGACATCTATAGACCAAAAACAGACAAAAAAACAAACAAAACCAAGAAAATGTGATCTTAATTTCACACCTTACACACAAAAAGAAATAACTCAAAATGGAGCATGAACCTAAATGTAAAACATAAAATGACAAAACTTTTAGGAAAAAAATAGGAGCAACATCTTCCAGACCTAAGACAAGGAAAAAAGTTCTCAAAGTTGATATCCAAACTGCAACTCATAAAAGGAAAAATTGATAAATTGGAGCACATCAATTTTAAAGTTTTGCTCTTCAAAAGGCTTATTTGACAAACCACTTGTATTTGGAATATATAAAGAACTCTCAATACTCGACCGTAAACAAATGAATGAACAATTCAATTAAAAAATGGGTAAGGGTCATGAACAGACATTTCAGGAAGAGTATATATATAGATGGCCAATAAGCAATGGTACCTTGACTGTATTTTTTTAATTCTTATTTTTTTAAAGATCTAGACTGAAGTAATGCAGCAGGCAGAATAATGACCCTTCTCTCAGAGGCCATGTCCTAATCACTGTAACTTGTAAATATGTTACATTACACAGAAAAGAGGAATCAGGATAGATATCACCTGATTTTGAAATAGGGAGATTATCTTGGATTATCTACATGACTCAGTGTCATTACCAGGATTCTCATAAGGGTAGAAAGAATATCAGTGTCTGAGTGATGCAATGTGAGAAAGATTTGACTGTCCATTGCTGGCTATAGATAAGGAATGTGGCGCAACCTCTAGAAGTCAAAAATACAAGAAAATGGATCTTCCCTTAGAGCGTCCAAAAAAGGAAGGCAGCCTTGCAGATACCTTGATTTCAACCCAGTCGAGACCCATTTCAGACTTCTGACCTCCAGAAAGGTAAGAGAATACATCTGTGTTGTTTTAGGCCATTAAGATTGAGGTTCATTTGTTACAGCAGCAACAAGAAGCTAATACAACTGAAGCATGGTGCTGAACCCCTGAAACTTACATGATATTGTAAATCAACTCTATTATATTAAAATTTTTAAATAAATAAAAAAATAAGAAGCTTATAGAAACATTTACAGATAAAATGACATTATAGTGGTTTTAAAACATGGCCATGATTTCTTTGACACTCCTCTCATGTAGAAACAGCGATCTAGGTCCCCTCTCCTTGAATCTGATCAGGCTTGTGACCGCTTTGACCAATAGATTATGATGCAAGAGATACAATAGGACTTCTGTGACTAAGTCATAAAAAGCCAGGCAGCTTCTCCCTTATTCACTGGGAACACTCATCTTTGAGCCCTAAGACTGCCATCTAGAAGGGCCCTCTGTACACAGCCCCAGTGAAACTCCCAGCCCAGGCACCCCATGTGACTGAGGAAGCCGTCTTAGAAGTGGGTCTTCCAGCCCAGATGGTGAGGGCTATTTCTGACCTGGACCGCTGGTGGCATCATCGCTGATATCACATCTGTGTGGTCAGATCAGTTGTGAAAGAACATCAGCACCTTCTGCTCTGCGGGGAGCAGCAGTTAGCACACACTTCACAGATCTGTCTGTCCTTGAAGGAGGCCTGCGGCAATACCAGCTCCTGGCCACCCTCTAACTAGGAAATCATTTCTTCAGAGGAACCTCACAGAACAAGGAATTTCATCAGAAGTGTTTCCAGTGAATGGAGAAATTGAGATGTTCATGCAGATGCTCTGAACATCCCCCTGTTGACCAAAGGCTGTTGACACCCTGGGTTGTGCAACTGAAAGCATGACAAGAGCACTGTGATTAAAATATTCCCCTCCAGTCACCCCCAGTTTCCGTCTTCAATGCTTTTTTGACTTTCCAGAAAAGGAATAGGAAAGAAGATGGGTTCCATGAACTTGAGAGGGGTCATCCACCTCTCTTAAGGGCAAGATTCTATGTCTATGCAATTCTTGATAAGAAATCCTTTTTTGGCACTTTGAAAAGGAAGTGTTCACTGCAAGTCAGTATGGGTGCAGCTAGGGCAAGTGAAGCTGGACTCACTCCCCTTCCTTCTCTGGCAGCAATGGACAGCTGAGGAAATGTGGGCTGGAAAAAGCTATGAACAAAGGCTCTGACCTCTAGCATTTAACAAAAGAAACCCGGAACCAGCTGGAAAAACAGTAAAATTCAGGAAACTAATATACAGTCTATTGTGGGCTGGCATATTATCCTTTGTGTTAGTGTAAGAACAAAAACAACTTTACTCCCCACTTCAAATCTCTTGGAGCCTTAATCCTCCCCAAGACCTCTCTCTTACTCCAGCCCTTCTTTTTTGAGTAGATAAGTAGGGTCAGTTATACAAGAATAAAGCTTCAGGAGGAGGGTGCATGCTGCTTCCAGAAGCATGGAAGGCAGATAACTGGGTGTCACCAGGAACTTAGATTCAAGAGCCGAGGACTTGGCACAGGGACGCAAGCGATGATATGAATGAATCAGCTTCTCCTGTCCTCCTGCCCACGTGTGTCCCCCCCTCCCCCACTGATGCTCTGCTCACCAAGGCACAAAGGCCAACGTCGGCCACCTGCCCCATCCTGTGCACACCCGGGAGCTCCTGGTCAGCAGGGAGGACAAGGTCGCCATCAGTGGCATCCACCACACGCATCTCCATCTCTCTGAACTCACAAAGAACGGGGAGAGGCCCTGCTCCCCACCGGGCTTTTGTTTGCTGGGAGAAATCAGGCAGCTCAGACCCTCTCCATCCACCTAAGCGGGGGACACTGAAGTCTCAAGGGAGGGAATGCATGGTCTTCTCTCCCTGCTTTCCCTTAAAGCAACTGACAAGCTCTTGTTACATCCAGCCACCTCTTCTCCGGATACAGCTACCTTCAGGGCCCACACGGATGAAATGAAAAGTAAACTGTCGAGTGAGTGGACACAAAGGGCCTGGACAATGGCCCTCACCTCCCTTCTCTTCGGTCACGTGCTCGTCTGTCTATTCCTCAAATGCCCCAAACTCATTTCCACCTCTGGGTCTTGGCCTTGCTCTTCCCACTCCCAGGACTCACCTCCTCTGATCTCTGCAAGCCCGGCTCCTCCTCAACAAGCCAGTCTCAGCTGAAACGACACCCCCTCTGAAGAGGCTCCCCTGACTGGCTTACTAAGCGACCTTCACTCAACCTTCAGGCTCCATCGTGACGCCCTGCCTTATTCTCTTCCTGGCTTGTACCTCCATCTCCCTCTCCATTGTTTGTCTGATTGCCCTCTGGAATTTGAGCACCTGAGGAGAAAAAGCCTTGCTTTTCTTTTTTTTTTTTTATTTTATTAGATTTTTAAAATTTACTTGAAACCGCCATGGGTTTACATATGCTCCCCCTCCAGAACCCCCCTCCTTCCTCCCTCCTGATTCCCTCCCAATGGGTCATCTTGGTGCACCAGCCCTGAGCATCAGCCCTGGGCTGGCGATTGATTTCACATATGATAATTAACATGTTTCAATGCCATTCTCCCTTATCATCCCACCCCTGCCCTCATCCACAGAGTCCGTGAGTCTGTTCTATACATCTGCGTTTCTTTTGCTGTCTCACATGCAGAGTTCTCGTTATCATCTTTCTAAATTCCATATATATGCATTAGTATACTGTATTGTTGTTTTTTCTTCTGGCTTACTTCACTCTGGATAATAGGCTCCAGTTCCGTCCACCTGAGTAGAACTGCTTCAACCACTTTACACCAGTCAGAATGGCTGCCATCCAAAAGTCTACAAGCAATAAATGCTGGAGAGGATGTGGAGAAAAGGGAACCCTCTTACACTGTTGGTGGGAATGCAAACTAGTACAGCCACTATGGAAAACAGTGTGGAGATTCCTTAAAAAACTGCAAATAGACCTGCCATATGACCCAGCAATCCCACTGCTGGGCATACACACCGAGGAAACCAGAATTGAAAGAGACACGTGTACCCCAATGTTCATCGCCGCATTGTTTACAATAGCCAGGACATGGAAGCAATCTAGATGCCCATCAGCTGACGAATGGATAAGAAAGCCTTGCTTTTCTTGTCTGAACTTATCCCCACCAAGTTCTAGAAAGTGCCTGGAACACAGTAGCAGTTCAATAAACATAGGTTGAAAAATTAAATTGGAAAATAATTTTAAAAATTAAAAATAAAGTAGCATTATTTTTTAAAAAACCTACTGAATGAATGAACCTCAGCCCTAAGGAAGGTCTCAATATGGACACATAAGGAAAATTTCACTCACTTAGATTGTTAGGGTATATATGAAATGGAGCAAGACCTCTAGTTCTTGATCCCCATGGCCTCTGCCTGACATTTGTCTGTGGAAAAACTTATGTGAAAGAATAAGTTTAGAGAAGTAAGAACATGCAGAAACAAAGGAAAACAGTCAGCGGAGACTATGTAATAATAGTGTAGTCACTAAGCGTAGTCAAGGACCCTTCTCAAGGGCCGTAGATCATACTCTGCTCCATATTCTGTGAGCTGTCTTTTATTAATAGATACTGAAACTCTCACCAGGTGGAAGAAGTGAACTAGGTTCACAGTCCAGTGATGACTGGTCTGTGGCCGTGACATAAGCTGCCACAATTCTGAGAACCAGCCTCAACCCTGGAACTAAGATTAACAGTACCTAAAGCAATCAAGATGACGCTGGTCAGGCCACTGAGGACAGTCTCAAGATGACTGTCGGAGCTGCCTGTGCTATTTCTGCATCTATCCACCTCCTTCTGTCTGTAAAAGCTCTTGTTCACTGATGGTCAGTGGTGGGGAGATGGCCTTTGGACAAAGGTCCATTCTTGCTGGTTGCTGGCCTCTGAAACAAAGCAAATTTTACTTTCCACCAACCTGGCCTCTTCATTGGCTTTTGAGTGGTGAGCAGCTGGACTTCACTGTCCGAAACACATACACCTTTCAGTAAGCATGCCAAGCTTTAAAAGCGTAACAAAATTACCCCAAAGTTCCCATAGCTTGTAAGTGGTGAACTCCTGGGCTTGAAACAATGCCTCTGACTAGATCAAAATTTCCTGCTCTTTCCAAGAGAACAGGAAGTTGACTTTTTTCCTTTTAGTAGGGGACATTTTCCTTGCAAACAAACTGGAACCGTATTATGAAAAACTGATAAAAACATGATAGTTAACACCACGAGATATCGCCCCATGCTATTAGTATCGCAACTCTCAAAGATACAGAAAATAACAAATGTTAGTGAGGATGTGGAGGAACTGGAACTCTTGGACAATGCTGATGGGGATATAAAATGACGCAATGGCTGTGGCACGGTGTGGGAGTTCCTGAAAATATTTAAAATAGATTTATCCTATGATCCAACAATCTGAGTTCTGGGTGTATAGGCTAAAAAAATTGAAAACAGAGGGAAGCAGGAAAGGGTGGGATGTATGGAGAGAGTAACATGGAAACTTACATTACCATATGTAAAATAGATAGTCAGTGAGAATTTGCTGTATGACTCAGGGAACTCAAACTAGGGCTTTTAACAACCTAGAGGGGTAGGATGGGGAGGAAGGTGGGAGAGAGGGTCAAGAGGGAGGGGATGTATGTATACCTATGGCTGATTCATGTTGATGTTTGGCAGAAACCAACACAATTCTGTAAAGCAATTATCCTTCAATTAAAAAATGAATAAATTTAAATTTTCTTTATTGTGTTGGTTTTGCCATACAATGACATGAAACCGCCATGGGTCTACATATGCTCCCCCTCCAGAACCCCCCTTCCTCCCCCCTCCCGATTCCCTCCCCCTGGGACGTCTCAGTGCACCAGCCCCAGCATCAATCCTGGGCTGGCGATTGATTTCACATATGGTAATTAACATGTTTCAGTGCCCTTCTCCCATATCATCCCACCCTTGCCCTCCTCCACAGAGTCCACCAGTCTGTTCCATACGTCTGCGTTCGGTATTTGCATGGCCACATTCAAGGCAACATTTATTTACAATAGCTAACATGTGGAAGCAGCCCTTGTCCGTGAACAGATGGATGGACATGCAAAGCGTGGTATATAGACAGTGCAATAATATTCAGCTTTAGAAAGGAAATTCTGACATATGCTCCCTGAAGACATTATACTATGAGAAAAAAAGCCAGTCACCAAGAGGTAAATGCTGTATGATTCTACTCATGTGTGAGATACCTACAATAGTCAAATTCATGGAAACAGAAAGTGGAATAGAGATTGCCAGTGGCTTGGGGAGGGAGAATGAGAAGTCACTGTTGAATGGAATAGAGTGTCTGTTTTGCAAGATGAAAAAAGTTCTGTGGATGGATGGGGGTTGGCTGCACAATATATGAATGTACTTCACACCATTGAATGTATACCACTGAACCATACCCTTAAAAATGTTTGTGATGGCAAGTTCTACATTATATGTATTGTAATCACAATGAAAAGAAACGGGAAAAAACCACACAGGTGCCTGATCTGAATTTGGTTGGACTGGAGGTGGGGACTCTCACCCCTGCCTGACTTCCACGTAGGATAACCAATCATCCCTGTGTCAGCACCCAAAGTCCCACATTCCAGGAACCTCCTTGTTCCCTGGCACCCAGGGTGGTTGGCACCTTCCATCTCGGTCACTAAACCATCCTGGCATTCTGAGCAGGGCCCCTGCAGCACACACTTAGGGTGACAAGACACAACTGTATTCTGTGGACGACGCTGCCCTGCCTCTGCTCCCCCAGCTCAGTTCAGAAGAAACTGCCCCTCAGTCTTGCCCTGGAGGCTGGCCTGGCTGAGCAGAGAGCCCGGGCCCCTGCCTGGGTGCTAAGGGTCTGATGAAGCTCCCTGGGCTGGGCAAGGGGCAGGGCCCTTCTGTTCCGTGTAGGTGAAGGTCTCCAGTCCACCCTGGTTGGTGAGGCCCAGCCGTCCCAGGAACCCCTGGACCCTGCTCCCCCCAAGCCCCAATTAGGCTTGGACCTTGTGTCGGGGTGAACCCTGCACTCACCCCACATCCCTCTCCTGGCATTGGGCCAGAGCTGCTGATCCTGAGAGTCACCCGGCCTCTGAGCCCATGGTCCACACCTGACGTCGGGCTCACCGAGGGGTCTTAACCAGGCTCCCAGGGGAGACCAGGAGAAGGGGGGCCATTTCTGACACAGCTCCTGGTCTCTGGGCCTCCCCCACCACCACCCTCAAGATATCAGCCAAACTGAAAGCCAGGGTCGTTCTCTGCCTTCCTCTTTTCTTTGTCTAAATTGACTTGAGTTCTCATAATTTACATATGTCATTGGTCACAGGGCTTCCCAGGTGGCGCAGTTGGTAAATAATCTGCCTGCCAATTCAGGAGACCTAAGAGACGCCAGTACGATCCCTGGAACAGGAAGATCCCCTGGAGGAGGAGATGGCCACCCACTCCAGTATTCTTGCCTGGAAGACTCCATGGACGGAGGAGTCAGGCAGGCTATAGTCCACGGGGTCACAAAGAGTCAGACACGACTGAGCACACTCACTGCACAGCAGCATTGATTACAACTCTGAAGAATCAAAACTGCCACACAACCTTAAATTTTTGGATCCTGTGACTTCCTGAGCAGCAGTCTCCTATAAAGGAGGCTCAGAGCCCAGATTTCAGGGAGCCAGAGAACCCAGGAGTCCTCAGCCCAGCCCTGGTCCTGTTGCTGGCCGGCACCCAGGAGGATGAGGGCCAGCCTGGCTACCCTGGCCTTCCTCCTCCCTCGCCGTCCTGCACTCGGAGGCCAATGAAGGTGAGACCTGCTACTCTCCTTGCTCTGAACAAAGCGAACACAGGGGCTGGAGACTGGAGGTGGGGGTGGGCAGGGTGGGGGGCTGCAGTGAGGAGGTGTGGGTGGTCTGGAAAATGTGGTCTGGGGTTCCTGCAAAACAGAGAGCGTCTTTCCCGAGGGTGTCTCCCATTTCCGGTCGGGGCTCACTTCTGCCTCCCCTGGGCTGGGGAAAACCTGCCTCTGAAAACAGCCTTCCTGGCCTTTGGTGTCCAGGCTGGAGAAGCTGACCCAGAGCCCTCCGGGTGTCCGCTCAGCTGCCTCCAGGAGGAGCAGAATCTGGGCGAGAGGAACCCACAAAGGATCACGCTCGCTTCGTGGCTTAGATGAGGTATGACCAAATTTGGATGGTTGCCAACATTGAAAAACTGGAAACGTTAAAAATCCCATTGCCCATTTCTTTCACAAATATGGAAGACCAAGCAGACATGAGCCCGAGTTTCCACAAGCTCACGTCCAAATGGGACTGAGGTGGAGGTGCTGTCCCCTTAGACAGGGGGCGCTGCCCAGGCCTCAGGGTCCCCACTGCCCCCCACACCCAGCTGCTGTCCGCGTGGTCTCTGGGGAATTTGAGCCTGAGACACCGGGTCAGCTTCCCTCCTCTCCCTGCAAGACTTGTCCAGTGTGTGCACGGCCCAGAGCCGTGTACCGAGCTCTCAGTACACACCTGTGCTACAGGAAGGGGCAGGGCTACACCCCAGGTGCTGACCCCCAGCTCACTGCCCTCAACAGGCCTGCTGGCCTCTCTGCAGGGCGCTGGAGCCAGGGGAGAAGGTGGCACAGAGGGACCCGGGAGGAGGCTTCCCAGGAAACAACTCTCCTGAGCTGAATGTCAGCCAGAATTGGAGACTGAACAGCGCTCCACGCTAGGACCATCATTCAACACCCTGCTAGGTCAGATGGTATATTTGACAGCTGTTTTCCAGGAATTTTGACTGCGAAAGAGCTTTTCACTGCTTCCCAATAATCTCAGTTATTGTCATATGACTTCTCATCTGCAAATGGGATCAGTGATAACTTCTCAAAGGGTAGTGGTGAGGAAGGGAGATGAGCTACATCAGGAACTAAACCAGGTACCAGGCCTGTGGTAGAGTCTCAGTGCACATCTTCCTCGACTCACAAGGGGGTTACCTCCCAGATAAATGCACTGGAAATGGAAAACGCCGGAAGTTGAAAATGCATATAATGCACTGAACCTCTCAGACACCACAGCTTAGCCTCCCTCGCCCATCAGAACTCACCTTAGCCGACAATCTGGAGACGTCATCCAACACAAGCCTATTTTATGATGGGATGCTGTCTAACACAGGTAATGTTTTTGAACACTGTACTAAAAATGACCCACAGAATGATTGTCTGGGTCCAAAGTGGTGGTAAGCACGTCAGTGTTGACCCTGGTGATCCCATGCCCTACCCAGAGCTGCAGCTGCTCTGCCCAGCATCACAAGAGAGGCTCTATCCCATGTATACATAAAAAGCTGACTCTGTGCCACTCGCTCTGGCAACACGCTGGAATGCACTGGGAGCAGAAGCAGATCAGCTCTCCCTGGGAGCCTGGGTCTGGAAGCTCTGCTCTGGCCAGCCTGTGACCTTCTGTGTCTTGTCTAGTTTTCTTGACCCATAGCTCCCTCGTCTGTCCCATGGGGGTAATAAGGCCTTTATTGCAGAAAACAATCATCAGAATAAATATCAGTTTGCACAGTAATGGCCCTAAGGCTACTATTTGCCATTTGAAGGACAAAGGTTCAGAAAGGGTAGGTGTCCTGCCTGGAGTCACACAGCTTTCAGGAGAAGAAACAAAGACAAGTGGAGCTTTCCTGCCTCCTAGCCAAGACCTGCTCCTCTGAGCCAAGCAAACTTCCCACTTCTAGCAGTGCCCGCCACTGCCAGGCCTGTGAGGGAGAGTCTTCTCAGATGTAGGGAACAGTCCTGCCCTGCTATGGCCCACCCTAGGCATCCACTCACATCTTCATGTGGGAAATTATAGTTCTCAGGAAATTATATGATTTTTCTAAATTGCAAGTCCCCCCAAAACTCAGTAGAGCAATTGGGAAAATGGGAAAAAGTATTCTAAATCTCTGACAGAATACTGCATGATGCTCAACAGAGAGATGTTACTGACTTAAAGAAATTTGTTGACATCAGGAACAAAAGCGGGAAACATTTGGCATGTGGAGTTCAAGGTGAAGATCAGCATGTGGAAGATCTGGAAGCAGTTAGGGGAGAAGTTATCCCCATCAGGTAGCTTGAGACCATTGCGCTGGTAAAAATGTGAGTTCACAGCTAAGAAATACTAATGAGTTTGTAAAACCCATATACTTTCACAATCATAGAAGTGGTGGTTTCAAGAAAGAACAAGTTGGGAGAAGCAAATTATGTCCTTAAATGGGCAACTCCAACTGTGATTCTTCCTCAAAGATGTGGATATTATGTTATTTGAATAATAACGTTCATTGACATTGCCCATAAACGTTCAATTGCCCAGGGTTTGAATAATTGCTGAAGGTGATAGTTCTTTATAAATGCTTTGACAGAAGAAATACACAGAGTAAATGTGTAAATGTCATGGAATACCAGGACATGACAGCAGAAACACTGGCTAACTTTTCTGTGAAATCTAAGTTTGTCAAAGCAATACCAGTTTGAAAGGAGAAACTAAATTCAGGACAAGCAGACAAGACATGTCCATGTTAAAATAGGAAATGAGATTATATGAAGCATCTAGTATTCAAATTCCAACTTGAAAATGCATTTAGACATACTTTCAACAATTTGGCTAAAATGTTCCATGTCTGAAATATTTGAGGCTAAACAAAGGTAAGTAAAGACTAAAAATAGCTTGCACCTAATGTTTCCTGTCTTTTATTTTGTTTGTTTAGGTTTTTTGTTTGTTTGTTCTATTTATTTGGCTGCAGTAAGTCTTTATTTCAGCATGGGGGATCTAGTTCCTTGACTAGGGATCAAACCTGGGCCCCATTGGGAGTGTGGCATCTTAACCACTGAATCACCAGGGAAGTCTCAATGCTTCCTATGTTTAAAATTTTTATATTTGAATGATAAATTAAAAAAATTTAAATATCAAATAGTTATAACATTTTTTTCAATTTTTAAATGATTTTCATTAACCCTTTACTTTGTGTAAATGGACCCTCTCTTCATGTTTTCTATCATCAACTGTCTCTATCTGCTAGAGAACATTCAATGTGCTGAGTCTATCATCTTGTCACTATACATAAAAACATCATTTATTATTACCTTGGATTTATTTATTTTTACAGAAAACCTCTGAAACTTAAAAAAAAAAACCTATCAGCAGAAAATGATTTATTGTTTAATATATCGTTACATTATTTTTAAAAAGTGAGAATAAAGTGCTGCAAAAAATATACAAACTAACACAACATTGTAAAGAAACTATACTTCAAAATAAAATAAAATTTAAATAAAATAATTTCAAATAAAATTAAAATTTTTAAAAATTTAAACATACAGTACACCTAAAATGAATACAATGTTATACATCCACTTATATCTCATTTAAAAAAAAGACAAATATGAAATAATTTATGATTTGAGATTTTCTAGGAATTCTGATTTCTTATTTCTGAATCCTGAGGACAATCAGAAATTTGAAACACTAGGACCACAGAGACCCATCTCAGCCCTGGAGAGGGTCTGGGGGATGAGGCTGGGAGGGGCTGGCAGTGGGAGGGAGGAGATGTCTCAGAGGAGGACAATTTAAGGGGTGGAAGGGGGCTTCCCCGGTGGTCCAGTGGTTAAGACTCTGTGCTGCCAGAGCCACTGGTTCCACCCCTGGCTGTGGAACAAAGATCCCACATGCCTGGGAGTGCAGCCAAAAATTTTTTAAAAAGGGGTGTGGAGTAGGGAGGAGGAAGACCAGAACACTTCCTGCCAGATGCTCCTGTCTCCTATCTCCCTCCCTACACTCCCTCACCCCTCCTAAGGGGCTGTGGGGGTGCAGATAGAGGCCTAAGCTTTCTCATGGAGAAGTTTCCAGCATCTTAAAGCCCTAGGTGTGGCAGAACCAGCTGATAAACCTGCTGTTTCTCCTAGATGTCAATGGCAGTCCCACTCTGGCATGTGGAAAATCATTGAAGGACTAGTGCCCCCAGCCAGGGGTCATGTAAGTACAGCCCCCCAACAATGGAAAGGGTGCAATCTCAAGAACCAGTAGGGATGGGAGAGGGAAGGGGGTGAGGCTCTCCAGGAACAGTGACACGAGTGGGGTGGGCTGGGGTGGCACAGGAGGCCGCTGCTGGTGGGGGTGAGGGGAGGCTGGGGCGGCGGGAGGGACTGCTGACTCTCCATCTCTCATCTTCTTCTTGCTCCTCAGCTTCCAGACCAGAAGTGGGCGACCCAGGCCTGGGGGCGGAAGGACAGACGTCCAAGGGAGCTGGGAGCAGCGGGACCTTCACAGTGGCGGGATCACGGGAAGAGGCCACAGAGCCACCTCCCCTCCTCACCAGCTCCCTCAGCCCAGAAGGGCCCTGAGCGAGTCCTGGCCTGATGAAAGCCCATGCGTGCTTTTCCGCGCTCCTGCTCTGGCGCTCTGCTCTCTCCTGAAGCTTTGCTGTGAAGCTCTGCCTTCTGGGCCCAGAGGAGCTTGTGGCCCCTGGACAGCATCTGTCGTCCCTTTGCAGGCGCTCAGGTCTTGAGATAAATCCGTGCTGCAGAAAGGGACTGGTGGCTTAAATTGGTTCTCTCAATGACAGCCTGGTCATTTCTTTGATTTTACAGACATTTCTATGGTATTTACTGCATATCTGGGGCCTTGTAAACATTTCAGTAGGAGTAGATGTAAATAGTGGAATGATGGGGGCATAGTTAGGATCAGGAGGAGGACGGACAATGACCCCCAGTCCAGGGTCCTTAGACGAGTCGAGCAGTGTGAATACAGAGACCGTGGGAGACCCTCTGTTTGCACGTGCAGGGCTGAGGTGCACGCCGAGCACACCTCACCACTCCCTCGCCCAAGCAGGCAGTGTGGCTCACCCTTCCTAGAAAGCTCTTCCCCAGGTCTCTGCCATTCAAAACACTTACTTATCTGTCCACCTGTCAACCTCCTTGTGCTCCTCCCTCAAATTTGTGCTCTCCCCCAAAATCCGTGCCCCCTCCCCAATCCATGCACCCCAACACTGAAGTCCTACAGTCTCTTTAGATGCTGCCTCACCCTTATCCTTGACACCTGGGGTAAAAGTTGCCTTGGAAACATGGCCCTCCTCTCCACTCCATTCCCTACCACCTCCTGAACTAAAGACAGAGGCCGGTTCAGGGCAGTGCTCTGTGGGCCTGAGGAGGAAAGAGGGGCAGGCAGGAGGTGGAGGCTGATGCCAGCCTGGCCGTGCCTCACTGGACACAGGCTGCAGAAGGGCCTCAGGGACACCGGCGTGGCCCCGTGCACACCCTCCAACTCAGTGCTCGTGGAAGGCACCCACGGCTGTTGGCCTCGACCCTAGACCCCTGTGGAGGAAGGGTGCCCTTCGACACCAGAGGTCAGAGGTCTCTACACATCCCTGAGTTTAGTGGTGGGGAGTGGACGACCACCTACTGCCAGGGGCAGTCAGGAAATGAGCGCAGTCTGTCCTGGGAGCCAGCCCATGGCTGCCCTGGTCAAGGCCATTTCCTCCCTTGAGGGCCCCTGCCTCTTCCAAACGCCAATCCTTAGCGTCCCTGTGCTCTTGGGCTCACACAAACCCCATCGGAAAACCAGTTCTCTGCACCTCCACCCACACTAAAATGGGATGGAAGTTCAAAGCTCAAAGCTCAAAGCCCAAGGGACTGGAGTGAGTGAGGAGGTGGGGAGACCTGGGGTCTCCGGGAGGGACGGCCTGGGGTGCAGGGGTGAAGGGCAGGGAGGGGCGGGCCCAGAAGGGGCCACGGAGAGCCCTGCAGAACAGGCACCACAAGCAGCGGGCGGTGGCCGTTCATCCCCGCTGCCGCGCAGGTTGGCTCTCCTCCTGAGTTACTGGGGTGCTCGGCCCTGCGGGAGCTGGGTGGGTATCGAGCGTCCCGATTGTGGAGCTATAACTACCGCGGCTCCGCTCCTTCTCCGAGCCCCCCTCCTCAGGAATGGAACCTCCCCATCCTCCAAGCTGCTCAAGATGAAAACAGGAAGTCATCCTTGAAACGCCTCTCCCTGATCCATGCATCCAATCTATCAACAAATCCTGTCTATCAAATAAATCCTGTCAACTGCCTCAAAACCTGTCTCAATTCCAGCCACCCCCCCCCCCCCCCCCCCCCCCCCCCCCCCCCGTCTAAGCTCTCTTCCGCAGGACCTCAGGATGTGCCTCAGAAGCGGATGAGAGCTTGGCCGGTGCGCAGAATCCAACCAGGCACCCAGAGTCAAGGCTGAGCCTCAGAAGGACCGCAGATGTTCAGAACTGAATCATGCGGGAAGAAACTGCTGCAGGATGTCAGCTGTAACCTTAGAAGGAGACTCAAGATTCCATCCACACAGATCACAGAGAGTTACAGAAGGATCTAAAGGATGGATGGATTGGTTTCAAGTGTCTTTAGTGCCAGAGGGGAGGGTAATAAATGTCCTGAAAGAGCTAAAGACGTGAAAAACGTCTAGCATAGTCAAGTTAGGGATGTTTGCTACACTTTCTGTGAAGGTGTTGGCTTCTGTCTGCACAAGTCACACAGAAGAAACACTCAAGGGTCTAATCAGAACTTAGAAGACACCAACCCTCCCTATTTAAAATATGTGAATTCCAAGCCTTCTGTTGCCATTTTGGGTATTAAAGTAGAGTTCCGTGTACCCAGTCATGGTAGAGAGAATCACACTTAAAGTGCACCAACCCAGGTCAGAAGTATGTTTTGGCCAATAAACATCCTCCAGTGCTGGGATGATGATCTGGTGGGGATCATATAAAATTGGCCCAGTAATCTCAACTTGCGTAAGATAGTAACACTGCACTTTAGTGGGTAAGCCTCATGAAAGTGGTAATTAAACAGAAAGATGTGGGGACTTTCCTGATGGTCCAGTGGTTAAGCATCCACCTTGTAATGCAGGGAACGCGGGTTCAGTCCCTGGGCGGGGAGCTAAGATTCCACATGCCTTGGAGCAACTGAGCCCGCACGACCCAACTAGAGTCTGCGCACTGAAGGAAAGATCCCGCATGATGCAAGGGAGATCCTGTGGACCAACTAAGATTCAACTCAGCCAAATAAGTTAATAAACAATTCATTAATTAATTTAAAATATATAAATCAGGTTCAAAATATTAATATTCAGATGCAGAGATTAATTAAAAGTTTTTGGGTTTTTTGGCAGCTCTATGCAGAGTGCTGGATCTTAGTTCCCCAACCAGCTCTCTGCAGTGAAAGCGCTGAGTCCTAACCACCAGGGAATTCTCATAAATTTGTAATCACTGGAATCATGTATATAATTTTGAACTTAGAGCACTTACATTTCTTAATGGCCTCTTAGAGTACAGAACAGATTATCCTTGTAATTCTAATATAAAATATGTAATTAAACAATTTATTATGTGCTTGTGATTTTTGAGTTGAGAGATGTAAGAAAACTTGGCTAAGTTAACAGAGAACATTGACATGTTTAACACCACTTGATTTTTCTATAGTCATAAGTTTAATTTGTTATATTTACAGGAGTGCAGTACTTTGGAAGGTTCTGAGTGTTAGATTGGGTGTGGAAAGTACTTTTTAAAATTCAGTAAATTAATTAAAGCATCTTAAGTTGTTTATCAAAATTTAATCCACAAAAATTTAAATGAGACTGATTGGTTAAAACTGATCTGTTCTACTTGATTAAGCGCTCATTAAGGATTTCTTAAATTTTGCTATAAGTAGGCTAAGATGGGTGAAACATGGGAAGCTATATTTTTTTCTTCCTTTTTAAAAAATTTTTATTTTATATTGAAGTATAGCCCATTAACAATGTTGTGATAGTTTTAGGATGTCAGCAAAGGGACTCAGCCGTATGTATACAAACACTTGCATTCACTCTTCTCCAAACTCCCCACCCTCCCATCCAGCTTGCCACATACACTGAGCAGAATCTGCTGTGCTATACAGTAGGTCCTTGTTGGTTACCCATCTAAAATACAGCAGTATGTACCTGTTCATCCCAAAACTCAACTGTCCCTTTCCCCCTTCCACCCAGAAGCCATAAGGTCATTCTCTCAGTCTGTGAGTCAGTTTCTGTTTGGTAAATAAGCTCACTTGCACCATGTCTTTTTAGATCTCACATCTAAGGGATGCCATATGATGTTTCTGATTCTCTGTCTGACTTACTTCACTCAGTATGACAGACTTTGGGTCCAACAATGTTGGTGCAAATGGGATCATTTCATTTTTTTTTACGACTGAGTAATATTCCATTGTATATATGTACCACATCTTCTTTGCCTACTGGTAAGCTATATTTTTAATTTGTTGCTTTACTGAATATTCATTTAAAACTCGAAATAACTGCAGTAGATTCCTACACACAAACTTTACCTGCAGAGATGAAAAAACTCACGCCAATCGAAATCATCCTTATCTCCGGCCCTGATGAGCACAACATGCCCCACTAAGTCTCTCCACTTCCATTCTTCCCTCATCCCTTCCATTCTCCACTGCAGCTACCTGAAAACCCTCCAAAGCTTCCCATTATACCCAAAATAAAGTCCAAAATCCCTGTGGCATGTCCTGCCAAATGCCCCATAATTGGGTCCCTGCCTGTCTCCTGAGGCTCAGCCTGTTCCCTTGTTTTGAAGCTCCAGCCACAACGATCTTCTTTTCTCATCTCAAATGTATGATCCTCATTTTTGCCTCAGGACCTTCGCATATGCTCTTCTCTTTCCTAGGGCTTCTATTCCACCCATTCTTAGCTCGCCAATTCCCATCCAGTTCTTCTCTTGCTCTCTCTCTCTTTTTTTTCTTTTTCAAATCTTCTTTCCTTCCTTCCATTCTTTTTTCTTTCTGGCTCCATCTGTTGGTAATTGCAGCACGTGGGATCTGCATTGTGATGCAAAGGCCTTACCCTCAGAATATATATGTGGAAGGATATGAACATAGACATAACTATGTTTATCTCCTGGCAATATGATTATAGGCATATCTTTCCATCAGTTTGCCCTGTACTTCCTGACTTTTCTGTAATAAGTATACATTCCTTATGCAAAACTAAATGAGAATTTTCTTTTTCTTCAGCATTCCCAGACTTCACAATGTAGGGAGAAAGGGTGTGGTGACCAGCCTTTTGCTCAAAGGGCAAGAACAGAGAGACACCTCAGGCATTCCAGTGCAGCTTTAGATAACCCCAAGCTCCCAACTCTCCCAGGACAGACAGTGGTGGAGAAAGTCAGGACTCACCTGCCGTAGGTGGAGGCAGGCAGACACGCCGGCAGCCAACTTGGAGGCATTCGCTTTCTACCCCACAATCCGTGTCTTCTTTGCACTCATTCACACAGATGTCTGACAAGAGGAAAGATGCAGTTAAAAGCTTTGAAGTCTTGAGTTTGAAGATAAATAATTTAAATGCCTTTACAATAACATTCAAAAAACAAAATCTAACCAATTATGTACAGAAAAATTTATGATACTACTAATGAAAAAAATTAACTATCTTACAAATGGAGAGCGATTTCATATTTATGGATGAAAATATTGTGTCATAAACATATCAGTGCATCCACCCCAATAAAGTTAATACTATCCCAGTCAAAATCATAGAAGAATTTTTCACAAAAATGGATAAGCTTATTCTAAAAGTTTATATGAAAGCTTTCCCGAACCAACAATAATCAAGAAAATAAGATAATTTTAAGCAAAGCTGCAGAACTGAAATGCAATGGGGTTAACTGGATTGTTCACACATATATTTTAAAAAAGAGGAATCTTGTCTCTTACCTCATGCCACACAACAGAATCTGTTCCAAATAGGTTATAGACCTAAGTGAAAGGTAAAGCAATAAAGCTTCTAGAAGATACTGTAACAGATAGGTTTATGATCTCAGGATAGGCAAGTATTTCTTAAATATCACAGAAGTATTACTGACCATTAAAACAGATAGGTAGATGGAATCTCACTAAAATTAGGAATGTTTCTTAATTGATTGACAGCATTACGAGAGTGAAAAGAAAGCCACCTTAGTAGACACTGTTTATAATCCATGCATACAACAAAAAACTTATATCCAGAATTCCTTATAAATCAATAGTAACAATTGATAATGTAACAGAAAAATGGGCAAAAGGATCAAGCAGACACATCATAAAGGCAAAAGAAGTTGTTCAACAAAAATAATGTCAGATTCTGGAAAAATGGTTTTAATTGTGTAGATTGCATACATCTTTGAGTTCTCTAAAATCTCCCCGTAAAAACACACAAAGCTACCAAAATAGCAAAATTTAAAACACATAGACAGCAAAACTGCAGAACAAGGTATCCCCTCAAACTCCAAAATGTGAACGGATAAAAGGAGACCCAACACCAAACTCCACCAGAGCAGTAGGGCGTCTGCCTCTGTGCAGAAATCTGTGGGAAGCAGTGCGGTGACTGATGGAGAAGACTGGGGACATGGTTCCCGTGGGAACTCCCTGAGGAATCTACAAAGAGTGGATTGTCAGCTAACCCAAGTACGGGAGAGAGAGCGAAATGGGGACTAGTAAGGCATGGCAACCCTCTCCAGTACTCTTGCCTGGAGAATCCCACGGACAGAGGAGCCTGGAGGGTTACAGTCCATAGGCTCCCACAGAGGGGGACATGCCCAAAGAGACTTAACACTCAGGGTAGTAGGTAGTACTCAAAGAACTTAGTACCAGGTAACCGTGTGAACTATTCGCGCGTGTGTATGTTATGCAGTTGAAAGGTCAGGCAGGACCAAGCATATGCCTGCAGAGCTGAGGAATTCGGGCAGGGCGCTCAGGCCTACTTGCTCGTGGGGCTGGGGAGCACACGTGGCCACAGCCGTTGCTGATGCACTTCTCTCCTGCCGCACAGTCCCGGTCTTCTCGGCACTGCTCCACACAGATACCTTCACCATTAGAAAAGACTGGGCTGAGACACTTAAGTACCATGAATATTTATCTGGTAAATGACCATGACCTAATAGCATCAGGATACACTTTGATCTAGGACTTAACTGTGTAAACATGTGAACCTCCAATAGCACCTCGAATGACCCTTCCAGTAAATAAGATCTGGGTTATTCTGATTTGAATTTGGGGTTGTTTACCATTAAGGCACATGTCTCTTGTCTTATGCAACTCAGCAAAATTAACCTTGAATACAGTGCTGAGCCCCCAAAGGTCAAGAAATTTTTCTTTTTTAATATTTATTTTTAATTGAAGGTGAATTGCTTTACAAATTGTGTTTCTGCCGTACATCAACAAAGAAACTATTTCTTATGGAAGCACTTATTGGATTCTAGTCTTGATACTCGTAGAGATAGAGTTTAAAGATGGAGGCAGACCCTCAAAGCGGCTTCAAAACCTTGGGCAAAAGAACATCTCAACCAGCAAGCACATCACCACCAACAAAAGGATTCTCACTGTGGTTCCTGCCAGGGGTTGACCTGCTTCTGCCACCCTCACTATGAATCTCTTTCAGTCTCCTTGTTATCTTCTGTAAATGAGATTGTCTGGTGTGTGGCTCAAGCAAGTAAAGAGAGGTTGGACTAGATGAGTGACTCTCAAATGTGGCTGATGATCAGAATCATCTGGGAGCTTTCAAACGAACTACAGAGAGTAACACCTGGTCCAGACCTGATTACTGAGGTTCTCCAGGGTTGAGCCTATACATGTATATTTTAATGAGGGTTCCGGATGATGCTGATGTTGAGCTGGACTAGAGAGTCTCCCAGAGACAGCATGTCTCTGACATTTTAGGATCTCATAAGCTGTTGCTGATTTGTGGAGGGAGATTGGGGATCACAACACTTTGTTAATATTCAGCCCTTCATTCATTTGTTCATGGTTTATTTACTCATTTATTTCCTTGTTTCTAATTCATCAACTTATTCTTTAAAAAGTACCTACTATATGTAAAGAACAGGGACTAGATATTTGAGGAGATAGAGGTATGAGTCAGGTTTCATATCAGCAAGGCAGAAATAATCAGCAGGGGAAATCAAAGTTTGCTCTCAACAGACTGTAATTCACAACGTTACACATGTTTGATAGAAAGTGACATGAAAGAGGTACTGAAAAGAGTGAAGAGGAGTGGTTTAACCATCTCTGTGTTAGAGAATTATTAAACAGACACACACACAAACTGATGAAGACTATTCAATGGGGAAAGAATGGGATTTTTTTTTCCCAACAAATGATGTTGAGACAAATGGACATCCACATGCAAAAAACTAAATTTGGGTTACTACCTCAAACCATAAATGCATATATACATAGTATATACATACATACGCAAAAATTCACTCAAAATGGATCAAAGACCTGATGATAAGAGCTAAAACAATAAAACTCTTGCCGCTGCTGCTGCTAAGTCACTTCAGCCGTGTCCGACTCTGTGCAACCCTGTGGACAGCAGCCCACCAGGCTCCCCCGTCCCTGGGATTCTCCAGGCAAGAACACTGGAGTGGGTTGCCATTTCCTTCTCCAATGCATGCCTGCATGCTAAGTCGCTTCAGTCATGTCTGACTCTGTGCGACCCCATGGAGAGCAACCCATCAGGCTCCTGTCCATGGAATTCTCTAGGCAAGAATACTGGAATGGGTTGCCATTTCCTTCTCCTACAAAACTCTTAGAAGGGACCATCAGTGTGAATCTTTGTGACCTTGAATTGGGCAATGATTTCTTAAAAATGACACTCAAAACACAAGCAACAAAAGAGGTAAAGAAGTTGCATTTCATAAAATTAATGACTTTTGTCCGTTAAATAAAGAACACTATCAAGTATATGAAAAGGTAAATCATAGACTAGGAGAAAATATTTGCAAGTCATATATCTAATAACAGTCTAATATCCAGAATATATCATGAATTCCTACAACCCAGCAAGAAAAGGACAAACATTCCTATTTTGCAAAAGGAGGACTTGAATAGATATTTCTTGAATAGATCATAAGCAAATGATCTTTAAGCATGGTTTGAAAAAGTGATGAAAAAGTGTCCAATATCATTAGTCACTGGGAAAATGTGAATTGAAACCGCAATGGGATGGATACCACTTCACAATCACTATGATGGCTATAATCAAACGTCAGGTGTCAACAAGTGTTGGCAAGGATATAAGAGCAACTGAAACTCTCAGTGGTTGATCGCGGTTAAAGTGGTGCAGGCTCTGTGGAAAACAGCTTGGCAGCTCCTCAAAAAATTATACATACACTTGCTATGTGACTATGTCCACTCCTAGCAATTTTTTGTCCTCTCCTAGCAATTTTACCCTAGAGAACTGAAAACACATTCACACAAAAATTTGCACACAAATGCTCGTAGCAGCATTAACTTCATACTAGCCACAAAGTAAAAATAACCCGTGTTATCAAATGATGAAAGTATAAATCATATCTAGCAGATCTACACAATCCAGCCATGAAAAGGAGTGTAGTACTGATAGATGCTATAACTTAAATGAGGCTTGAAGATAGTGAAAGAAGCCAGACACAGAAGACCACATTATTAAATGAGTTCCTTTATATGAAATAGCTAGAATAGAAAAATGCTTAGAGATGGAAAGTAGATTAGAGGCTGCCAGTGGGTGGGGGAAGGACAGAACAGGGGGTTGGATAATGGATATGGGATCTCTTTTGGAGGTGATGAAAATGAGCTACAGCTAGATGATGGTGACGGCTGCTCAACAATGTGAAGATACCAAAACCACTGAGCGGTACACCTTAAAATGGTAAATTTTATCTCAGTAAAAACACACACCCCACATAGAGAAAGGTAGAGACCTCAGAGAGCCTGAGCAGAGGATGTTGACAACGGTCTCTTTTAACAAGCTTTTTGGGGTGATTCCAAAGTGCTGGCAGAGTCTCTTCTACCGAAAATGTTGGGCAGGGTTATTAGCATCATCATGAAGCTTGTTAAGAATTTGTGATCTTAGGCTCCACTGCAGACCTGAATCACAATCTGAAATTTAACAGGATCCTCGGATGATTCCTGTGATATTGAAGTCTGAGAACTACTGCCCTAATCTAGAAGGGATGCATATGTTCATTATATTTATGGTGGAAATAGCCAGTAGAGTGGGGCTTTCCAGGATTAAGGAGATTTCCACAGGCAGGAGTAGGGGAGGTCGTCACATAAGAGAACATATTTGCAGTTTGAGGAAATCAGTCACCTGATTAGAGCTGCACTTTGGGAAGAACAATCTCACATTCAAGCACAGAGTTGGCTGGAATTCAACACACAACACGTGTTGTAGAGGAGAGAGGGTTCCAAGAGTGTTGCAAGGGTCCAGGTATGTAACTAGGGTGGTACAGGTCAGTTTGGAAAGGCTGTAAGAGAAATTGTGAAAGAAGATTTCGCAAAGACTGGTCATTGATTATGTAGGAGTGGGAGGAGCAGGCTTCCCAGATGGCGCAGTGGTGAAGAATCCACCTACCAAAGCAGGAGATGTGGATTCGATCCCTGGTTCAGGAAGATTCACTGGAGGAGGAAATAGCAACCCACTCCAGTGTTCTTGCCTGGAAAATCCCCTGGACAGAGGAGCCTGGTGGGCCACAGTCCATGGGGTCACAAAGAATGGAACCCGACTTAGTGACTGAGTTCAAGGCAGGAGCAAGGCAACCAGAGATATCATGTTTGACTGTGAGTCTATAAGATTGGTGTAGGGGGGTGGTTATTGGTAGAAAGAAAAAAAAAAAGCCAAAGGCACAGAAAAGGAAGAGCAAAGAGAGAAGCCATCAGAGAGAGTTTCAGACTGAAAAGATCCTGAATAATGTCAGTTCTGCAGAGATACCAAGGAGAGTGACAACTGAGAAAAATGATTAGATTGTCAACCGAGAAGGTATTGGTGCCTTTCGAGAGTGGAGTGTGGGGTGGGGGTGGGGGGTTGGTATCAGTGGTGACTGTAGTGATGGTGGTGGAAGACATATTGGAAGGGCTCAGGGGTCAGTGGTTTGGAAGAAAGAGAAAGAGAAGACAGAAGAGGGTTCAGAAAAATGTTGTCTCAGCAATGCGGGAATTTATTTGCTTATAGGTAGAATCAAATGGAGAGAAGAGGGTTAGAAATACTGGGAACAGACCCAGAAGCTGATGGAGCAGAGTCAGAGGAGGAGGCGAGGGCAGAGCTAATGGAGAGGTTGGCCTTTGGAGGAAGGGAGAGAGGAGGTCGGCAGACACAGAGGGACGCTGGCAGGGGGACTCGTGGGGACAGTTAAAGTGTGCCCCAGGGTCTCCTCATGTGGACTGTTCTCCACGTTTGCCCATCCCCGCTCCATCCCCTCTTTAGACTGCACACAACAGTCCTAGATGTCCCACTTCCTGACTCTCTTGCTCTGAGAGGTGGGACAAGACTTACCAGTTGCCTGGAGACTTGTGTTGAGGGTGAGAAGGATGGCCAGGAGGAAGAGACTGTCCAGCTTCATGTTGCTCATTGAGGCCTTTGTGTGCTGATGATGGAGCAAGACCCAAGCAGCTGAAGTTTATACCTTCCTGAGCAGAGGGCTGGGCCAGAGTTCATGGCCACCATCAACATTTAGGTAACTTTAATCCTGGACTTTGTCAAGCAGTGAACTTTTCTGGGAAAAACAAACCCACAGACTTTGTAGTGCTGGGCAATGTTTATTTTCCAAACCAGCTTTTGAGACAAGGGGACTATATCTCCTTAGTAATAAATAAATATATCAGATGAGAGAGAGAGAGCAGGAGAGGGAGAAAGGGAAAGATAGTGAGAAAAGAGAAGATAGAGAGATAGATGATATATAGAAGAGGTAACTCAACAACCTCTGTGTGCAAAATGCTTTCCTCTTTAAGCATCACAACTGAGGTATGACAAGATTAAATAGCTTGCTTGAGGTTGTTGTTCAGTCACTAAGCTGTGTCCAATTCTTTGTGACCCCATGGACTGCAGCACACCAGGTTTCCCTGTCCTTCACTGTCTCCTGGAGTATGCTCAGATTCATGTCCATTGAATCAGTGATGCCATCCGAACATCTCATCATCTGTCCCCCCATCTCTTCCTGCCTTCAGTCTTTCCCAGCATCAGGGTCCTTTCCAATGAGTCTGCTTGTTGTGGCAAGTGGCCAAAATATTGGTGCTTCAGCTTCAGCATCAGTCCTTCCAATGAATATTCAGGGTTGATTTCCTTTAGGATTGACTGGTTTGATCTCCTTGCAATCCAAAAGACTCTCAAGAGTCTTCTCCAGCGTCTTGATTCCAAATCATTAATTCTTTGGTCCAGAGTCTTCTTTACAGTCCAGCTCTCACATCTGTACATGACTGCTGGAAAACCCATAGCTACAATAGATGAACTTTGTTGGCAAAGTGACATCTCTGCTTTTTAATATGCCGTCTAGTTTGGTCATAGCTTTTCTTCTAAGGAGCTAGTATCTTTTAATTTCATGGCTGCAGTCACCGTCCACAGTGATTTTGGAGCCCAAGAAAATAAAACCTGTCACTGGTTCCATTTTTTCCCCATGTATTTGCCATGAAGTGATGGGACTGGGTGCCAACCAAACTCAACTGGTTGAATGTTGAGTTTTAAGCCAACTTTTTCACTCTCCTCAAGAAGCTCTCTAGTTCCTCTTCGTTTTCTGCCATTAGAGGGGTATCATCTGCATATCTGAGGTTGTTGATATTTCTCCCAGCAATCTTGATTCCAGTTTGTGACTCATTCAGCCTGGCATTTCTCATGATGTACTCTGCATATAAGTTAAATAAGCAGGGTGACAATATACGGCCTTAACATACTCTTTTCCCAATTTTGAATAAGTCAGTTGTTTCATGTGTGGTTCTGACTGTTGCTTCTTGAGCCCCATACAGGTTTCTCAGGAGACAGGTAAGATGGTCTGGTAGCCCCAACTCTTTTGTTCGAGGTTACAAAGCTACTAAATGGGGTTCAAACTCAGAAATTATTGGCTTCATATTTCATGACTCCTTTCCTGTAACATTCTGTCTCTGCATCAGCACCTGGGTCTAAATATTGTGTTGCATCGTATGATACTGTTAAGGAACATATCTGTTTTCTCTCTTTCCTAAGGCAGTGCTAAATATTTGTGAATCGATACACATGTAGCAGAAAAATTCTGGAACAATAACCTCTCAAGTAGTAACAGTACACCTCTTAGGAATAACTGAGTGAGTTGGGGGCTTTAGGGAATCAAGAGGTCTTTAGTGTCAACTGAAATAAGACTAAGGTAAGGAAGAGACATTCATATATCATTTGTACAATTAACAGTTAATGACAAAAGAGAGGAAAACTCCCTAAAATATGGAGACTAGGTTGAAGAGTTGCAGGACTAGGGTCAGGAAGTGCAGTTAGGAAGGCTTACTAAACATATCATATTGCAACATAGAGAAACATATCTATCCAATCTGTCTCTCATACCCCTAACTTGCCCTAAACTCTCTGATACCGTGTTTACCCTACAGGACTTATGAATCCATCAACTGGTGCTCCTTTAGTTGCTGGGAAAGAGATGAAAAAACCTGTCCCTGAATGGCAGCCCTCTTGCTGCAGTCTGGGTGCCACTGAAAGGCATTTACTCACTCTTCCCAGCTTCACTGGAATTCTTCTTGTGCAATCAGTCGAAAAAATATCTGAGCCAGCTCTCATGTGTAAACAAGTCTTGACTTTCCATCCCTGCCCCAGCTGTCCTGCACAGAATGTACCACAGTGGGGTTAGAATGCCTGAACTTTCACTTTCTCTGGGAAGACAAGGCTCTGGGGTGATGAGCTAAAACTCAGATGTTCATTCTAGTAAATCACATGGTTGAAAATCAATGTAAACTCCTCTCTGATTTCTATTTCTCTTTCTAACCTCTTTACCTTGAAGTACCCTAACTCTGGCCTCTGTCAATAGTGCCTACTGGCAAAACCCCACTGTTGGAGACACCTAACTATGGACTTTACGATTCCCTGCACCAGAGTACCACCCAGCAAGGATGGGTTCCACAATAAATTCATAATCAACAGCTCCATATAGGTCTTCAACTTTGCCCTGCAATTTTAGTACAATTTTAACACAAGCTCTCACTCTTGCAAAGGACTATTGGAAATCTTGTCTGTGTTTCTCAAACGTCAGTCTCCTTCAGTCCCTCACACTTGGCAGAGGTCCTTGCTTCCTCCTTTACAGAAACAAACAAACAAACAAACATATAAGCTACTGGTACAATTTTTTAAGAGATATAGGGCTTTCAGGTTATTTAGTTCTTCTTGAGTTAGCTTTGGTAGGGTACCAATCTGAATTCAACCAGGAGAAAGGGACCATTCAGTCACTTGAACAGAGTAAGTTTAATATAGAGAATGACTAACTGCAAGAGGGATTTGAGTAACAAAGGATTTACTTTGTTGTTGTTGTTCAGACGCTAAGTTGTGTCCAACTCTTTGCAACCCCATGGATTGCAACATGCCAGGCTTCTCTGTCCTCCACTTTTTCCCTCCAAGAGTTTGCTCAAATTCATGTCCATTGAGTCAGTGATGCTATCTAATCATCTCGTCCTTTGCTGCCCACTTCTCCTTCTGCCCTCAATCTTTCCCAGCATCAGGGTCTTTTCCAATGAGTCAGCTCTTCACATGAGGTGGCCAAAGTATTGGAGCTCCAGCTTCAGCATCAGCCCTTCCAACGAATATTCAGGGTTATACGTTTTAGTATTGACTAGTTTGATCTCCTTCAAGTCCAAGGGACTCTTAAGAGTCTTCTCTAAAGCCACATTTTGAAAGCATCAATTCTTTGGTGCTTACCATTCTTTATAGTCCAACTCTCACATTCATACATGACTACTGGAAAAACCATAGTTCATCCTAAAGGAAATCAGTTCTGAATATTCACTGGAAGGACTGATGCTAAAACTGAAACTCCAATACTTTGGCCACCTGAGGCAAAGAACTGACTAATTTGAAAAGACCCTGATGCTGGAAGAGATTGAGAGCAGGAGAAGGGGACAACAGAGGATGAGATGGATGAATCGGCATCACTGACTCAATGGACGAGTTTGAGTAAACTCTGGGAGTTGGTGATGGACAGGGAAGCCTGGCATGCTGCAGTCCATGGGGTCGCAGAGTCAGACACAACTGAGCGACTGAACTGAATTTGACTATATGAACCTTTCTGGGCAGTGATATGTCTGCTTTTTAGTATGCTGTCTAGGTTCATCATGGCCTTCCTTCCAAGGAGCAAGCATCTTTTAATTTCCTGGCTGCAGTTACCATACACAGTGATTTTGGAGGCCAGGAAAATAAAACATGTCATTGTTTCCACTTTTCCCCCTTCCATTTGCCATGAAGTGATGGAACTAGATGCTGTTGTTAGGGCAAGCACACTGATTGAAACCACCCACCCTGGCCAGGCACCATGGTAACTATTTGCATGAGTTGTTTTATGACAGGAGATCCTGATAAGGAATACAGAACTAATAAGCTACCACCAACCAGACGAGCTCGGGAAAGGTCTACAGGAGACAGGAAGTGTGTCCGTCCACTTCCCAGAATTCCTCTCGCTAGCATCCATCTTGGCTGAGCTATGTGTGCACCACCAGAAAGACTCTGAATTAGAATGATTGGCCAAAGACCACCCGGAAACTAATCCCATCACCATAAAACCCGAGACTGTGAGCCACGTGGCAGAGCAGTTCTCCTGGGTTCCCATACCCAGCCGCTCTCCACCCGGCTGCCCTTCCATAAAATCTCTTGCTTTGTCAGCACATGTGTCTCCTCGGACAATTCATTTCCGAGGGCTAGACAAGAGCCTAGCTTCGGGGCCTGAAAGGGGTCCCCCTTCCTGCAACACTGTGATTTTAGTTTTCTTTTTAATATTGAGTTTCAAGCCGGCTTTTTCACTCTCCTCTTTCACCTTCATCAAGAGGCTTTTTAGTTCCTCTTCACTTTCTGCCATTAGAGTGGTATCAACTGCATATCAGAGGTTGTTGATATTTCTCCCAGCAATCTTGATTCTAGCTTGTGATTCATCCAGCCCAGCATTTCGCATGCTATACTCTTCATATAAGTTAAATAAACAGGGTGACAATATACAGTCTTGATGTAAACCTTTCCCAATTTTGAACCAGTAATTTAGTTTTTCCATGTCTGGTTCTGATTGTTGCTTCTTGAGCCCCATACAAGTTTCTCATGAGACAGGTAAAGTGGTCTGATACTTCCTGAAAGGTTGTTGATGAAATCACAAAAAAGTAGCCGGGAATCTTGGCCTCTGGAAGAGAAGAATTCAATCTGGGGCCAGATAAGAGGCTTGATCCCTCAGAGCTTTTATGTGATAAAGTTTTATTAAAGTATAACGGAGATAGAGAAAGCTTCTGACATAGGCATCAGAAGGGGACAGAAAGAGTACTCCCTTGCAGGTGTTAGCAATGGCATTCTATACTTTCTAATTAATTATTACATTGAATCGAAAGAATGTCTGGAGGTTGTAAAGACCTCACCAGACCTACTCCCATCATTTACATTTTAAGATAAAAGGATTAGCATTTGACAATAGAAAGATCCTCCAGACCCACTCCCATCATATACATTTTAAGATATTAGGATTAGTCAGAAGGTTTTCAGGAAGGAGAAACTGTTCTCCAGCTGGATACATTGTTGTTGTATAATCCCTAGTATAGAGTTTAAACTGAGTTGTGTAATTGACTAAAACTAAGGAATGCAGAGGGGAAAAAAAGTTTGTCCTTTTCTCCTCCTTGAGAATTCCAGACCCCTCTCTCTTTGGGGACCTCTAGACTTCTTACCAACCTGCCTAGGAAATGACTCTCTCACTTCCATCTCTTTAAGGAATTTTCCACAGTTTGTTGTGATCCACAGTCAAAGGATCTAGCATAGTAAATGAAGCAGAAATAGATGTTTTTCTGGAATTTCCTTGCTTTCTCCATGGTCCAACAAATTTTGACAATTTGATCTCTGGTCCGTCTACATTTTCTAAACCCACCTTGTACATATGAAAGCTCTCAGTTCATGTCCTGCTAAAGCCTAGCTAGAAGGATTTTGAGCATAACCTTGTTAGCATTGAGATGAGAAAAATTGTATGGTAGTTTGAATAGTCTTTAACATTGCCTTTCTTTGGAATTGGAATGAAAACTGAACTTTTCCAGTTGTGGCCACTACTGAGTTTTCCAAATTTGCTGACATATTAAGTGCAGCACGTTAACAGCATCATCTTTTAGAATTTTAAATAGCTCAACTGGAATTTCATCACTTCCATTAGCTTTGTTTGTAGTAGTACATCCAAAGGCCCACTTGACTTCACACTGCAGGATGCCTGGTTCTAGGTGAGTGACCACGCCATTGAGTTTATCTGCGTCATTAAGACCTTTCTTGTATAGTCGTTCTGAATATTTTTGCCATCTCTTCTTAATCTCTTTAGCTTCTGTTAGGTCTTTACTTTTTCTGTCCTTTATTGTGCCCATCCTTATATGAAATGTTCCCTTGATATCCTCTGGTCTTTCCCATTCTATTGTTTTCCTCTATTTCTTTGCATTATTCACTTAAAAAGGCTTTTTTATCTCTCCTTGCTATTCTCTGAATCTTCACATTCAGTTGGGTATATCTTTCCCTTTTTTCCTTGCCTTTCACTTCTTTCCTCAACTATTTGTAAAGCCTACTCAGACAACCACTTCACCTTCTTGTACATCTTTTTCTTTGAGATGGTTTTGGTCACTGTATATCATAAAGTATTTAATTTAGATCTACCTGAATTGCCCAGTGGTTTCCTCTACTTTCTTCAAGTTAAGACTGAATTTTGCAATAAGGAAATGATGACCTGAGCCACAGTTAGCTCCAGGCCTTGTATTTATTGATTGTGTGGAGTTTCTCCACCTTTGACTACAAAGAACATAGTCAATCTGATTTTCATGTTGACCAGATATCTGGTAATGTCCATACGTAGAGTCATCTCTTGTGTTGTTGGAAAATTGTGTTTGCTATGATCATCATGGTCTCTTGACAAAACTGTTGGCCTTTGCCCTGCTTCATTTTGTACTCCAAGGCCAAACTTGCCTGTTATCCCAGGTATCTCTTGACATTCCAATCTGCTGTGATGAAAAGGACATTATTTTTTTAGGTGTTAGTTCTAGAAGGTATTGTAGGTTTTCATAGAACTGGTCAATGTCAGCTTCTTTGGCATCAGTAGTTGAGGCATTGACTTAGATTACTCTGATGTTGAATGGTTTGCCTTGGAAACAAACCGAGATTATTCTGTTGTTTTTAAGACTGCACCCGAGTACTGCATTTTCGAATCTTTTGTTGACTGAGGGATTGACTAGCAGGAGCAAAGAGAATTCTAAAGAGTATGAGGGTGGCAGATACAAGAAACAGCCACTAACTCTAGGACTAAGATAGAGTGACCAAGGCATCCTTACCCCCAGGGATGAGATGTGGACCTTCTTGGAGAAGGTAAGATCAGATTCATGGAATCATGATCAGTTTGGTGCTGCACCCACAGAACCCAAAGAAATCCACCCTATAGGGGTGGGAAAATTGTTCACCAAAGGTATCTTAACAGAGGCACTTTGCTGATAAGTGTTGTATATCTCTTAAAGACATTGATTTAGTAGCTTAAACTTTTTTCCTGTAAAGGAGAAGTCAAGGTCAACTTCTGAGTATGAAGGACTGAAAGAGACTGAGGTTTGAGACACATGGACAAGATTTTCAATAATACTGATAAAGAATGGGCTTCCCTTTTGGCTTAGCTGGTAAGGAATCCACCTGCAATGTGGGAGACCCTGCTTCAATCCCTGGGTTGGGAAGATCCCCTGGAGAAGGGAAAGGCTACCCTCTTCAGTATTCTGGTCTGGAGAATTCCATGGACTATATAGTCCATGGGGTCACAAAGAGTCGGACACAACTGAGTGACTTTCACTTCACTTTATGAAGAGTGGGAGCTTGTGTTTACTAAAATTGCAGGGCATCACTGAAGCTGTTGATCGTGAATTTATGGTGGAACCCATCCCGGCTGGGTGATACTTTGGTGCAGGGAAGCATAAAGTCCATAGGTGTCTCCAACAGTGCAGGTTTTGCCAGTAGATGCTATTGACAGAGATCAGAATGAGGGTACTTCAAGGTACTGAAGGGGTTAGAAAGAGAAATCGAAAGTGGAGAGGAGTTTGCACTGATTTACAACCACGTGATTTACTAGAATGAGCATCTGGGTTTTCATCTCCCTAGTGTCCCATCTTCCCAGATAAAGAAAGCAAAAGCTGAGGCATCCTAAACCCACTGTGATACTTTCTACACAGGACAGCTGGGGCAAGAGGGGAAAGCCAAAACTTGTTTATGCATGAGACTTGGCTCAGCAATTTTTTTGACTGATTGCACAAGAAGGATTCCAATTTTATTTCTTCTGAATTTGTGAAGGTGAGAAGAGAGAGTAAAGGACTTTCAGCGGCACCCAGACTGAAGAAAAAGGACTTGGCATCCAGGGACAGGTTTGCTCATCTCTCTCCCAGCATCAAGAGGAGCACTAATTGGTGGATTCTCAAGTCCTGTAGGGTAAACACAGCATCAAAGAGTTTAAGGGAAGTCAGGGTATGGGAGACAGATTGGATAGATATGTTTCTCTATGTTGCAAGATGACATGTTTAATAACAGCGCTTCCTAACACTAGTCCTGCAACTCTCCTATCTAGTCTCTGTATTCTAGGGAGTTTTTCTTTCTTCCATCATTCATTGTTAATTGTACAAGCAATATGTCAATGTATCCTCCTTATCTTAGCCTTATTTCAGTTGACACTAAAGACCTCTTGAGTACCTAAATCCCCCAACTCACTCTGTTATTCCTAAAGGGAGGTGAGTGCTGGTACTACTTGAGAGGTTATTGTTCCAGAATTTTTCTGTACTCTCATGCATCTAGCAGTCCACATCCTCATACATCTACAAGCATACAGATGCACAAATATTTAGCACCACCTGTAGGGAAGAAGGAGAAAGATGTGACCCTTAAGAGTATCATACAATGCAATACAATATTGTAGACCCAGTGCTGATCCCGAGACAGAAGGTTATAGGAAAGGAGTCATGGAACATGAAGCCAATAATATCTGAGGCTGAACCCCATTTAGTAGCTCTGTAAGCTACTAAATAGCTCAAGCAAGCTATTTAACCTTGTGGTACCTCGCTTGTGATGCTTAAAGAGGAAAGCACCTTGCACACAGAAGTTGTTGAGTTGCCTCTTCTATCTATGAGCTTCCACAGTGGCTCATATGCTAAAGAATCTGCCTGCAGTGCATGAGACTCTGGTTCCATCCCTGCATTGGGAAGATCTCCTGGAGGAGAAAATGGCAACCCTCTCCAGTATTCTTGCCTGGAGAACCCATGGACAGAGGGGCCTGGTGGGCTACAGTCCATGGGGCTGCAAAGAGTCGGACACAAATGAAGCCACTTGGCATGGCATGGCTTTTGTATATCCATCCATCTATCTATCTATCTATATTCATCTGTCTTCTATCACTGTCTTCTTCACCCGCCCTCACATCTCTCACTTTCTCATCTGATAGATTTTTTTTTAAAAAATTACACTAAGAACCATGTCTCAAAGAACTTGCTCTGAAAACAAACATTGCCCAACACCACACAGAGTTTGTGAGGTGTTTTTTTTTTTTCCGGTTCTTTTTTTCCAGCGAAGTCAGCTGCTTGGCAGAGGTCCTAGTTTCAAGTTTCCTAAACGCCAATGGTGGCCTTGCGCGCAGGCCAGCCTCTCTGTCCAGCAGCGTATAAATGTCAGCTGCCTGGGCCTTGCTGCATCGTCTGCAAACGATGTCCTCAACAAGCAACATGAAGTTGGGCGGCCTCTTCCTCCTGATCATCCTCCTCACCCTCAACACAAGGCTCCAGGCAGTTGGTAAGTCTCGCCCCACCTCTCAGAGCAAGAGAGTCAGGAAGTGGGACATCTAGGACTGTTGTGTGCAGTCTAAAGAGGGGATGGAGCGGGGATGGGCAAACGTGGAGAACAGTCCACATGAGGAGACCCTGGGGCACACTTTAACTGTCCCCACGAGTCCCCCTGCCAGCGTCCCTCTGTGTCTGCCGACCTCCTCTCTCCCTTCCTCCAAAGGCCAACCTCTCCATTAGCCCTGCCCTCGCCTCCTCCTCTGACTCTGCTCCATCAGCTTCTGGGTCTGTTCCCAGCATCTCTACCCTCTTCTCTCCATTTGCTTCTACCTACAAACAGATACATTTCTGCATTGTTGAGAAGCATGCTTCTGAACCCACTTCTGTTCTGTGTCTTCCTTGACAGTTACCAATCACACCTGAGCCCTTCTAATATCGCTTCAACCACCACCACCACTACAATCACCACCAACACCCCCCCATCAATTACCCCCCCCACTTCACTCTCCCAAAGCATCAATGTCTTCCTGGTTGACAATCTAATAATTTTCTTCAATGGTCAGCCTCCTTGGTATCTCTGCAGAATCTGACATCGTTCACAATTTTTCAGTCTGAAACCCTCTCCCATGGCTTCTCTCTTTGCTCTTCCTTTGCTGGCCCTTTGGCTTTCTTTCCCTACACTTCCACAGCCAAAGATGATTTCTCTGGCTGTCTTGCTCCCTTCATATAATCAATGGCCAGACTTTGTCAAGTCTTCTTTCACAGTTTCTCTTACAGGCTTTCCAAACTGACCTGTACCACCCTAGCTACATACCTGGACACTTGCAAGACCCTTGGATCTCTCTCTCATCTAAAACACATGTTGTGTGTTGAATTCCAGCCAACTCTATGCTTGAATGTGAGATTGTTCCTCCCAAAGTGCAGCTCTAATCAGGTGGCTGATTTCCTCGAAATGCAAATATATTCTCTTATGTGACAACCTCCCCAAACCCAGACTGTGGAAATCTTCTTAACCCTTGAAAGCCCCATTGTACTATTTCCATTGTAAACATAATGGACACACTCAGTTCTCCTAGACTAGTGTGGTAGTTCTCAGACTTTAATATGACAGGAATTACCCAAGGATCCTGTTAAACTGCAGACTGTGATTCAGCTCTGGGATGGGGTCCAAAAATTCCACGTTCTTAACAAGCTTCTAAGTGATGCTCATGACGCTGGCCTACAGACTACATTTTGGATAGGAAGAGGCTCTGCCAATACTTTAGAATCGCCCCTGAAGTGTATTAAAAAGGCCAATGCCGAGACCCTCGGCTGGACCAACTAAACCAGGCTCTCTGAGGTCTCAAGCTCTGTGTTTGCTTGTGTGTGTTTACTGAGATAAAATTTACCATTTTAAGGTGTACCACTCAGTGGTTGTTAATATATTCACAGTGTTGTGCAGCCATCACCACAATCTAACTGCAGACCATTCATCACCCCCTAAAGAAAGCCCACACCCATTATCAAACTCTCTGTTCTTTCCTCCCCCCACCCCCCTCTAGCCCACTTTCCATCTTCTAAGCATTTTGCTATTCTAGATATTTCATGTAAAGGCAATTATATAATAATGTGGGCTTTTGTGTCTGGCTTCTTCAAAATTTTCAAAGTTTATCTAAATTGTAGCATCTGTCAGTACTCCATTCATTTTTTATGGCTGGATCATATAGCTCTACCAGGTATGATTTATACGTTCATCAGTTGATGAACATTTGTGTTATTTCTACGCTGTGGCTAGTAAGTAAGTTATGATGCTATGAGCATCTGTGTATAAATTTTTGTGTGAACATGTTTTCAGTTCCCTTGGGTGGATTTGCAAGGAGTAGAATTGCTGAGTCATGTGGCAAGTCTATGATTAATTTCTTGAGGAACTGCCAAGTTCTGTATTCCACAGAGCCTGCGCAATTTACCCAATATCAACCTGTGAGAGTTCTCATCCCTCCCACATCCTTTCTAACACTTGTTGACACCTGTCTATTAATTATAGCCCTCATAGTGATTGTGGGATATCTTACTGTGATACCTCATTGCGGTTTCAAATTGCATTTCGCTAGTGATTAATGATATTGGGTGCTTTTTCATATGCTTAACGTTCATTTGTATATGATCTGTTCAAGAAATGTCTATTCAAGCCCTCCCTTTGCAAGATGGAAGGGTTTGTCCTTTTCTTGCTGAGTTGTAGGCATTATTATATATTCTGGATTGCTGTCATTGTTGAGTTGCTAAGATGTGCTGACTCTTCTGCAACTGCATGGACTATCACCCACCAGGCTCCACTGTTCATGAGATTTCCCAGGCAAGAATACGAGGGTGGATTGCCATTTCCTTCTCCAGGAGATCTTCCTAACCCAGGGAACCAACCCATGTCTCCCGCATTGTAGTCAGATTCTTCACCACTGAGACACCTTAGAAGCATGTTTTAGATATTTGACCCTTATCAGACATATGATTTGCAAATATTTTCTCCCACTCTGTGGATTTTCTTTCCGTTTTCTTGACAGTGTTCTTTAATGCACAAGAGATTTTACTTTTTTGAAGGCCAAATTATATGCTTCTTTTTTTGCTTTCGCTTTGGGTGTCATACTTAAGAAATCATTGCCCAATCCAAAGTCACAAAGATTTACATCTGTTTCCTCCTACGAGCTTTATAGTTTTAACTTTCACATTTAGGTCTTTGATCCATTTTGAGTGAATTTTTGTATATGTGTGTGTATACTGTATGGGTGTGTGTTACTCAGTCGTGTCTGACTCTTTGTGACCCCATGGACTATAGTCCAACAGGCTCCTCTGTCCATGGTAGTCTCCAGGCAAGAATACTGGAATGGGTAGCCATTCCCTTCTCCAGGGGATCTTCCTGACCCAGGGATTGAGTTTAGGTCTCTTGCATTGCAGGTAGATTCTTTACTGTCTGAGCCACGAGGGAAGCCTATACTATAGTTATGTATGTATATATATGACTTGAGGCAATAATCCCAACTTATTCTTTTGTGTGTGGATGTCCATTTTCTCAGCACCATTTATTGAAAAGACCATTCTTTCCCCTTTGGATGGTCTTTGTCAATGTGTGTGACTGTATTTGTGAGTTCAAATCCCAGCTAGTTCTCTAGCACAATAATCACTAAACCACTCCTATCTACTCTTTGTAGTCCTTTCTCATGTCACTTACTATTAAACATGCATAGTGCTTGTTGTTATATCAGAGCAAACTTAATTTCCCATCTTAGTTTTAATTGGCCCTGTTGATATGAAAACTAAACATCCCAATTTCCTGAAACATCTAGTCCTGTTCCTTACACAGAGTTGATATTTTCCTTAGAATCAATAAATGAATTAGAAACAAGGGAATGAATGAATGAGTAAATGAACCATGAACAAATGAATGAATGGTTGGATACTGACAGAGTTGTGGTTCCCAACCTTCCTCCACAAATTGGCTAAAGCTGATGAAATCTTAAAATGTCAGACATATTGGCTCTGGAAGAATCTCTAGTCCATCTCAGCACCAGGATCAGTTGGAGCCCTCATTAAAATATACATGTATAGGCTCAACCCTGGAGAACCTGAGTAATTAGGCCCGAACAGGTCCTACATATCCGTAGTTCATTTTAAAGATGATTGTTATCATCAGCCACATTGGGGAGTCACTCATCTAGTCTAGCCTCTCTTTACTAGATCAAACCACAACACCAGACAACCTCCATGTACAGAATATAAAAGTGAGATTGGAAGAGATTCATAAGGTGGATGGCAGAGGCAGGTCAAACCTGGGGCATGAACTACAGTGAGAATTCTCTTGGTGGTGATGTGATCCGTGGTGGAGGTATTATTCTTTTGCCCAAGTCTTTGATCAGCTTCCAGGGCTGCCTCCATCTTTAAACTCTGTCTCTAGGAGTATCAAAGAGCCACACTGAGACCTTATTCAGGGATCCAAATCCAATAAATTGTCTACTTCCATCTGAAATAATTTCTTGACCTTTAGGGGCTCTACTCTGTATTCAAGGTTAATTTCACCGAGTTGTATGGCAAAAGGGACATGTGCTTTAAAAGGAAATGTCCCTGAATTCAAATCCAAATATTCCTGCAAATACTTCAGATATTATTTGATGGAAGGGTCAGACGAGGTTCTATGTGAGATCATGTTTACACAGTGAAGACCGAGATCAAAGTGTATCCTGATGTTATTAGGTCTGGTCATATCAAGATATGTATTCATGATATTTAAGTGTCTCAGCACAGTCTTTCTAATTGTGAAGGTATCTGTGTGGAGGAGTGCCGAGAAGACCAGGACTGTGCAGAAGGAGAGAAGTGTATCAGCAACGGCTGTGGCCACGTGTGCTCACCAGCCCCACAAGCAAGTAAGCCTCAGCGCTCTGCCTGAATTCCTGGGCTTAAAAGGATTATGTATTTGGTCCTTCCCAACCATTCAACAAATGTTGATTAGTAATTTATCTTGAGTATGGTTTTGAATGTTTTCAACATAAAACATTAAAAGGGTGGGGTGTTCTTTGAACTCCTTCATCACGGTACCATTGCATTCAGTTCAGTTCAGTCACTCAGTCGTGTCTGACTCTGTGACCCCATGAACCGCAGCACGCCAGGCCTCCCTGTCCATCACCAACTCCCAGAGTCCACCCAAACCCATGTCCATCGAGTCGGTGATTCCATCCAGGCATCTCATCCTCTGTCGTCCCATTTTCCTCTTGCCCTCAATCTTTCCCAGCATCAGGGTCTTTCCAATCAATCAACTCTTCGCATGAGGTGGCCAAAGTATTGCAGTTTCAGCTTCAACATCAGTCCTTCCAATGAACACCCAGGACTGATCTCCTTTAGGATGGACTTGCTGGATCTTCTTGCAGTCCAAGGGATGCTCAAGAGTCTTCTCCAACACCACAGTTCAGGCCTTCTCAATTTTTCCCAGCTCAGTCACTTTATCCCCC
>ML664177.1:39812538-39949349 GCA_007570785.1 Antilocapra americana
ACTTACTCCAAATACCTCTGCAAATACCTCAGCTATTATTTGCTAGACGGGTCAGATGAGGTTCTATGTGAAATCATATTTAAACAGGAAAGTCCTAGATCAAAGTGTAGGCTCCTATTGCTACGTCATGGACATTTATAAGCATTTATTTAGTCTAAGTGTTTCATCCAAGTCTTTTCTACTTGTGAAGGTATCTGTGTGGAGCAGTGCCGAGAAGACCGGGACTGTGCAGCAGGAGAGAAGTGCATCAGCAACGGCTGTGGCCACGTGTGCTCACCAGCCCCACGAGCAAGTAAGCCTCTGGGCCCTACCTGATGTCCTGGTGCCAACAGGATTATATGCTTGGTTCTGCCCAAATTTTCAACAATTGTTCAATAGTAATTAACTCTTGAGTACGGGTTTGAAGGATTCATCATAGAATATTTTTAAAAAGGAAATTTTTTTCGACTCTTCCATCACAATCTCTTTGCATTCTGTAATTGTCAGCTTTTTTCAGCCTGGGCACTTCTTTTTAAGAAAAACTCTTCTTTTTAATCCGCCCCCCCCCACACACACACCATTATTTATGGTTGGAATACAAGACTCTACAGCTAAAACTATATAATCATATAAATGACACCCACAATATCATCACCCAGAAAAACATCATTGTTAATCTTTCCACACTTACTCTCTCTGTCTGTGTATGGACATGTTCGTGATTGCACGCTTTTTCACTCATTAAGGTAGCCCCTGAGGAGATTTCAGTGGTCACTTTTTATTTGGGGAAATTCTTCACACAAAGCAGACACTTCGTAGAATGGTAGACCATGTACCCACCACCCAGCTTCAAGCATTATCAACACATGGTCATCCTTGCAAATGTAATCCCACCCACCTCCCCTCATCCTCTGATATTTTCAAGCAAATTCCAGACATAATTTTATTACATATTATTTCCATATACATCTCTGAAAGAGATACATGAGGTTTATCTTACCTTTTTGGCTGCTATTTTATTTCCTGTTGTGAATCTATTTATCAGATGTGTAGTCATTGATTATATAACCTATTTTATTTGTGTCATCTGTCTCTCCTTTTCCTTGTCTCTTACTGCATGCTTTGCATTTAGAAAGCTTTACGGGTTTTGTTCTGATAGTTACCTTATACCAAGACCTTAGGGTACTACCCTTTGCTATTGTTCAGTTGCTAGGTCATGTCCAACTCTTTGCAACCTCATGGACTGCAGTATGCCAGGCTTCCCTGTTCTTCACTATCTCCCAGAGCTTACTCAAACTCATGTCCATTGAGTTGGTGATGCCATCCAACCATCTCATCCTCAGTCACCCCCTTCTCCTCTTGCCCTCAATCTTTCCCAGCATCAGGGTCTTTTCAGTTGAGTTGAGTCTTCACATCGGGTACCCAGATTGGTAGAACTTCAGCTTCAGCATCAGTCCTTCTGATGCATATTCAGGGTTGATTTGCTTTAGTATTGACTAGTTTGATCTCCTTGCTATGCAAGGAACTCTCAAGAGTCTTCCCTTTGGTCCCCCTCTTTTTTTTTATTGTCATCTATAGGTTTCCTACTACGAGTAACAGACATAATAAAATTAGCTAATTTCCTCCTTTCCTTCCTCTCCACTCCTCTGCCCCCGGCAGCTGATTTTAAGCAATACCCTTTCATTTCCCCTGAATCATGTTAAGTTACTTACCAAGCTTACTCTGCTTTTTGTATGTTCTTTCCTTTGCCCTCCCTGATTTTTAATAGGTAGATTGTCAAAGCATATAGCAATTTCATAGACTCTCTCCATAGACCACTACTGAATCTTAATTTTTCGTGTGAAATACATACTTACTACAGAAAAGTCAGGAACTACAGAACAAATTGTGCTTCTGAGGTGGTGCCAGTAGTAAAGAACCCACCCGCCAATGCAGGAGACATAAGAGACATAGGTTCAATCCCTGGATTGGGAAGATACCCTGGAGGCAGTACTCTTGCCTGGAGAATCCCACAGACAGAGGAGCCAGGCAGGCTACAGTCCATAGGGTCGCAAAGAATAGGACAGGACTGAAGCAACTTAGCATGCCTGCACAAAAGAAACTGATGAAAGATGTGCCTATAATGTTATTACCCAGAGATGAACAGAGTTACATGTATATTCATATTCGTCCACATATATATTCAGGGGCATTATGCCAAATAATCCTGGCATCACCCTCCATAAATATATTTTTAAATTTTCCTTTATCTTTTAATACTCAATAATATGTAGTGAATAGTTTTTCACAAGCTTGGACATGTGTTATATAACTTTCCTTTTTTTAAAGACTTCAAAGCATTTTTATTGTAAATATATCACATTTTGTTTACTAATCCTTAATCAATGGGCTTTTCAACTTCTCTAATACTTTTCTATCAAAGGATCCCCTTGGAACTAAATCTTTATGTGTATAATTTGATTCTTTCCTTAGGAAACATTCCTAGAAGTGATATTGCTGACTCAAAGGGCAATATAGTTTGTTTGTTTTTTTAATTCAAACATATTTGGCTAATTTGCTTTTCTAAGGATGTATTGTTTAGGTCAAAAAGTTTCATGAACTTTAAAATGCTGCGTATAGTTTAGGTTTTCACTGTTTGACAATGATAATTTCATATGAATTTATTTTAAACTACATGCAATTTTAAAACAACATGAGTGATGTTTATGAAATACGGTTCTTAGGGGTTATTTCAACGATCTTTTACAATGAGTTGGTATCTCAAAGAATAGGAAAAGAGGGAAAAACCCATATTTGGCAACCTCTCTGTGTCAGGTCTTTTCAAAATTCATATTCTCGTTTAATCTTGAGAACTTTAGGTATGAAAGATGCAGGTGTTCATCTCACCTCCATTTTCCAGATGAGGAAACTTAAGAATGAACAAATATATTTTGTCCCTCTTTCTCGTTTTACCGTGATTTGTGGCCACCCTTTTTAAGTCGCCTGGCTCACACTGCAGGCGGTGACACCAAGGGGCGCCTCAACAGCGCCCCCAGCTGGTGTCCCCCCTCTAGGAAGGGCGACGCCGGAGCGCCTGGCTCAGGAGCTAGGTCTGTAGTGTGAGCTACCGTGGCGCTATCTGCTGGCTGCCACTGACCACTGCAAGGCCTCCCCAGCCATAACACAGGACTGGCTAAAGCAGGTAAGGTAGAAATCTCTGCAGACCTCACTTTGGCATTTCATCTTCATTACACCTTCAAGAAGCAAATCTTATTACCCGAATTTCAAGTGCTTGGAAACTGGGCCTCAGGGAGATTATGTACTCCTCCTGTATCAGGCAGTTAATAAACGGCAGCGGCGGTCTCTTCATACCCAATGTCAGAGTACTTCCCAGCTGATCACGCTGCCTCCCAGAGAAGCAACAACGAAGGGACATTATCCACGTGGCCTGTATTTTCCTCCACATTCAAACTATAAGGAAGAAACCTTATAGTTTCACCCTGCATCTTTGCATGAAGTGGCCACCCCTGTGTTTCCCTGGCTGGGCAGCTGCTGGGCGCCCTCTGGCTCATTCTCACAGCCATGCTGCCCACTTAGGCCATCTGCCTGCTCAGATCTTGTCCTGTTCTCTGCAAGGCCAGCTGGAGCAGCTGCCTCTGTCCTGGGGTGGGGAGGGAGGGTTCCCCACATCTGGCTGGCTGAAGGGGCTTCCCCTGGGACTCCCCTCCTGACCTGCACAGCCCCCCTCTGCGGAGCTAGGACAGGAGGCCCTGGGGCTTCTGATTGGGAAGGCTATTCTTGGGGCTGACATATTTTTCTCGGTTCACACAAGAACACGGCTGCTAGCTCCAGAGAGCCTTAGCGGCAGTTGAGGGTAACAAGGAGGCTTGAAGTCACGCAGACCACATTCAAACCCTGGCCCCTCCCTTTCCTAGCTCTGAGATGGATGCAAGCTACTCATCCTAAAACAAGGATAATAGTTCCTATCTCACAGGGTCATTCTAAGGATTAAATGAGATTGTGCTAAATATGTAGCCAGATGCCTGGCACTTAGTCAGTGTTCAATAAATGGTAGCGCAGAAACAAGTGAAGGGTGAGTGCCGGATGTGCGCCTTCCCTGAGGCTCCCTTGGCTGTGAGGGAGCATTAGCACAGAGAGATATCCTCTTGGCTTTTGGCTGGGCCACTAAGGATGGGTGGAAACCACCACTAGCTCAAATGTCACCTCTGGGAGAATGAGAAAAAGGCCTCTTACAGTGGACAGAGTCCAGTGGGTGCTCAGTTTGGTGACCAAATACGTTTATCCATGTGGGAAAATTGCCCTTCTCTCTGGATGGAGGCAGTGCCCAGGTGGAAGGCTTCAGGATGAAGACGGATGGATTATCGTCCTGCTCATCCCGTCAGCAGACATAATTGTGCAGCGCATAACCAGTAGAACGGCACATGGCAGCCCTGGGTGGAATGAATGAGGGGGAAGTGTGAGTGCCCTGATTCCTCATAGCATCTTTCTAAGTTGTCGTGTCATGCTCATTTCCTAGACATAGAAATCTGAGCTCAGGAAAGTTATGTGACCTGTTAATACATGGCAAAGCTGGTGTCCTCAACTTGAAAAACCCTGAACACTTTTCTAGGGCCTCCCTGCAGGAGAAACTCTTCAAGAGTCACCATTTACCCACTGCTGTCTCTTTCTTCATTTCTTCAAGGCACAGAATGCTGAATAGAAAGGACCCGCACTTGTCATATTGTGTTGTGTTCTTTTTTCTCAAAGTCCCAGCTGGAGCAAGCAGGGCCTGTCCTGGTGGGATTTCCCCACGTCTGGCTGGCTGCCTGCCTTCCTCCACAGCTCCCCTTCCTTCCCTTAGTCAGGATCCACAGAGCCATTCTGAGAAGGCCTTCTGATAGATGCAGCTTTCTGGGGCTGTCCTCCCATCCTGGTTCATGGGTGAACACAGATGTTAGCGCTACCGAGAGGTGGCAGTGGTAACGAGGAAGCTTTTTTTCAAATATTTCTTTTGAAAGATTTGTGTGTCTCAGATTCTGTGTCTGCTTTTTTCTAGCTCTGGGGTCTTGTGGAAGTTACTCAAGCTCCCAGAGTCTCGGTTTCTGTACATCGAGATTAAGAAGCCCCATCTCCTAGTGATCTTGTGATAAATAAATGAGATCAAGGATATGAGTCACTTGTCTAGAACTGGCATAATAACAAGGGCTTACTAAATGGTAGAAAAAGACCCTGGCAGTATGGGAGCCAGATATGCACCATTTCAGAAGATGCCCTTCATTGAAAGGGAGAATCACTCTCATGATTGTGAAAAACCAGGATATCCGGAGTCCAAAAATCTCCAATGAAATCCCAGCCTTGCCATGGGCCCTCCCCTGTTTTCACCTTGATCTCTGTTTGGAGGACAATTAACAAGCCTTCAGTCCAATCTAGAGACCTGAACACTTTTAAGTGTTTCGATTCAAATGTTCAAAATTGCCCCATGAGGACAATGTAATTATGTAAAAAGTGTCAGGCAGTCCACATGATGGTTGATTATCCAGTTAACTCAGTGATGCTATTAAACTGTTTTGTAATTTATTGAGTACAATAGTTTTCATGCATGTTTGAAAACTTGCAGCATCTCCTATTTGATGATACTTGGTGTCTGGAAGGATTTACCAGCCTCCTGCCTTAACTGATTCCTTGGCAGATACATAGTCACTGTGGGAAGAAACATCAAATTCTGAGTTCCTGCTATTTTCCAGGCATGTTCTGAGATTGTTGCTTTTTAGTCTCAGAAGCAAAGTAGTAACAGATATTGTTATACAGATGAGGAAACCAAGGCTTACAGTAGTGAGAAGACTTACCTGTAGCCACATAGACAATGAGAGAGAACCTGGGGTCTGTCTGTGAACCATATTGAAACTAGCATAAGCCCTCATTGTGGCCTCCAGTTGCACAAATTAGCATATATCCTATTCTCTTGTATAAAGTATCCTATCACGCATGACATATGTGCTGTGCTGTGCTTAGTCACTCAGTCTTGTCTGACTCTTTGCAGCTGTAGCCCGCCAGGATCCTCTGTCCATGGGGATTCTCCAGGCAAGACTACTGGAGTGGGTTGCCCTGCCCTCCTTCAGGGGATCTTCCCAACCCAGGGATCGAACCCGAATTGCAGGCAGATTCCTTACCATCTGAACCACCAGGGAAGCCCTGCATGAACGTATGTCTTTTACAATTTAACATGAGTTGCAGACATCTTCCCATGTCCGCACAGATAGATTTCATAATTTTAGGGTTATATGGTGAATACATTTACTTTAATTCATTAAACCAGTTCCCTTTTAATGGTCGTTTTATTTGCTCAACATTTTTTTTTTTGCTGTTGCCCAGGATGGTATAATGAATGTGATTTTATAGTTTTGTCCTGTAGAATATATTTCTTAGGAGTGAAACAAAAAGATCAAGTTTATGAATGTTTGTTTCCATAAATACCCTCTCCCTTTCTCCTCCTCTTTCTCCCTCCTCCTCTCACTTCCTCTCTACCCTCTCCTTCCTTTCTGATACCCTCTTCCTTACCCTTTCCTCCTCATTGACCAGAAGGACTTTCCTATTTTCTATGGGATGAGAACTCACATCATCTCCAGCATCTTCTCTCTGCTCAGAACTCTAAGCCTTGTATAAGTAAAGAGGTGCTTCTGAAATTTAGAAAATGTTTTCTCTCTCAGCAGAGCCTGTTGCCTAATTCAACAAAGCCTAAATCAAAACTCACTGCCAAGCCCTGGCCCTTTCACTTCAGGCTGGTGTGCCTTCCCCACAAAGCAGGCGTTGCCATCGACTAGATGAAGAGGTGGTTGCAGGTGGGAATTGGAAAGCCAGAAACTAGGAAGAATCAGAAACAAAAAGATACATAGGATCAACATCTCCGAATAGTATTATCTCAGTTAAGTCGTGTACATTGTGAAAGCAGTCTTCAAGCTGTAAAGTTCTATATAGATTGTGAAATTTTTTGCAATGGTAGACATTTTGCAAATTAATTTGTTAAAGTGATAAAATGCAGATGCTGCCTCTTAAGAAGGGTTCCATTTATTCTCTGCTGCAGCCCCTTCCTAGTACCTGCTTCTGAGTTTTTGTTGCATCTTCTCTCGCAGGCATCTGCGAGTCCCAGTGCTTCAGAGATAGGGACTGTGGAGCCGGAAGACGGTGCGTCAGCGAGGGCTGTAACCGGGTCTGCTCCCCTGCACCCGAAGCATCAGTAGGTAAGACAAAGAGCCCTGCCTGATTCCCTAACCAGGTGTGCCAGGGCTAGCCCTGCCTGGCCTTTTCAAAATGATGCTGCTGATCAGAAATGAGACAGAAATCTCATGATTATGATATAATTGTTATGGGATGATAACAATTCATATGTTATCATCAAATAACATATGCAAATAGAGGTCTGTCTAGTCAAATCTTTACACACACATATACAAGGACTTCCCTGGTGTCTCAATGGTAAAGAGTCTGCCTCCCAATGCAGAATACACAGGTCTGATCCCTGGTCTGGGGGAAAGCCCTGGAGAAAGAAATGGCAACCCACTCCACTATTCTTACCTGGGAAGTCCCAGGACAGAGGAGCCTGGCGGGCTACAGTCCATGAAGTCAAAGAGCTGGACATGATTTAGTGACTGAGCAATTGATAGCTTATGGTGAGTGGTGTCAGATTTGTGGCATCCATAGAAGAGAGTTTTGATCCAGGGCCAGAGACGAGGCTGATCACTCAGCTTTTGTGTAGCAGAGCTTTATTACAGTGAAAAGGTGATAGGGAATGCTTCTAACATAGACATCAGAAGTGGGAAGAGTGTGTCCTGCTTACTAGTTTGGGTGAGGCTTTATATACTCTTTTGTATTGGTTACTAACAACAGAAGATTTCCCTAGTGGCTCAGATGGTAAAGCGTCTGCCTACCACGAGGGAGACCCGGGTTCGATCCCTGGGTTGAGAAGATCCTCTGGAGAAGGAAATGGCAACTCATTCCAGTATTCTTGCCTGGAAAACCGCATGGACTGAGGAGTGTGGTAGGCTACAGTCTAATGGGGTCACAAAGAGCGAGTTCACTTCACTTAACTAACAATAGAAAGGTCTTAACAGACTCACTCCCACAACAGGCATCTTAAGATAACAGGATCAGTCAGAAGGTTTTTGTTAAGAATGAGAAACATGTCCTCAAGCAAGATACATCGTTTTATATAATCATCAGTACAGAGCTTAGGAAAAAACATACCCTTGAGCAAGATGCGCTGTTGTGTTGTGAACCATTCAGTTCAGTTACGTAGTCGTGTCTAGCTCTTTTCGACCCCATGGACTGCAGCACGCCAGGCCTCCATGTCCATCACCAACTCCCGGAGTTTACTCAGACTCATGGCCATTGAGTCAGTGATGCCATCCAACCATCTCATCCTCTGTCGTCCCCTTCTCCTCCTGCCCTCAATCCTTCCCAGCATCAGGGTCTTTTCCAATGAGTCAGCTCTTCGCATCAGGTGGCCAAAGTATTGCAGTTTCAGCTTCAACATCAGTCCTTCCAATAAACAAGACTTAGGACTGATCTCCTTTAGGATGGACTGGTTGGATCTCCTTGCAGTCCAAGAGACTCTCAAGAGTCTTCTCCAACACTACAGTTCAAGAGCATCAATTCTTAGGCGTTCAGCTTTCTTTATGGTCCAACTCTCACATCCATACATGACTGTTGGAAAAACTATAGCTTTGACTGGACAGACCTTTGTTGGCAAAGTAATGTCTCTGCTTTTTAATATGCTGCCTAGGTTGTTCATAACTTTTCTTCCAAGAAACAAACATCTTTTAATTTCATGGCTGCAATCACCATCTGCAGTTATATTGGAGCCCAGAAAAAGTAACTATTAGCTCTGGGCTTAAAGAAAGTTAGTGTTAGGAGGAATAGCTTGTTGCCATAACATCTCAGAGGTTAAGAAAAAATATCTTATGTGACTAAGACACAGAAACTTAAAAAAAAAGTTTGTCCTTTTCTCCTCCTAGAAAGCCCAGAACTCCTTATCAATCTACCTAAGAACAACCTCTCTCACAATGCTTATATAATCATAATATTTCAACTGCCTAGAAAATAATGAACATTTCTACAGCATTATTCTTATTATTTGAATTTATTAAATATTAATAATATTTACCATTGTTCTATTTTTAACCCCCAGAAGTCACCCCATGCTTTTTTGTCACTTAAGTTTTATGGGAGCATCTTTCACTATCAACACTTAATATAGTTAATTTTACTTTATTTCACATATTTAATTATTAAATTTAATAAATTTATTTAACTAAATTTACTCTATTCCACCATATAGAATATACTACATCACCTCAGTAAATCACCTTCTAGTGGACATTTCAGGTGGGATTTTGTTTACTGTTGCTATTCTAAGCAACACTTCAATGCTGGTTCTTCTCACTAGATTTTACATACCTCCTTATTATACTGGATGAAGAAACTGAAGTTTCTTGGGTCTAAGTGACAGTGAATTGCTCATGGTTATAAAATCAGTGAGTGGCTGAGTCAGGATTGACCCCAGGTCTGTGCTTGGCATAGAGAGAGGTGGAGGGCAGGGCTCCAGAAACTTCAAATTCTAGCTCTGCAGCTCACCAATGTGAGGTTCAAAGCAAGTTACTTAACTTCAAGCTCCTCTGCTGTTACATGAATCAATACCTATGTCAGAGGATATGGTGATGGCTCAATGAGCTAATGTAGATCTGCATTTGGTCCTGAACATAGCACATACTTTCTAAAAAAAAAATTAACAATAGGGAAAAGAATGGAGTAACAGGAAACACTGCAAGTAAGAGGCAACACCGCATGCAATTAGGAATTTATTTCAAAATGTTGTTCTGGGGACACTGGGGAAAGATATGTAATTTTAAAAAATATTTATTTATTTATTTATTTATTTTTGACTGCACTGGGTCTTCCTTACTTTGCATGGGCTACCTTCAGCTGTGGTGTGTGGGCTTCTCATTGTCGTGGCTTCTCTTGTTGGCAAAGTAATATCTCTGCTTTTTAATATGCTGTCTAGGTTGGTCATAACTTTTCTTCCGCGGAGTAAGCATCTTTAAGCATCTTTTAATTTCATGGCTGCAGTCACCATCTGCAGTGATTTTGGAGCCCAGAAAAATAAAGTCAAATACTGTTTCCCCACGTATCTGCCATGAAGTGATGGGACCAGATGCCATGATCTTAGTTTTCTTAATGTTGAGCTTTAAGCCAACTTTTTCACTCTCCTCTTTCACTTTCATCAAGAGGCTCTTTAGTTCTTCTTCATTTTCTGCTTAAAGGTGGTGTCATCTGCATATCTGAGGTTATTGATATTTCTCCCGGCAATCTTGATTCCAACTTGTGCTTCCTCCAGCCCAGCATTTCTCATGATGTTCTCTGCATATAAGTTAAATAAGCAGGGTGACAATATACAGCCTTGACGTACTCCTTTTCCTATTTGGAACCAGTCTGTTGTTCCATGCCCAGTTCTAACGATTGCTTCCTGACCTGCATACAGGTTTCTCAGGAGGCAGGTCAGATGGTCTGGTATTCCCATCTCTTTCAGAATTTTCCACAGTTTATTGTGATCCACACAGTCAATGTATTAGAGTATAGCTGATTGGAACCCCAGGTGGCTCAAACAGTAAAGAATCTGCCTGCAATGTGGGAGACCTGGGTTCTATCCCTGAGTTGGGAAGATCCCCTGGAGGAGGGCGTGGCAACCCACTCCAGTATTCTTGCCTGGAGAATCTCATGGACAGAGGAGCCTGGAGGACTATAGTTCATGGAGTTGCAAAGAGTCGGACACGACGGATCAACTAACACAATACAGTAAATGATTAGCAATGTATGGTGGACAGCAAAGGGACTCAGCTACACATATACATGTATCCATTCTCCCCCAAACTCTCCTCCCATCCCCACTCTGATTTTGAGTTAGGTTTCCTTAACACATTTTCACAGTATAAACTTCTGGCAAACCATATGTGCTCAGATAACCAGTGGCTCCTTGCATGGGGCCACCCTGTGCCTGAACTCATGGGAGGTGGAACAAGCAAAAGGAATCTTAGTGTCCACTCCACCTATACCTTTTGTCCCTCTAAACCTGGATAATTTGTTTTTTTTTATTTTCTTTATTTTATTGTGTTGGTTTTGCCATACATTGACATGAATCTGCCATGGGTATACACATGCTCCCCCTCCAGAACCCCCCTCCCTCCTCCCTCCTGATTCCCTCCCCCTGGGTCATCCCAGTGCACCAGCCCCGAGCATCAAACCTGGGCTGGCGATTGATTTCACATATGGTAATTAACATGTTTCAATGCCATTCTCCCATATCATCCCACCCTTGCCCTCTTCCACAGAGTCCATGAGACTGTTCTATACATCTGCGTTCCTTTTGCTGTCTCGCATGCAAGGTTCTCGTTACCATCTTTCTAAATTCCATATATATGCGTTAGTATACTGTATTGTTGTTTTTCCTTCTGGCTTACTTCACTCTGGATAATAGGCTCCAGTTCCGTCCACCTGAGTAGAACTGATTCAAATGAATTCTTTTTAATGCTGAGTAATATTCCATTGTGTATGTACCACAGCTTTCTTATCCATTCGTCAATTGATGGGCATCTAGGTTGCTTCCATGTCCTGGCTATTGTAAACAATGCAGCGATGAACATTGGGGTACATGTGTCTCTTTCAATTCTGGTTTCCTCGGTGTGTATGCCCAGCAGTGGGATTGCTGGGTCATATGGCAGTTCTATTTTCAGTTTTTTAAGGAATCTCCACACTGTTCTCCATAGTGGCTGTACTAATTTGCATTCCCACCAACAATGTAATAGGGTTCCCTTTTCTCCACATCCTCTCCAGCATTTATTGCTTGTAGACTTTTGGATGGCAGCCGTTCTGACTGGTGTAAAGTGGTACCTCATTGTGGTTTTGATTTGCATTTCTCTGATAATGAGTGATGTTGAGCATCTTTTCATGTGTTTGTTAGCCATTTTTATGTCTTCTTTGGAGAAATGTCTGTTAAGTTCTTTGGCCCACTTTTTGATTGGGTCGTTTATTTTTCTAGAATGGAGCTGCAGGAGTTGCTTGTATATTTTTGAGATTAATTGTTTGTCCATTGCTTCATTGGCTATTATTTTCTCCCATTCTGAAGGCTGCCTTTTCACCTTGCTTATAGTTTCCTTTGTTGTGCAGAAGTTTTTAATTTTAATTAGGTCCCATTTGTTTATTCGTGCTTTTATTTCCAATATTCTGGGAGGTGGGTCATAGAGGATCCCACTTTGGTTTATGTCGGAGAGTGTTTTGCCTATGTTATCCTCTAGGAGTTTTATAGTTTCTGGTCTTATGCTTAGATCTTTGATCCATTTTGAGTTTATTTTTGTGTATGGTGTTAGAAAGTGTTCTAGTTTCATTCTTTTACAAGTGGCTGTCCAGTTTTCCCAGCACCACTTGTTAAAGAGATTGTTTTTTTCTCCATTGTATATTCTTGCCTCCTTTGTCAAAGATAAGGTGTCCATAGATGTGTGGATTTATCTCTGGGCTTTCTATTTTGTTGCATTGATCTATATTTCTGTCTTTGTGCCAGTACCATACTGTCTTGATGACTGTGGCTTTGTAGAGCAGCCTAAAGTCAGGTAGGTTGATTCCTCCAGTTCCATTCTTCTTTCTCAAGATTGCTTTGGCTATACGAGGTTTTTTGTATTTCCATACAAATTGTGAAATTATTTGTTCTAATTCTCTGAAAAAGACCTCTGGTAGCTTGATAGGAATTGCATTGAATCTATAGATTGCTCTGGGTAGTATACTCATTTTCACTATATTGATTCTTCCAATCCAAGAACACGGTATATTTCTCCATCTATTTGTGTCCTCTTTGATTTCTTTCATCAGTGTTTTATAGTTTTCTATATATAAGTCTTTTGTTTCTTTTGGTAGAAATACTCCTAAGTATTTTATTCTTTTTGTTTCGATGGTGAATGGAATTGATTCCTTAATTTCTCTTTCTGTTTTCTCATTGTTAGTATATAGGAATGCCAGGGATTTCTGTGTGTTGATTTTGTATCCTGAAACTTTACTATATTCACTGATCAGCTCTAGTAATTTTCTGGTAGAGTCTTTAGGGTTTTCTATGTAGAGGATCATGTCATCTGCAAACAGAGAGAGTTTTACTTCTTCTTTTCCAATCTGGATCCCTTTAATTTCTTTATCTGCTCTGATTGCTGTGGCCAAGACTTCCAAAACTATGTTGAATAGTAGTGGTGAGAGTGGGCACCCTTGTCTTGTTCCTGACTTCAGGGGAAATGCTTTCAGTTTTTCACCATTGAGGATAATGTTTGCTGTGGGTTTTTCATATATACCTTTTATTATGTTGAGGTATGTTCCTTCTATTCCTGCTTTTTGGAGGGTTTTTATCATAAATGGATGTTGAATTTTGTCAAAGGCTTTCTCTGCATCTATTGAGATAATCATGTGGTTTTTATTTTTCAATTTGTTAATGTGGTGTATTACATTGATTGATTTGCGAAGATTGAAGAATCCTTGCATCCCTGGGATAAAGCCTACTTGATCATGATGTATGATCTTTTTAATGTGTTGTTGGATTCTATTTGCTAGAATTTTGTTAAGGATTTTTGCATCTATGTTCATCAGTGATATTGGCCTAAACCTGGCTAATTTGATTTGGGTCACCCAGAAGAGGGAAATGGAATAAAAATTAGAAAGGAACAGATGAGACTCAGCTTTGATACATAGTCTGTTGGATACGGATCAGCCTCTACCCTCAGATGACTTTCTTTGTGTAAGACGCTCCACTTCTCAGATGACAAATCTGTCCTGGAAACAAAATAGATGCTACAGGAAGCCGGTGTGAGTGCACAGGCTCAAGTTATGGAGCTTTCGCAGGGATTACTTGTTTTTGTCTTCCCTTAATGGCAAAGCTCTGGAAATCTTACAGGAGATGAGCTCATTCATGGGATAGTCCCACCAGACCAGAGAATTAGGGTGTGTAGGGTTAGACCGTCCTCCAGATAGGAGCCAGGAGCTGGAAACCTGGGACCTGAACTCTCCTCCTGTCAGGCCTGGGGGCCTCTGACCAGAACCCCAAGCCGTGGTTTCCCAGCCAGACTCACTGGCGGTGAGCTGGTGCCCACATCAGCTTGGTTTCTCAAAGCCACAGGGGTGCCAGTCTCACTGTTGATCAAAGATGTCCATTTCCTTGCAGGCCGCTGGGACTTGACATTTCCTCCTCTTGCCCTCTACTTCTGGGGCCCCAGTCCCCATCCCTTGAAAAGGCTTTGGTTGCACATTCCCTTTAATTTGGCTCACTCTTTCAGGGCATCCTACTTCACCCCCACCATCTCTCTAGCAACCATTTTGCTCAATTCTCTGCACAGCTGGATCAGAAGAAAATTTGAGAGGTTCCTTAATAAGATATTCCCCCAATTGTTCCCCCACTTTGCTCTCAAGCAAGGTCCCTAGGTCAAATCTTTGTTCCTCTGAGTGATTTTCTTTCTTTTTAAATTTTTAAGATTTTTAAAAATTTGGATCATTTTTACAGTCTTTATTGAATTTGTTATAACACTGCTTCTGTTTTATGTTGGGGTTTTTGGCCAGAAGATATGTGGGATCTTAGTTCCTTGACCAGGGATCAAATCCATGTCTCTTGTATCTCCTGCACTAGCAGGAGGATTCTTTACCACTGAGCCACGTGACTCTAGAAGCACAAGCAGCAAATTTAGTCAAGTCACTTAAAGAGGAGACATCCCTTTGAACCAAAAGGCCACTGGTTACAGGGACCTCCATCCTGTTCTCCACAGTGACTGTACCCATTTACATTCCCACCAACTCACTGATCTTTTTCTGATGTTAGGAGTCTGTGTGCAACGTTGCCGAGGAAACTGGGACTGTGGGGCTGGAGAACGATGTATCAGGAAGGGATGCAGCCGCGTCTGCTCTCCAGTCCGCACAGCAGGTAAAAACACCCAGCCCTGCCCAGGTCCCCAAATCCCACACAACCCAGGGAGACCGTGTGCTTAGCTCTGCCCCAGCTTCCCTCCTTAGATGGTTAATTCCCAGCTTGTCCTTCTGGAAAGAAAAGCATGTCACAGAGCTGTGTCCTAAATTTTTGAACATAGAAACTCCTTTTATTTTGTAATACAACTTATAATGTTTGTTATTAAAAACAAAACTCAGAAATACTACTAATTAGAAAGATAAATGATCCATGATCCCATTACTCAGATAACCATGTTAGCATTTACAATAAAAACCTCCATATTTCATATGCACAGATATATATTTTTCAGATTTCACAGGGAATAGATGTTGATTTTTGTGGTTACTGCATGCCTGGGACTGTGCTGAGTGCTGGGAGATAGCAAAGCAGACAGAGATCTGCATCTTTAAAGATCTCATAGTAGCAGAGACAGACATACAAACAAACAAAAATCCAGGATATATGATTTTTACAAATATGGTGTCATAGACCATCCTTAATCAATAAACACAATTCTATCACACATTTAAAAAAGCTTCTTTGCTTCCCAGTATGTGGATATGCCTTATTTCCATGCCCTCTTCTACTATTAAAGAATTAGATAATCTATCATTTTGAGTTACTTTTTAATAACAAGTACAAGATAAATGTCCTTGACTTAAATCACATTTCATAGGATAAATTCCTAAAAATGGAATGGCCAAGTTACATTTGAAAGCTTTTGATTTACGTTGCTAAATTGCCTAATAAAGATACCTTTCAATACCAAAAAAACATATAGCCTCAAGCCACATATTTGTGATTTAATAGACAAACATCTCCTTGCATTGTGTGTATACATGTGTGCATTATTGGTGTGTTTGCCTTTATATTGGTAAAAGCACAGAGAAGATTCCAGAAGGAGCTACAGAAAATAGTAGATATCTCCTGGGAAATGGGCTGAACGGGTTGGGGGAAAGAGAGACTTCCTTTGTACTTTATATAGTTGAGTATTTTTTGTTTTAAAACTTTTTAAATGTACTACTTTCATGATCATGCAAAATATGTAGATAGTTTGTCTATATTTTTTGAATTGAATAAAAGTTTAAAAGAAACAAACCTTCTCACAGCCCTCCCCTGCTAGCCTGCCAGGCTTAACAGTTTTCAACTGAATTTTCTCTAGGGGTAGGTATCTGCTTGGACCAATGCCAAGGACACCGGGACTGCCCAGCAGGAAGCTGATGTGTCAGCAACGGATGTGGCCATGTCTGCTCACCCACCCAGGACCAGCGAGGTAAGAGCTGCAAGGCTTCTGCGTCCCTGACCCACTGAATGCTCAGCCCTGCTAGGACAATGGCTATCAGACCCGCTGCACATGGAGAGAAGAGGCTGCTACAGTGGGGCCAAAGGAGCCGCTACAGAATAGGTAGAAGATGCCCCATCTGCCAAGTCTAGAGGACATGAAGACAGATAATAATGTCTTGCTTTAGAAGTATTTGAAAACTTTTTTTTGTTTTTGAAAACTTGAAAAGCCTGGAAATACTCTTAAAAGTGAAATAACATGCAGGTACCAAATTATTCTTCCACAAGAGCTGGAAAGAACACGGTTACGAACAAGTTAGCTGATGTCTCACACCCAAACACACCAATGTGACACAGGTCCATTCATTCAGTCCACCAGTAAGTGTGCATGCTCGGGCTGAATCTCACCTTTTTTTTTTTTTTTTGCATTTTTTCATAGTTGCTTCGTATCTTTATTTTAGATAGACAAACATTTCAAATACACTTGAAACCACTTGAACAAGTATCTTTTTTCCCATTCCATTCTTCCCTTCTCAGGGGTCATAATGAACTTGATTTGGTTTTTAATCTCTTCTTGCTTGTTTTTATAAGTTTATACATATATGTGATTTCATGAGCATGATAGAGTTACACATATTACTATATAAATGCTACACCACATGTATTATTCTGCAACTTGTGATTTTTCCCAACATGGTTATTTTAATGTTTTTCTATTTTAATACATCTTGATAACTAAAGCTTATCATAAACCACTCTGTGCATTGTCCCACTTGCCTCATGATCCAGGCTGTACTTGCCAGGGGTGGCAGGCAGGTGCTGTCTGCCCACAGAACCTTCAAGTCCCTTACCTTCTGGACTGAAGGCTAGGGTTGAGCACTGCAGCTGTGATTTTAGTGGGTGAATCAACGTGGCCTGAGAGGGATTTCCCTGGTGGTCCAGTGGTTAAGACTCTGAGCTTCCCATGCAGGGGGCAGGGGTTGCGGGTTCAGTCACTGGTCAGGGAACTAAGATCCCACATGCTATGCAGCCCAACCAACAAACAAATAAAGTGGCTTGGGAACTAGGGAGGCTGTGGAGTTAAGACTGCATGTATAATCCAAGGGACAGTTTGCTAACACACCTCTCCATTTTCTCAGGCTCAAGGAGCACACTTAGATGTTTTTTAGGGGGGTGTGTGTGATGGAGGAGTATGTAAGGGAACCCCACAGATCTAGGAGGTCTCTGCCCAACATGGAATAGAGAGAATTATCAACCCCCATTTCACTTGATGCATGAGAGTAATATCCAGCCTTCATTTTCCATGCCCCCAGCTTAATAGGGTAGACTGTTTGGGGGGATGACATACAGCAGTTTCTCCAATATCTACATGTGTAAGAATAATCTTGGGGGGAAGGCTTGTTAAATCCAGATTGCTCTGCCCCAACCCTAGAGTTTCAGTTGGTCTGGGGTGGGGCCCAAGAATCGAATTTCTAACAAGCTCCTAGGGGATGCTGATCCTACCAGGTCATGGGACCCAGTTTGAATAGCACTAGATAAGGGACTGGGGATCTTAGTTCCCCGACCAAGAATTGAAACCAGGCCATGGCAGTGAGAGTCCCGAGTCCTAACCACTGGACTGCCAGGGAGCTCCCTTTTAAAAACTTGAAACCTGGCCTTTTGTTTTTCATCTGCTCTTTCTTTCCAACTAGAGTCATCAGAACCCTGTACTAGAGTGATGCTGCTGATGGTCTGATGATTTTTCTCACTTTGGGACTCAGTGTTCATTAGCACCTGAAAGTGTGCAGAATTGGTGGGAAGCTTGGTGCTGTTTGTGATCTTGGATTTAATTATCTAGTTTCAAGTGAAACAAAAAAGAAGGGGGTTAGCGGCAAGGCTCTTTCCTCTTCTCCCAAGATGCTACAGCGGTTGGTCTTCAGTGTGTTTTCCCATAGACAAAGCAGTCCTGTGTGCCTCCAAAGTTGAGAAACAGGGGGTGACTGGGCACATCAAGAAGGGAAGAGGCTAGAGGTCCCTCAGGAAGTGAGACTCTTAAGCTCTCTGTCAGCACTGGGTCCTAGAGCCAGCCTGGGTTATGGAAAGTCTGTTTTGTTTTTAGCAGAACAGAGACCTGGAACATGTCCAAGGGTGCCAGAAGGAATGGTTGGAACTTGTAGTGAAAGCTGCACAGGAGATGGATCCTGTCCCCCAGGCCAAAAATGCTGCAGCAGTGGTTGTGGAAAATCTTGTGAAGTCCCTGTGAGTATAGGAGAGCTACTTACGGGGAGGCTGAGTCCCTGCTGGCCTTTGCCGGCCCCTGCTCGTGGCAGTCTGGGTGGCACGTGGAGAAAGCTGGTTGGTAGCAAAGGGCAGGAATTTTGCTCTTTGTGTTTCCAGGAATTTCTGGAAAGTAACATGATCATCTTTGTGTTTTAGGATCTGGGCCTCACGATCCGTTCCGATGATAAATGAACCTTGGCCTCCTTCAGTAATTGTTTCCAAATGTCATCTTTATTCTGTGATCTGTGTTTTCTTACTGTCTTTTCCGGAACCCCAGGATCACAGGATGTGGATCCAAAATAACTCAGTATAGGTGTTGAAGTTTGGCAATTGTTTGATGATTCATGGCGTGACTGCTTCTAAAATTATCTTTTTTTTCGGAATAAAATTATTTCTGTGGCATTATCCAACCTGAGTTATTCTTTCTATGTAAGATTTCTAGTTCACTTACATTAGGACCTCTACCACAAACAAGTACTTAACCCCAAGCCACGGACCTTCTCTCTTTTTCATTACCCATCACCATTCATGGCCTGTTTCCTCCTCATCATTTTTCCTGGGACCAGCCCAGGCACTCTGTCCACACTTCCCCACCTCGAAAATTCACTTTCCCAACCACCAAGATGACAATGTCACCTGGTGACATTCTCTTCAAACACCCGTGTCATCTACCTCTCACTCCAACCTCCACCCTTCCAGTCTCACCATCTTTCTCGCCACATCTTTCATTAAGAAAAGAGCTGTGGGACTTCACTGGTGGTCTGGTGGTTAAGAACCTGCCTTCTAACGTGAGGGATATGGGTTCAGTCCCTGGTCAGAGGACTACAGTCCCACACGCCACTCTGGAGCTTACACGCCTCCACTAGAGAGACACCCGTATGCTGCAACAAAGACCCAAGAGCCACGACTAAAGCCTGATGGAGCCAAAAATAAATCAATATTTTTTAGAAAGAAAAAAGTGGCAAGTTTACAGCTTGTAGTAGAAATTCCCTCCTTTTCTATCCCTGTATATTTGTACCCATTTACTCTGCTTTATGGGCTTCCCTGCTTTCCTGGTGGCTCAGTGGTAAAGAACCTGCCTACCAAGCAGGAGGCAGGTCTGATCATTGGATCAGGAAGATCCTCTCGAGAAAGAAGTGGCAACCCCCACTCCAATATCCTTGCCTGGAGAATCCCATGGACAGAGGAGCCTGGCAGCTACAGTCCACAAATTGCAAAGAGTCAGTCACAACTAATGCTTAACTTTCCTCCTCATACAGTCTGGGTAACACCCCTTCTTATCCATCAAAGACTTCTCTAATTGTTATCTCCAGTGGGTAGACGTCTCCCTTGCTACTAAATCTCTCTACCTGTCACACAACTATGCCTTGATTTCATATTTCCTTTTTTTAATAAAGATTTTTTTAAAAAGATTTTTTGATGTGGACCCTTTTTTAAAGTCTCTATTGAATTTGTTACAATATTGCTTCTGTTTTATGTTTTGGTTTTTTGGCCCCAAGGCATGTGGGATCTTAGTTCCCTGACCAGGGACCCACATTGTACCACCTGCATTGGAAGGCAAAATCTTAACCACTGGACAACCAGAGAAGTCCTATGACTCCATATTTTAATCCAGCTACCATCCACTCCACAGATGAAATCCCAGCTACCATTGTCTGTCTATATTTACTTCTTTACCTCCTCGCCACTATTCCCCCCTACTTTCTCTCCTTGAAGTGCATGCCTCCTGCTTCCTTGGGATTTGGCTCCAAGCCCCATTTCACCTCACTCTGGGACTCCAACCAAAATTCCCATGGTCTACCACACACACTGAAACTTGGATGAAGCCAGTCATGTAACCTAAATAGCACTTCCCATAGGGACCCTCTGAGCAGGGCACATGAAATGGAAAGCTTGCACACTCAAAATGAATGATCTCTGGAGATAGTAGAGCAGCTGAGGGCCTTGTTGGACCCCTGGTCTGGAGGATGATGCCCAAAGTAGTGACTGACACTACTTTTCCTTTTTGCCTTTTAATAGGTAAAATTAACGTTGAGCTCAATATTCACATGTAGTCAGTGCCAAAAAAAATTAATGAGATACTTTGCCTTCTTTTTATTCCACACTACATCTTTGAAGGCCAGTGTGTATTTTGTATTTATAGTGTATCTCAATCTGGGCTTTAAATTCTCATCAAAAATTCTTGACCTGTATTTAGATTTCATAAAATGTACAGTTGGAAAAGAAGATTCATGTAACAAATTTGTTCCAAACATATTTAATTGGTTCCAATGACTAAGCTGAATATCTGTTTCTAAAAGTAAATTTAAATGACTTAACAGCTGACTAAATAAAGATAAAACTCTCCTGCTGCTTGGTTGCACAAAGCCACATTTCAAGTGCTCACTTGGCTCAGGTGGCTAATGGCCGCCATATTGGATATCCAGGCCTAATCCTCAGGGCAGCTCTCAAACCTGTGGTTCTTTTCATGGTAACAGATTCCCCAGAGAGGTCGCAAAGGATAGCCTCTTGCCCTTAAGCGTTTAAAATCCAACTGAGGGTAAGGAAACATTTAGAGAAGGAAAATGTTTTATCTGGTAAATTATTCATGTCAGATACTTCCACAATGTTATTTCCTTATCCTTACAACAACTCCATGAGTTGAGTGTGCTGAGCCTCTAACTCTTGATGGAGAACCGTGGAGAGATTAATTGTCGAGGTCATATGGCCAGGATATAGTAGAATCTGCATTTAAATACAGATTTTAGTGGCTCCAATGCTCCTTCTTTTTCTTATACTATGTGCTGTGCGATGCTTGCTTAGTTGCTCAGTCATGTCTGACTCTTTGTGACCCCAGGCTCCTCTGTCCATGGGGATTCTCACTATACTACACACAAAAATGCAGGCTGCATGTGTGTGCTAAGTTACTTCAGATGTGTCTGACTCTGTGTGACGCTATGGACTGCGGCCTGCCAGTCTCCCCTGTCAGTCTGGAAATTGAATTCCAACCAACCACTTTGAAAGCTATTGTACTCACCAGGCTCCTACAGTGGGAAGCACTCCTACTGTCTGCGGACACAGCAGGGTTTCATAACACTTGGTTAGTGACTTGCTATAGGATCTGTGCTACCATTTGGGCCACCAAGAGCTTGAAACATGAAAGTGAAAGTCTCTCAGTTGCATATAACTCTTTGCGATCCCAAAGACTATACAATCCATGGGATTCTCCAGGCCAGAATACTGGAGTGGGTAGCTTTTGCCTTTTCCAGGGAATCTTCCCAACCCAGGGATCAAACCCGGTCTCCCACATTGCAGGAGGATTCTTTACCAGCTGAGCCACAAGGGAGGCCCAAGAATACTGGAGTGGGTAGCCTATCCCTTCTCCAAGGGATCTTTCCGAACCAGGGATGGAACCGGGGTCTCCAGCATTGGAGGTGGATTGTTTACCAACTGAGCTATCAGGGAAGCCATCAGAGCTTGGTAGACCTGGAGCAATTATGTAGTCTCAGGACCAAGATAACCAAACAGTCCGTAACAGAGAGGGTATGGGTACTGGCCCCTGCTGAAACTTTGAGAGATAAAGAGGGAACCTCTGGGACTTCCCTGGCAGTCCAGGGGTTAAGACTTCATGCTTCGAGTACTTTCACTGCAGGGAGTACTGGTCCATCCCTGGTCTGGGAACTAAGATCCCACATGCTGCATCATGTGGGGAGGGGGGCGGGGAGGGAGCCTGTAACGTTGGGTTGTGAGAAAGCACCATCTCAGTTGACAGTGGATCACAATGTCTCTGGAGCCTAAAGCCTACGTGATGCTACCTGGAGACGCAGCTGCTTGCTGGCTGGTACATTTGGATTTATGCAATGCAAAGTCACTGGTAGCCCAGAAATCTATACTTATTTCCAGCTGGTCCAACTCCAAAATATTTGTTTACCTTACCCTTTTCTCCCCTTCACTGAGCTCCGCTTTCTCAACCTCAAGCTGAAATCCCAAGGCTCACAAATACTCCCTCTCCTAGGCCAATAAAAAGCACAATGGGGTCACCCCACAGTCCTTAGCCTCATAGCCTATAAGGAAGGAAAGAAATCATATCTGGAATATAGCACAGGCTGGCACATCTTAAATGCAATAAGAATGAAGTATTCTGCAATGGTGCACTACCACCATTATTCAGGAAAAATAAGTGACTTCAAGAAATTGGAATTTCCACCCTGCCTCAAATATCTTTAGGAGTGGAGTATGTGTATATGTCGACCGGTGGGGGGAGCTGTGGTTGAGGGGAGGATGGGGCAAGAGATTAAATGGATTTGTCAAGAGGGATGTGATACAGGGGAGTGCCCCAGTGGCCTAGTGGTTATGGTTCAATGCTTTCCCTGCAGAGGCTGAGGTTTGATCCTTGTTCGGGGAACCATCCTGCATGTCATGTGATCAAAATACAAAAATTAAAGAAGTGATGTGACTAATTAGAGTTCACAGTGTATTAAATAACTGTCAGAACAAATAAATCTGCAAATCTTACTGGCTTAACTCAGTTGTTTTTTTCATCATCTATGTGAAATTGAAAATGGGTATTCTTGAGCAGCAGGCAAGCGTACCTCCAAGCGGTACTTTGGGAACCAGCAGTTGTAGTACTCGGGCCCATTAGTTGGGGCTCTTGGGCTCCAGAGCACGGACCCAGCAGTTGTAGCCCATGGGCATAGTTGCTCCACAGCACGTGGGATCTTTCAGGACCAGGGATTGAACTCGTGTCACATGCATTGGCAGGTGGAAAAACTAAGTCCACGTTTCTGAGAATCTGTGATAAAAGAGAGCATGAGGATTCTGTACAAGGTAGAAGGAGGAAAAACAGCTATTATACTCAGGTATGGGATTTTCCTTTCACCTGAGCATGGCATGAAACTTAATTTACCAAAGGGAATTTCTAGTTGTTAGCAGTTCAGGTTATGTGACTCAGGAAGGAATTCTAGAGTTCCATGGAGGTTGGGGGAAACGAGAGGGTGCCCGTGCCCATTCTTAGGTCAAGCCTTGGGCCCTGTAGAATTAATATTTGGGACTAGAATCGAGTGAGTGGCAATATGTAAGGCAAAGGCAGAAACAGTGTTGGGTGGAGGAGAGAGCTTGAGATTTGAAGTCGAGAAGTGAGTGAAGTTGCTCAGTCGTGTCCAACTCTTTGCAACCCCATGGACTGTAGTCTACCAGGCTCCTCAGTCCATGGAATTTTCCAGGCAAATGTACTGGAGTAGGTTGCCATTTCCTTCTCCAGGGGATCTTCCTGACCCAGGGATTGAACCCAGGTCTCCTGCACTGCAGGTAGATGCTTTACCCTCTGAGCCACCAGGGAAGCCCAGAAAGACTTGGGTAATTAAGAAGTTGTGTGAATCTGGGGAAGTGATTATCTCCCTATGTGTGAAATGGAGAAAACCCTTGAGAGAGAATTTTTGATCTTGAAAAGGAGTGAAGATAGCATGTGTGTATATATATAATTATATGTAAATGTAATTATATATACATTGGAGCTTCCCAGGTGGCATGGTGTTAAAGAATCTACCTGCCAATGCAAGAGATGCAGGTTTGATCCCTGGGCTGAGAAGATCCCCAGGCATAGGAAATGGCAACCCACTCCAGTATTCTTGCCTGGAAAATTCCATGGACAGAGGAGCCTGGCAGGCCCCAGTCAATGAGGCTGCAGTCAGATGTGACTGACCAGCTGAGCACATAAACACAATTATATATATTTAAAATATATATATGTATCAATGTGCATCTGTTTATAAAATCTAGCACATAGAAATGCCTAGTATATACCAGGTCCCTTTCTTCCCTTTTCCTCTGTCACTCAAAGTGGCCTCCATTCTTTAGTAGTTTTGACGATTAGGCAGAATAAGCTATTTCTTTTGACTCAGAGAGCTTATTTGAAAGAACAACATTAATCAGTGCTAAACCCAGGTCTGATTAATCCAGAAGGTCAGCTGCCTATCAGGGATTACACTTGCAATTACCTGTGTCTTGATCCAGGTTCCATGACGCAGAGCTCAGAGAGAATGAGCATGACTCACAGCCCATCGCTGCCCATGTGCATTGTCCTCAAAGGAGAGTCTACTCGGCAGAATGATGTAAATGCAGGGATTCAAGCCTGTCATCCTCCCCACCGTCAACACAGAGCTGTAGGGCCTGCCCTCAAAACTTGAAAGGTGACTGGGGTGTCCTAGCAGTGAAACTGTTTACCTCAGATTGAGACTTGAACCCATGTGCTGGGACTTGAGCCCAGCCAAAATCCTGTTTGGCACGTGAACCTGTGTGGCCAGTGCAGGGAAAATGGTAGGCACAGGCCTGTACTATAATTAACAGGACTTCTTTGAAAAATAAGAATGACTTTCTCATCATCTCCAGTCAAAGCCCTGGGAGCAGTAAAATGTACATCATGGAAAGACATCTTGAAAACAAGATGTTGAAGTACTGATGTGACTGATGGAAAACCATTAGTGACTGTCTTCATAACCAGAGCCTTGAGGGAGTTGCTGAGAAATTATATTGAGGACTGTGCATGGTATATCTTTACCTCTGATCTGAGATTGTAAACAACAGATATCTCTAGAGCTCGAACAAGGAAACAGATGTTAGCAATAAAAGTTATGCAAGGATTAGGATCTGGGCTCTTGCCTGTGAATGGCATCAGCCCCCTGATTCCCACTTGTATTTCTGAGTCTTATTTTCCCTTGTTCTGTGGCACCACTCCTTCAGGTCAGTTTGTTGTTGGGCTGGTCCTGACAGCCAGGACTTGAACCTGGCCAAAATCCTGCTTGGGACTTCCCAAACCCAGCCAAAACCCCGCCCCGTTCCTGGTTTCAGGACCTAAACGAGCTCAGGAATTTGATGTCTCATTGCAGAAAGAATTCAGTGAGAGACAAAGTGATAAGAAAGTGGTTGATTTATTCAGATTTAGAGAGGAGCACACTCCACAGACAGAGTGTGGGTCATCGCAGAGGGTGAGTGCGGCAGGTTAGTTTTTATAGGCTGGGTAATTTCATATGCTAATGAGTGGGAGATCACCCTAACTATTTTGGGGAAGGGTGGAGATTTCCAGGAATTGGGCCACTGCCCACTCCTTGGCCTTTTGACAGTGCCTTGGAACTGTCATGGTGCCTCTGGGTGTGTCATTTAGCTTGCTGGTTGAGGATCAAAGTCTAACAAAGTTCACTTGTCTGCCATCTTGGGCCCATTTGATTCTAATCCGTATATGTTGTGTTCTTCAGTCAGTTCAGTTCAGTCACTCAGTCGTGTCTGACTTTTTGCAACCCCATGGGCTGTAGCACGCCAGGCTTCCCTGTCCATCACCAATCCCCAAGCTTGCTCAAACTCATGTTCATTGTGTCGGTGATACCATCCAACCATCTCATCCTCTGTCATCCCCTTCTCCTCCCACCTTCAATCTTTCCCAGCATCGGGGTCTTTTCCAGTGAGTCAGTTCTTGGCATCAGGTGGCCATCAGGTGGCCAAACTACTGGAGTTTCAGTTTCATCAGTTCTTCCAATGAATATTCAGGACCAATTTCCTTTAGGATTGACAGTTCTGTCTCTTTAAAGTCCAAAGGATTCTCAAGAGTCTTCAACACTACAGTTCAAAAGTGTCAATTCTTCTGTGCTCTGCCTTCTTTATGGTCCAATTCTCACATCCATACATGACTACTGGAAAAACCATAGCTTTGACTAGATAGACCTTTGCCAGCAAAGTAATGTCTCTGCTTTTTAGTATGCTGCCTAGGTTTGTCATAACTTTTCTTCCAAGGAGCAAGCGTCTTATATTTTCGTGGCTGCAATCATCTGCAATCACTGCAATCATCTGCAGTGATTTTGGAACCCAAGAAAATAAGGTTTGTCACTGTTTTCACTGTCTCCCCATCTATTTGCCATGAAGTGATGGGACCAGATGCCACGATCTTCATTTTTTGAATGTTGAGTTTTAAGCCAAATTTTTCACTCTCCTCTTTCATTTTCATCAAGAGGCTCTTTAGTTCCTCTCCACTTTCTGCCGTAAGGGTGGTGTCATCTGCACATCTGAGGTTATTGATATTTCTCCTGGCAATCTTGATTCCAGCTTGTGTTTCATCCAGCCTGGCATTTCGCATGAAGAACTCTGCATATAAGTTAAATAAGCAGGGTGACAATATACAGCCTCGAGGTACTCCTTCCCCAATTTGGAACCAGTCTCTTGTTCCATGCCCAGTTCTAACTGTTGCTTATTGACCTGCATACAGATTTCTCAGGAGGCAAGTATAGTGGGCAGGTATTTCCATCTCGTTTAGAATTTTTGACATTTTGTTGTGATCCACACAGTCAAAGGCCTTGGTGTAGTCAATAAAGCAGAAGTTGATGTTTTCCTGGAACTCTCTTGCTTTTTCTATGATCCAACGAATGTTGGCAATTTGATCTCTGGTTCCTCTGGCTTTTCTAAATCCAACTTGAACATCTGGAAGTTCTTGGTTACGTACTGTTGAAGCCTGGCTTGGAGAATTCTAGCCTGTGAGATGTGTGCAATTGTGCGATAGTTTGAACATTGTTTGGCATTGCCTTTCTTTGGGACTGGAATAAAAACTGACCTTTTCCAGTCCTGTGGCCACTGCTGAGTTTTCAAAATTAGCTGGCATATTGAGTGCAGCACTTTAACATCATTGTCTTTTAGGATTCGAAATAGCGCAACTGGAATTCCATCACCTCCACTAGCTTTGTTCATAGTGATGCTTCCTAAGGCCCATCCGCATTCCAGGATGACTGGCTCTATGTAGGTGAGTGGTCACACCATCGTGGCTCTCTGAGTCATGAAGATCTTTTTTGTACAGTTCTTCAGTGTTTTCTTGCCACCTCTTCTTAATATCTTCTGTTTCTGTTAGTTCCATACCAATTCTCTCCTTTATTGTACCAATCTTTGCATGAAATGTTCCCCTGGTATATCTAATTTTCTTGAAGAGATCTCTAGTCTTTCTCATTCTTTTGTTTTCCTCTATTTCTTTGCATTGATCATTGAGGAAGGCTTTCTTATCTCTCCTCACTATTCTTTGGAACTCTGCATTCAAATGGGTATATCTTTCCTTTTCTCCTTTGCCTTTCACTTCTCTTATTTTCTCAGCTATTTGTAAGGCCTCCTCAGACAACCATTTTGCCTTTTTGCACATCTTTTTCTTAGGGATGGTCTTGATCACTGCCTACTGTACAATGTCACAAACCTCCAACTGTAGTTCTTCAGGCACTCTGTCTATCAGATCTAATACCTTGAATCTATTTGTCACTTCCACTGTATAAGCATAAAGGATTTGATTTAGGCCATACCTGAATGGTCTAGTGATTTTCCCTACTTTCTTGAATTTAAGTCTGAATTTGGCAATGAGTTCATGATCAGAGCCACAGTCAGCTCCCGGTCTTGTTTTGCTGACTGTATAGAGTTTCTCCATCTTTGGATGCAAAGAATATAATCAGTCTGATTTCAGTGTTGACCATTTGGTGATGTCCATGTGTAGAGTCATCTCTTGTGTTGTTGGACAGGAGTGTTTGCTATGACCAGTGCGTTCTCTTGGCAAAACTCTGTTAGCCTTTGCCCTGCTTCATTTTGCACTCCAAGGCCAAACTTGTCTATTACTCCTACTTATGCATTCCAGTCCCCTATGATGAAAAGGACATCTTTTTTTTGGTATTATTTCTAGGAGGTCTTGTAGGTCTTCATAGAACCATTCAACTTCAGCTTCTTCAGCATTAGTGCTTGGGGCACAGACTGGGATTATCATGATATTCAATGGTTTGCCTTAGAAACAAGCAGAGACCATTCTGTCATTTTTGAGATTATACCCAAGTACTGCATTTTGGACTCTTTTGTTGACTATGAGAGCTACTCTGCTTCTTCTAAAGGGATTCTTGCCCACAGTAGTAGATTAATGGTCATCTGAATTAAATTCACCCATTCCAGTCGGTTTCAGTTCATTGATTCCTAGAATGTCAATGTTCCCTCTTGCCATCTCCTGTTTGACCACTCCCAACTTACCTTGATTCATGGACCTAACATTCCAGGTTCCTATGGAACATTGTTCTTTACAGCATTGGGCTCTACGTCCATCACCAGTCCCATCCACAACTGGGAGTTTTTTTAGCTTTGACTCCATCCCTTCATTCTTTCTGGAGTTATTTCTCCACTGATCTCCAGTAGCATATTGGGCACCTACCGACCTGGGGAGTTCATCTTTCAGTGTCATGTCTTTTTGCCTTTTCATACTGTTGTGTCCTTCTGCTGCGTCATTCGTTCACAAGTTGGGCCCTGCCCATTTCCCTCCTGTTACAGCAGCAACTACCTATTACCATCAGGAGGAGGAAGTCAGAGACCCAGTACAAAGACAAGGAGGGGAAAGGAGTGAGAAAAGCAAGGGGCACATTGTATAGGTAGAAAAAGTGCAGGAGGACATCTCAAGTGCCGCCTCTGCATCTGCTCACACACTTGCCCTCCAAATGCAGTCCTCACCCTTCCCACAAGCCTCCTCTGCTTCTGCACACACCTGTACTCACCAAGCTGTCTTTCTGGGCACATAATGAATGCCCAATAATACCAATAACACAGAGTTCCTTTCATTTAAAGGAGAAGCATCCTTTAAAAGGAAAAGCTGCTGGGGACTCCCCTGGTGGTCCAGTGGTTAAGACGCCATGCTTCCAGTACAGGGGTGCAGGTTCGCTCCCTGATCAGGAACTAAGATCCCACATACCTTGAGGCCAAAATTTTAAAAATAAATGAAAAAAATAAACAGAGAAGCTCTGACATCTGTGGAGGTTTAAACTAACAACCTTCTTAGAGATGAAGAATCGTGAGCCATAGAGAGGGCATGACTTAATCCAAGATCAGACAGTGGTGACTCTGACAATTAAGCCTGGGTTCCTTGAGTTACGAGCAAGATTCGTTTTTAAAATAAAACTCTCCTGAATCCTTGAAAACACCAGCGTTTAACGGGTGTTTGCTACCTTCCAGGCACTGTTCCAAATATAATTATTCAATTGAATTCTCACTCCAACAGGGTAGGGCAGGTACCGTTCTTAAGTCAATAATTGTAGAACGCAGGGAACAACAGATCTGGTATGTGGAGCAGTCATTGCCGATAAGAAGCCGCTATTGTTGCTGATTACAGTGTTACGAAAGCGGGACATTATTGGGGAACGGGAACTCTTTGGGTGGGGACAAATCCTTCCAGACACTGGCCAGGCTCTTGAGCATTTTTTGGAAAAATGATGTCTGTGACTTAACTGACCCTCCTCTAGCTAATGACTCTTTAGACAGAAATTGGTCACCTGCTAAGCTTCCTGACCTCCATACCAGAATCATGAACTCACAGATAGTCACTGAGCTGACAGTAATACCAGCTTAAGCCCTGGAGTCTCTTCGTAATTCAGTCTATAATTTCCAGCAGAATAAACTATGGAAAGATTCTAATTCCTCTTTCTTAAGTGGTATTTCCTTAATGAACTGATACACTCTGGCCTGAGTAGTCTGCAGGTGCCCTAATATAGGAACTAGAAAGGCATACATTTTCTTTCACAGAAATTAATAATAGTAGCTGCCAGTGCTGGGGACTGTATACATATAAATCCATATACATCAGTCTGTCCAACAACCCTATGAGGAGTTGTTGCTTATGCCTGCTTATCAGATGAGGAAGCAAAACCCAGAAAAGGAAGGCAATTTTCCCAAGATCACACAGCTAGCAAGTAGTGGAGCCACATGTAAACTGGATCTGTCATACTCTAGAGTCCTCATTCTTACCTACAGTACTATAGAAGCATTGGTCTTATTTTCACAACCTCGGAATGACCTAGTGAACAGCCAGGAATAAGGGCCAGCTGTTGTTCCTTAACTCTCCTAAAATCAAAGTTACAGTTTTAGGTGGGTGAACCCTCCCTTTGACCTGACTGTGTGCTCAGAATCCTCTCTAGCTCAAAGCTGTTGTGCTCTGCTAGTGAAAGCTTGACAATTAGTGCCCAACAGGTGAAGTGGAATTCTGTGTCCTCAAAAGCTCATTTATCTGTGCCACAGAGGGGAGATTTTCTAAGAATTTAGACTTAACCTGATGGTAATGAGTTCTGGAGAAGAGCGCTATCTTTGGAGTTTAAGCTTGGTTCTGCATTGAAATGCTGTTTGGGGGATGTTACTAAACCTCTCTGTGACTTAGTTTGCTTATCTGTAAAATGGAAATAATCCTGTCTGTATTGGAAACCATATTGTGTGTCTTCCTAATTACAATGTCTCCCTGCATCCCCCTCCAACACACACACACACACATACACACACACACACACACACACACACACTCACTCACACACACAAACACACACAAACCCCTCAGCAGCTTTGTTTGTATTGTTAGCTTGAGGGGGTGGAGGTGACTGACTCAAACCAGGCCAAGGAAATTCTCTCCCCTGGCATTTTAGATTTGGGATTGGCAAAAATCTAGCACTTTCTGGACTTATCTTGAACTCGAGGGCTCAGAGGAGGTCATATTCTCCTTACCATATGGTTTGAAACACTTGAGAAAGATGGTCAGCAGAGAAAAAAATGATGAAATAGATGTGAAAGTGAAGCAGAGATGGCTCCTTTGCATTTTCATACTTAATTTCCTCTTTTAACAGTCAAATTCCTAACCAACAAACCACCTCACAGTCTTTTTAGAATTAAATACGAGGAGGTCTTTAAGGAGCCAAGCCAGGAATAAAACCAGTGTTCAGTAAACGGCACATGCCCTTCACTCACATCTGCAGTGGGCTTCTATTCAGACACAGGTTTTGTTGACATTTTTTTGTGACAAAGCAAAAAAATTTTCTGACTTTATAAGCCTATAAGGCTTAAATGTCTGTTTAGCTCACAGCACCAAACAGCTGCACGCCAAGACAAATCCAGGGAAGACTAAGGCCTCATTACCAAGGTTCCGAAGGCCCTGCTCAGCTCTAAGGAATCTACAGCGTAAGCTAAGCATGTACTTTCAGCGCCAGCAAAACAGAGAACCCAAAATAAAATCAGAAAATAGGACATCTAGAAAGAAATGAATTTAATTTCAACATACTTTTGAGTTTGGGGAAGTTTTTAAAATTCTTTAGCCTTTTTTAAAATTTGAAATTACATATAGAGTGATATGCTTTTCACTGTTTAGCATCTCTAAAAGTTTTTGGCTCTGAACGATTGCAGAAATTAGACAGCAACCAATCTTAGCTTTGGGATAGGTAGGATTGAGTTCAGGTAATCTGCCAAGTTGCTTGATGAATAACCCATAAAAGTAGCCCTTAACCCACCTAGAGGTATTCGCAGTGAGTGAGGCCCAAAGGACCTCTGTCTGGTGTATTTCAAGAACTGTGACAAATGGAGCATAACAGGGCAGATCTCTTCCTGTAGCCCCAGAATTAGGAACCAGGGACCCTGGTGAAACATTGAGTACTGCACTCTCTAAAGGGAAGTCAGCCGTCTCCCTGGGGCCATACTAAGAGACGACTATAAACTGGCCCTGCCACTACCAACCAGTCCAGTCATCCTCATCTCACACTATTATCGCAATCATACGGGCCACAGTATTGATGATCAAAATCCATACATGCCTCCCCTGCATTCCCGCTGCCACTGGGGAGGGAAGAGGGCCCATTCCTCCAAAACCCAAGGGGAGCATGTGTTTCAGAGAATCACTCCTCTAGATGAGGAGTGGGGAATGAAATTCACTCCCTAGCTGGTTGGTTACTGCAGCCCTCCCTCACCCCAGTGCTTCATGATGAGAGACACTCTGGAAGAGTTAACACGTGTATCGGGAATCTGGGTTCTCAGAAAGAAGGTGGACAGGATGAGGTGAAACGCCTTGCCAGGAAAATGACACCAATCATACAGGCAAAGGCTACCATACCATACGACTTTTACTTAGGTCCCCAGCAGAAGAGAGAATCAGACCCTGCCCAAAGGAGACTAGAGTCACCTCCTTACCACCAGCAGGTGACTGAGGAGCACCCCTGCTGGCTCTCTTACTGCTCCTCCCTGCCCTCAGTACCAGAGAGGCCAGGGCCCAGAGCAAGGTGGGGTAAAGGGGAAGCGCAGGCTGTAGCTTCCGCAGCTAGCAATCCGCTCCTATGTTGTAATTAATCACTGTCAGGACCTATTCCTCATGCCCAGCACATGCCAGCCCCAGAGAAGACATCTGATATTTGTGTTCAAAAAGGAAGGAGTGAATGAAAGTTCCCCTACTCCAGTACACCCCCTTCCTCAGCCGCTTTCCTGGTTCCTCACTGTTTTCCTGGTTAAGGAGTCTTATGCGTCGGTCAGAGGAGGGTGTTTCCTTGGCTCAGAGACTTAGGTAACCACACGGCATTACCCAAGGTACACATGGTGTCTGTGTCACATTTCTCTGGAAATGTCAGCTTCTGGGCAGGGCTTAGACTTCCGCAGCTCCTAGTCCCACCCCTGGCCTTTCATTCCAGCTCAGAAGGTGGAAGAGGATAAATTTCTGCTCTTCTCAGCCTTGTTGCATTTTGATCCGAAGACCTCAGACAGCAGCATGAAGCTGGGCGGTTTCCTACTGCTTGTGACCCTCGTCACCCTCAGCTCAGTGGTGCAGGAGCTTCAGGCTGCGGTGAGACCGTTTAGAGTTTTTGGTGAGTCCATGCAGAAGGCAGCCCCATCATTTTTGGAACGAAGGAGCCAGAATGTAAGCCACTTCGGGCCAGTGGGTGCAGGGGAATGAGGGGAAGAAAAGAGAGAGGGGAAGGTATTCCAGGCAAGGAGTCACTGCAGGGGCCCACCTTGACTGCAGGATCTCTGTGCGTGCTTTTCCTTTCTTCCCTCCTTTCCTCCGGTCATCCCTCCATCTGGACTCTCTGAAAGGGAAGACTCTTGCCCTCTGACTGGCCTCCGTCCATTTCCCCAGCCTCTCTTTCTCTACTAGTTTCTTTGTCTCTTGCTACAAATAAGTTGGATTGCTTACAGAAAATATTTTCTTAAATATGTGAAACGTGATTCATCTTTTCCTTTTATTGTCAGCATTCTCAAAGGAGTAATCTTCATTCTCTGCCTTTTCTTCCCCATGACTCATCCCTTAATCCCCTGAAGGCTGAAAGTAGTCTCTATTGCTGCCCCTACCACTCTCCCAGATTTTCTCCTTCTTCACCTTTTCTTTCTTTTAAAAGAAACTTTTTTTTTAATTTACTTATTTGGGCTCCTAGGTGGCGCTAGTGGTAAAGAACCCGCCTGTCAATGCAGGAAACATAAGAGACTCAGGTTCGATCCCTGGGTTGGGAAGATCCCCTGGAGGAGAGCAGGGCAACCCACTCCAATATTCTTCCCTGGAGAATCCCACAGACAGAGGAGCTGGCGGGCTACAGTTCATAGGGTCACAAAGAGTCAGACATGACTGATGTGACTTAGCACACGCGTGTTTACTTATTTACTTGGCTGTGCCAGGTCTTAGCTGCCACACACAAGATCTTCCATCTTTGTTGCAACATGCAGCATCTTTGATTGCACCGTGTTAGATCTAGTTCCCTGACCAGGGATTGAACCCAGGCTCCCCACAATGGGATCGTACGGCCTTGGCCACCGGACCACAAGGGAAGTCCATCTCCCAGACCTTCTTAACAAACCTCACAACTGTCTTGAGTAACCAGGTAAAGGTTAAAAGTGTTTAAGCTCTGCAGCATCTTTTCGCTTGCCATTCCATCAACTCTCCAGCTTTTCTCTCTGTTAGATTATCTTCACTGTATCTTCTTCTCCCTAAATGTCATTGGAAACTCTTGCCCCTCTCTTCTTCGTTCTCCTTCCCTTACATTGGTTGCCAAATACCAGTCATTCTTTGAAATCGGTTCTTACACATGTTCCCTCCTTCCCCACCCTCTTTGTCACTGCTTTTTCAGCCCTGACTACTCCACGCCCAGCCCACCGCATTGGCTTCCTGACAGCTCTCCCCGCCCCTCTCTTTCTTCCGAAGGTTGCCTGCTTGGTGAATCCTGGTCCACGCTATGCTCTCATACCAGTTAATCTTTGTAAGTAAACTGCCATCACATCTCTCTCTTGGCCTTCCAAGTGAAATCTCAATCCTTGGCCCCTCTGTAACTTCATCCCCTGCCTGCCGTGGGCTTCCCTAGAAGCTCAGACAGTAAAGAATCTGCCTACAATGCGGGAGACCCGGGTTCGATCCCTGGGTTGGGAAGATCCCCTGGAGAAGGAAATGACAACTCACTCCAATATTCTTGCCTGGAGAATCCCATGAACAGAGGAGCCTGGCGGGCTACAGTCCATGGGTTGCAAAGAGTCAGACATGACTGAGTGGTGGGGAAGGAAGGCACTGCCTACTTTTGTGCCTTGACTTCCAACTATTCCCTAGTACTTAGCCAGCCTTCTGATTGCTACTTTTCCTGTATTCCTTGTATTTCAGGGTGAGGAGTGAGGAGATGAGGCACCTAGGGTGCACAATTGAAGGAGGTGCTCACTCTCAGGGTTGTTCAAGGGAGGGCCTCCTTAAATGTTGTGTCCTGGGTGCCTCATGCACCTTTCCCCAGTCCCGCCCTGTGGCATTTTCCACTTGTGAACTTTTGCTAGTAATTCTTTTTTCTTCTCCACCTTCCGTCTCAATTCTGCCTTTAAAAGATTCACATATTTCAAGACTCACCTTTCCTGATTCACTGGAAGTGATGCCCTCTCTTTTGCAAGCTCCTTTAGTCCTTTGGATAAACCTCTCTCCAGACATGTGTCACATACTGCTTTGCTTTTAGTACTTTAAACATAAATTTTATCTCCACTGTGAGGCTCTAAGCTGCTGGAAAGTAATAACCTAATCTTATATCTCCGTGGGCTTCGCAGGTGGCTCAGTGGTAAAGAATCCAACGTACAATCCCATTGTGGGGAGCTTGGGTTCAATCCCTGGTCTAGATCTGCCTGCCAACGCAGGAGACTCATATTTGATCCCTGGGCTGGGAAGATCCCCTGGAAAAGGAAATGGCAACCCACTCCCATATTCCTGCCTGGGAAATTCCCATTGACAGAGGAGCCAAGCAGGCTACAGTTCTGGAGGTTGCAAAGACTAAACAGACCAATCCAATCCACATATCCATACTTCCTGTATGATGTAACCTCTGTGCTTTGTACATAGTAAGAAATCAGCAGGTATTAATGAGTGACCAAATTGTTGTGAGTGGAGACAAGAATTCTCCCATTCTCTCACCATAAATCAACAACAGCCAATAAAAGCATGAAGGGACTGTACTGATTTTCTCTGAGGTCTGCAAGTACATTGTAGACATCCCGCCAGGCTCCCGTCTTACATCATCAGACATTGCTAATCAATTATAGCACTCTTCCTCTTTGAGCCTGGACAAGGCAATCCAGCCTTCACTCAGCATCACAACAGTCACCTCCATTGACTGGAGCTGACACTGGATAGGGAACTTCCTCCAGCCCTCCTGGATCCAAGGACTTCATTTTACCTTTGAGAAAACAAAGGCCCAGAGAGGTTCAGAGACAGAATCAGGTAGAGAATCTCCTGATCACAGCTGAGTCACCCACCCAAGCATGGTGCACATTCATTCACAGCTCTGCATGCATTTTGTTAGAAACCCTTGCAGAATCTTAACCAGTTCCCTGGACCTATTTCATTGGTCCTGAAAGACTAACCTTGAGGTTCTGGGAGTGTGGGGAGCCTCCATTTGGGTCAGGAGTGACTCCTTGAAATCTGGAGATGGACTCTTCATGCCAAGGTCAGTTTCACCCTCTGGGATGGCAGAGGAAGCTTGGCCTAGGTGCCAGAGGGTCTGGCTTGGATCCAACTTCTGTACTGACTAGTAGGAAAATCACCTCAGTGCACCCCAGCTGCCATGCCTGTAAAAAGGGGCCAGTCAGACTCATTGCACAGAGTGACTGCAGGGCACCCTTGATGACATTCGGCTAAATGTAAGTCTTCCTTTCTCTGCCTCTTTCCTTGCAGAGAGAAGTGAGGGCATTGAAGTGGGCTTCTCTGCACTTCCTCCTCCACAGATGCAATTATCTCCTTTTCAAAAAAATCTTTGAGCGTAGTTGATTTACAATGTTGTATTAATTTCAAGTGTACAACCAAGTGAATTAGTTATGCACGTACATATATACACTTTTTTTCTTTAGATTCTTTTCCCATATAGGCCATTACAGAGTATTGAGTAGAGTTCTCTGTGCTATACAGCAGCTTCTTATTATCTATTTTATACATAGCAGTGTGTATACGCAAATCCCAATCTCCCAATTTATCCCTTCCCCTATTATCCTCTGGTAACTATGAGTTTGTTTTCTGCATCCATAACTATACTTCTGTTTTGTAAATGAGTTCATTGGTACCCTTGTTTTTTTAGATTCCACATATAAGCGATTTCATACAGTATTTGTCTTTCTGTGTCTGACTTACTTCACTCAGTATGACAATCTCTCAGTCCATCCATGTTGCTGCAAATGGCATTATTTTACTCTTTTTATTTCTGAGTAATATTCCATTGTATATATGTGCCATATCTTCTTTATCCCTTCCTCTGCTGATGGACATCTAGGTTGCTTCCATGCCCTGGCTATTGTAAACAGTGTGGCAGTGAACACTGGGGTGCATGTATCTTTTTGAGTCACGGTTTTCTCTGGGTTGGAGAAGGAAATGGCTACCCACTCCAGGGCCCTTGCCTGGAAAATCCCATGGACAGAGGAGCCTGGTAGGCTACAGGCCATGAGGTTGCAAAGCGTCAGACACAACTGAGAGACTTCACTTTTTTTTCCCTTTTTCTCTGGGTATGTGCCAGGAGTAATTAATTATTCTGTTCTTTAAAGTAGACCTTGCTTTGTTGAGATTGTGTGAATGCATTGCTTTTCGCTGAAATATGTAAGATGTTAATGAGTACTATTCTGCGATTAATCATTTATAAATTATATTATGTATTGAGCTTGAAGAATGTGGAACCGGCTCCTTAATCACAGGCTGGCCTCCCTAATACCTGTGTCTAGACCATGGCAGTTTTCAGCTGGTCTGTTCTAATGCAGGCGCTTGTGTTGACCTCTGCAATGGCGACTGGGACTGTGGTCCAGAAGAGCGCTGTGTCAGCAACGGCTGTGGCCACGTCTGTGTTTCAGACTAAGGTAAAAACATCAGGTCCTTCCCTGCTTCCTCATTCTATGTTGAAGCCAGGCAAGAGGTACACTTGGCCCTAATGGAACTTCCCAGAAGTAGCTGAGACAGAAGCCTGTCTCTTGTAACCCCTCCCTCTTCACCCACCCTTCCCAAGAAAAAGAAGCCCCTATTCCAGGATGGTGGTTTCCAAATCTTTAAAATAATTTCATTACCTGGTATATCCTAGAGAAAAATCAACTATTCACTCGAGAGAAAAAAAAAGAGATAAAAATCACCCACCCCCAAATGATGTTTGCTTAACACTTTGACGCATATTTTAAGCACATAACACATATGTGTAGTATCTATGTGAAAACAAGATAATCATGTTCCTATTTTGATTTCTTGATTATTTAACTTAGAAATAGCTAGAGAATTCCCTGGCAGTCCAGTGATTAAGATTCCATGATTCCAATGCAGGGGACATAGGTTCGATCCCTGGTTGGGGAATTAATACCCCACTGTGATATACTACATCCATTTTTAAAAAAAGAAGAAATAGTTAGTAAACATTTTAATGTCAACACAGATGTTTCTGTCTCATCATCTTTAATGTGTGCTCCATATGTGTGTCCACCATGTATGCTCATATACTTAGCAAGCTCCATAATACACATTTAACGTGTTTCTTATTTTTAATATCATTAATATGGCTGTAGTGAATACTGATTGGTGTACACACTGTTACTAATTTCCTTGGAATAAATTCTAAGGTGTATAATTGATGACCAAGGAGTATGCTTATTTTAAGCCTTGGATGACATTGCCATATTAAATGATAAGAGCCCCTTTCCTATAAAAATATTTCAGAGGCTTCACATGATAATTCCTTTACTGTCAGTAGCTATTGATTGAAAACAATGCAAAATAAAAAAGCTACCAGGATTAAGTTTTGATTACAAATTGTGTTAAACACGACAGAATCAACATATACTTTTAAGATAACCTGCTTGTGTTCAGAATGTATTATTTGTCTTATCCAGCCACAATCTCTAGGGCATTTATGGTCTTGTTGGTTCCTGGCAGGTTCTTATTGAGTCCTAGAACTGGAAAATCTTGCCTCTCAATTATATTCTGTGGATCCAGGTCCCCAAACAGCAGGTCTCATGCATAATTGTTTTGTACATTTCATGGGATGAAGACTTATCCTAAGGGCCATCTTTCTCTAGTAATTATTCATTCCTTCCTAGAGTTCCTATTTTCAAAGATGTGACTATTCGAAGGTCCTGGCCCAGGAAGACATGAAAACAGGGACCTGTGGATGGAGTGGACAAAGGATGCAGTTGGGAAGGGAAAAGAATTGTTTCTTTTAATAAATCATCATCATTAAAAGTACCCACAATACTTAATTTGTTTGGTGAAGGGTGATAAAGAAGAAGACGAGACAATGGGGAATAGGTGACATTTGTTGAGCACTTTCTATTCAACAAGGACTGTGTTATACACCCCACAAGTATCATCTAATTTATCCTAAAAAAACCTGGTGACTACGCTTTTTATCACTACCATTTTACATATAAGGACACTGAAGTCTGGAGAAATTAATTTGCTCAAAGTCATCTAAAAGACAAGTGTCAGGGCTTTAAGTATATTTCCATGTCAAACTTTAAGTCCTATACTTTATGGCTTAGTGGTTAGGAGATCCAACTTTGAATTTCAAACCTAGGCCCACCACACAACTGTGTGACCTTTAGCAAATGTCCTAACCTTTCTGTGCCTCAGTTTCCTCCACTATATACTTCATAGCACTGCAAGGATATGTAAAGGGAGTTCATGTAAAGTGCACTGAATAGTGCCTGACACATGTGAAGCATCAAATAAATGTTAACTAAATGATCATGATTATAATCAAATTGATGGGCTGATGACTCTTAGTCTTAATTTCCTAAGACTCTAGAACAGAACCTAAGGCTAGTTCTCCTTCCTGGCCTCTCCTAGTTCATCTCAATATTAAAAACCAGCCCCCCACCTCCTGTTTTCCCCATTACAAAATGTGGGAGATTACAATAGTCTTAAAATTTCTTATCTATGTCTTTCACAGTCACAGATTTAAGATTCAGCTGGTCCTGGGATATTCCCAACCATCCAGTGGTGAAGATCTGCGCTCCCAATGCTGGGGGCCTGGGCTCAGTCCTGGTCAGGGAACAAGATCCCTCACGCCACAACAAAGACAGAAGATCCCATGTGTTACAACTGACCCAGCACAGCCAAGTCAATAAATAAATTAAAGTAAAAAAAAAAAAAAAAAAAGATTCAACTGGCCCAGGTTGCTTGTGGTCTGATGTTAACTTATTTACTGCCTTTGTAGCCCCTGAAAAACCATTTAAATTTTCTTTCAAACCACTTGAACTTTCTTTAGCTGTAAAAGGGAGAAATAATGATATCTACCTCATTTGAATCCTAAGGTTTATAGGACTTTACAGTATACAGAACATTTGATTTTCACATTAACCAAAAGATGGCAAATAGGGGCTCTGAATAAATAATAGTGAATGTATTCATTCTGTCATCAGGTGTTGTGGGTTGCCTGTTACATCCCAGGTGCTACGCAAGCAATGAGGATATAGGAGTGAACCAAACAGATAGTATCTGTGCTTTTGTAAAGCTTACATTCTAGAAGAAGACACAGGTAATAAACAAGTAAATAAAGAAGATAACTATACATTATGGTTATGATGATAGGAAATAAGGATGTGAATTGGAAAAGGGGGGAGGGGGTAAAATAAAGCCACTTCCATTAGAATGATCCAGACCCTCGTGAGGTGATAAAAATGAAGTTTTAACAGGCTTCCAAAACGTGAAACAAGCGAAGGACTTCCCTGGCAGTTCAGTGGTTAAGTCTTCACCTTCCAACGCAGGGGTGCAGATTCCATCCCTGGTCAGGGAGCTATGATCCCACATGCCTCAGAGTCATAAAAACCCAAAACATAAAACAAAAGCAATATTGTAACAAATTCAATAAAGACTTTAAAAAATGGTCCATGTCAGGACTTCCCTGGTGGTCCAGTTGTAAAGAATCTGCCTGCTAATACAGGGAATATGAGTTCAATCCCCAGTCCAGGAAGATTCCACATTGCCCCAGAGCAAGTAAGCCCATGTGCCACAGTTACTGAGCCTGCCCTCTAGAGCCTGTGCTCCACAACAAGAGAAGCCACTGCAATCAGAAGCCTGTGCACCACGACAAAGCGTAGCCCCTGCTGACCACAACTAGAGAAAGCCTGCATGCAGCAGTGAGGACTCAGTGCAGCCAAAACTACAAAGAAATACATGTTTTTTAAAATGTTTAAAAAATAAAGGTCTGCATCAAAAAAGAAAAATCTTTAAAAAGAAGTTAAATTTTTAAAAAATTTAAAAAAAAGAAGTTAAGTTGCAGAATAAGACTCCAGATCACTTTTTGCATAATTTATAAAAGGAATTGTCTGTGAGCCTTTAGAGGCTCACAGTCACTGTAAGATTATAAAAATACAGAGGGTGAGGACAGGTGAGGGTGTGTGAGGAGATTTTCTTGGGAGAGCTTTTGTCAGGTTGTGAGTTCCATAGTTTAGAGGTTACTGTCTAAATATAAGCCAGTTCCAGGGGGTTTCAAAGCCCTCCCTGAGAGTTTGATATATGTTTCCTTCAGTTGGTAATTACCATGGAATAGGAATGTTCATTTCCTTTGAGAAACCACACTGCCATTCACAAGAACATGTTCCATCAGAAATCAACAGACTGGTATGGTTTACAACATCTGAGTCGTTCAGTCTGAATAACACTAATTGTGGGTCATTCACATGTCAACCTAACATGAGCCACACCAAACCTTTGTCCTTTCCACAGTTTCTTTCACTCCACCTTCACTACGGTGATGACCAGGCCTCACTTCCTTCTAGCCCAGTGTGTTGGACATCTCTTATGCACTGCTTCAAATATTCTTGGCCTTACGATCTTTCCCTAATTGTTGCTATGTGCTGTGCTTAGTCATTCAGTCATGTCCGACTCTTTGCGACCCTATGGACTGTAGCCCGCCAGACTCCTCTGTCCATGGGGTTTCTCTAGGCAAGAACACCAGAGTGGGTTGCCATGCTCTTCTCCAGGGGATATCCCCAACCCAGGGATCGCAACCAGCTTATCTGCTGCATCTACTAGCTCAGCACAAGCAAACTTGTCAGGCTTCTGATGCCAGTGGCTCACACCTCTCACTTGTGCCTCAGGACTTCTTTGTCCATACAACATTAGACTCCTGCAGAAACTGCCACACACAGATGTATGCTTAACTCAGAAGCACAGCAGGATTAACGTAGTGGGGAAACACTTGACAATAGAGGTCAAAGGCTGGCAGATTTAAGTTCCCCACTTCCATTCCTCAGGACAGGGTTTCTGAGAGCATTCCATAAGGCTTCTCATGACATCCCAAAGATTCAGCAATCATTCACCTCTTGCAATGATCAACTTGATAGCACATATATGTATAGATTCTCCTTTCCTGTTCATTCCTGAGTAAATCTCTCACTTATCAACTTCACTTGAGGCTCTGTTTTAGAATTCAAACTAAAACATCAGTGACTAGTTTTCAGCTCCTGATCTCTGAGATGTCTGAATACCATACATAATCTGTATGTATGATATATATTATCATACACATACACAAGTATACACACACCACAAGAATAAACAGTAATAGACAAGCCTATTACGAAAACCAAATTCAAATGCAAAATAAATATTTCTCCCCAAAGAATCCCAAAGTCTTCAGAGAGCTAGCTTTTTAAAAATACATATTTATTTATTTGGCTGTGCCAGGTCTTAGTTACAACACTTGGGATCTTCACTCTTCTTTGGGAGGTGTAGGATCTTCTTCCATTGTGGCACGTGGAAACTTCAGTTTAAACGTGGGAATCTAGTTCCCTAATCAGGGATAGAACCCAGGCTCCATGCATTAGGAGCATGGAGTCTTAGCCATTGGGCCACCAGCAAAGTCCCACAACCACCTCTTCCGAAGTATACCCCCTATTTTCATTGCTAAACGTAAATGTTTTTTCATTCTTAGGATAAAACATGTATATTTAGCCGACTTCAGGGGTTTCTCTAAGAGTCATGGGTGAGAGTTTGTCTTATATTTGCATAACTCAAATCCCTAGAGTTGGTTTTCCCAGTCTGCCCAAATACAAATTTCTAGCCGTCACCTCTCCAGTGACTGAAAACTGTTCACCACTTTTAAATGTTTATTTTGTTCGCTACTTATTAAATGGCTATTTCCTTTTTCAGTTCCTTCCTTTTAACATTTCTGAAAATCTTGGGGTGTTCAGTCTCAACCAGGTCACCCTTAGGCAAGTTACATTTTACGTGGTTCAGTTTGAACTCCCAAATTCCTTTTGTGTGGTGAGGCTGCTTGAAGATCTACAAGGATTCACGGTCAGCTGCAAAGAAGACTGGGGAACAGTCTTAATTCAGGGTGGTTTGTGTCTGGAGAAAAAAATTAGGGGCTCCAATACGATGTAAGAAGAGGAGAAGAATGTCGAACTGGCAGTTTCCGCCACTCCTATCCACAGCGGCCCCTCTGCAAACCTAGGCCGAGTCTGAAACTCTTAGTACTAAACAGGAATGTCAGCCCTTGCCATGAACAAGCCCTCCGTGGGGGGAGGGACACAAATGCAGTCCTCGCTTTTTGGTCAGGCTTCAACGGAGAGGCGGGCGGCGAAACCTCCTCCCAGGGAGTTTCTGACACGCTCTCACCAGGCCCTACTCCAAGCACCTCCGAACCCCTCCCACCTCAGTTCCGGTCCGAAACAGGCACTTCCGGAAGCGGCGCGCGGAGGCGGGGGGGGGGGGCGCCCCCGAAGTGCCTTCCGTGGGCCTGCGCGGGGAAGATGGCGGCGGCGCAGGTCGCGGAGTCCCTGCCGGGCGGGCCGCCGCCGGAGACGCCGCGGGAGCCGCCCTTCGAGCAGGGGCGTGGGTTTCGCTGGTTGTCGGCCAGGCTCTGCGCCCTTCGCCCGGATGACAGCAGTTCTGGCCGCACGGAGCTCCACCTGCTCTTCGACCAGCTCATCTCCGAGACCTACGGCGAGGGCAGCGGCGTGGCCCCGGAGGTAGGCCCGCTGGCCGGGCCCCGCCCTTCAGGGACCTCCGCCTGCGGCCTTGTCCACCCTTGCTTCACGGTGCTTAGTCGCAGGCTCGTTTGCCCCCTCCGACCGTGGTCCATTCTCTAGCCTCCTCTTTCTGGAAGACACTGCGGTGCCTGGTAAAGTCGCTTCTTTAAAATCCCAGCTTGCCGACTTGTGCTCTGATAACACCGCAGGTGGCATCTCTGGTCCCGCTCTCCCGTCCCTCCGCTCCGCGCATCCGGAGCACTGTGCGTATACAATTCCCTACGAGCACGTTCTCCACTTGCCCGTGCACAGATCCAGGGATTTTGGAACATGGGTGTTATTAGGTCTATTTTACTGATAAACATACGGACGCTTACAAGGGTCCACTCTAACATTGCTGGCAAAAGGCAGAACGAGAATGAAAACTAAGTCTCAGAGTTTGGGCCATTTTCTGTTCCTCCATACTAGTTTCACCTTCTCTGCCTGTTTAGAAGTACTTTTCGTATATATTATTCACACGCATCAGGCCTTGGATGTTGCTGCTGCTGCTGGGTCGCTTCAGTCGTGTCCGACTCTGTGCGACCCCATAGACGGCAGCCCACCAGGCTCCGTCGTCCCTGGGATTCTCCAGGCAAGAACACTGGAATGGGTTGATTGCCTTCTCCGAGGCCTTGGATACTACTTACTAAATTCTTTAAACCCAGTCGTAAGCTGTCTTCTAGTGCTCACAGGCATCTCGAACTTGACACTTCTCAAAAATTAGTTCATTATGTCCATACACCCACTCCATCCCCAATCTGTAGCATGCCCCAAGCAAACAAACAGAGTGTGCCCAGTCACACAGGACACAAGTGCAGACACTGGTTTTTCACTTTTCCTTCCTTCCAGATCCTTCCAATCTGGCTGCTTCAGAATCTATCTAGGAAATGCTTCTCAGTTCTGTGCCCTCCTTTCTATTTGCATTGCCAGTGCTTTAGGCATGATGACTCCTGGACTGTTCAGCTGTCTCCTCTAACTTACTGTCTGCAGCCCTTCTGCAAACCATTATTTGCTCTCCTTCGAGAGTGGTCTTGTCTTTAGTGGGAAAAGAATCTCAATACAAAAGTAAAACTCCGACCAGGGAAAATCTTCAATGCATATTGATAACTAGCCAAAGCAAAGTTACAGTCTGAGACCAATATAGGGTGGGAAGGGCTGAAAATAAATATACATTTGTAGAGGCAAAGAGCTCAGAACAATGTATGGGAGAGTTTACAATGCAGTAATAGTTTGTGTCACCAGGGAGCGGAGTGGAATTAAGGGAGGAGTCGGAGACTTTTGCTTGCCTTGTATAATCTGTGCCTTTCTAGGCTTTTGTCCCTCTTGCTCTTGTGCCTTGTGTGCAAGTCATTTGAAACTTGCCGTGCGTCAGGCAGGTACTGGTGTTCACACCTACAGGTGTGCCAGACCTGCCCACTCCGTTCCCTTCGCTTGCCTTGTCTTCATGGCCTTGTCTAGCAGTTGTACTCATCCTTCAGATCATTCTAGGTTCTGTTTAAAAATTGTCTCTACAGGACTTCCCTAATTACCGTTTCCCCATAGAATTTGCAGTTAATTCTTTCAGCACCCAATTCACTTTAATTATTTGTGAGCAGTATTTCTGTCTCCCTTGCTAGAATGTGAGCTCTTTGAGGTTCAGGAATATGTTCACTTTTGGAGCCCAAAGACCTGGCACAAAGCAGGTGCTCAAAGCCTTTCAATTCAGTAAACATCAATAGATGAATGAATGGTGTGATTTCCAGATAGTTTCCTTTAAAAAAAAAAAAGATTTTCTAACTGCATTAAATTCATGCAAGTGTCATTTCTGATTTTCCCGGTAGCATTGCAAATTGGGTTTGCTTACCTTTGGTGTTTTTAATTTTGGTGTGTGCTATTATATTCCGGAATCCTTTCTTAGGTTATTTATTTGTACTGTCTCTACATATGTAGAGACTCTCTGGAGTCTTTGACTGTATAAAAATCATTGCTTCTTTTCCTTTTCTAGCACATTGTGTTTTTATGCTGTCATCCTACTCTCTGCCTCAAATTTCATCTTAACTCAATTTTGAGTGTGAATGTTCACTTTTAGTTTCTCATTTGGCTTCCCAGGTGGCTTAGAGGGTAAAGCGTCTGCCTGCAGTGTGGGAGACCCGGGTTCAATCCCTGAGTCAGGAAGATCCCCTGGAGAAGGAAATGGCAACCCACTCCAGTACTCTTGCCTGGAAAATCCCATGGGCAGAGGAGCCCGGGAGGCTGCAGTCCATGGGATCCCAAAGATTGGTCACGACTGAGCGACTTCACTTTTGCTACTGGGGACGGGTCTTGACTAATAGATGTAGCACCTTCTCATTGTCTTTTTGTTTGTTTTTGTAGGATGTCAGTACTCTTCTTGTCCAAGCGTGCCGACTCGTGCCTCTTAATCAGAATCATCTTGTCAGCAAACTGTCTCAGCTTATCCATCATTTACTTAACACATTACAGGTAATCATGTAGGTAACTTTAGAATTCAGATCATGAATTTTGAGAAAAAGTAACTGTCTTTGAGATACTACATCTGTGGTAGGAATGATAGGCTGGTTTTTTCAAAAGCTGTGCAAATATGAGAAACCATTGCCTTACCAAGAATTACATCAAAACAAATATAACTGACAAAAAAATTCTGCCAATTTGTCCATTAGAGGGATTCCTGTTTGTTTCAAGAAACCAATATCATTCAAGCCCCCAGACCTAAGAATTTTTCAGGAAAGATATATTAATATTTGACTAAAGGTATATCTAAGAATAAATCGATTCTTTCCTCAATTTATTTTTCCTATCAATATTTTTTTCCCTCTCCCAAAGCTACCATTTTTGTCATCTAACCTAAGAAGTTGCTTAGTAGGGGTGAGACCCTAGATAAAAGATCCTTGGTATCTTTTTTAGGAATGGTTCAAAAATGGAGGCTGTCACTATAAACTACTACATGAGTATTTGAATGTAGTTAGCACTATATTATATAATCTGAGGTGCTTCTGGTTGCAAGAAACAGAAGAGCCAACCCAGAATAGCTAAATAATTTTTTTTTAATTATCTTACATCACATGCCCCAAGGAATGCAGCTTTAAGGGCACTTAATAATTAAGAAGCTTTCTGGCATCTTTCCATTCTGCCATGCTAAGTGAATGGGTTGTCCTGAGCTAACATCTCTCACACTCATAAGATACCTAAAATCCAGGAATCCCATGGAAAATAAGTAAATAACACCCAGCAGAAGCAAAAGAACTATTTATTTGCTGTCTCTTTTATTTAAGAATGAGGAAGCTTACTCCCCAGACTCTCCAGCAGATTTTCCCTGATACCAGGCTGGAGAGACCTAGGTTGTATCAGGACCCCTCAGTAGCAGTCTAATCAGGGAATGGAATTACCATGAATGGCTTAAACCAGGGATTTCAACCTTGACTGCTCATTAGAATCACCTGGAGGACTTCTGCTCCCTAAATGATTAACAGTATGCAGCTCAACCCTTCTATCAGGGTTTCTCATCTTCAGCACTGTTGATATTTTGGATTGGATAAATCTGTGTTATGAGGGATTGTCCTGTGCATTGGAAGATGTTGAGCAGCATCATGGCCTCTGCTCGCTAGATGCCAGTAGCATCCCTCCAGCTGTCACAGTCAAGAGTGTCTACAGACATTGCCAGGTGTTCCCTGAGGAACAGAATTGCCACTGAGGGAAGACCACTGTCTTAGCAGAATTGGGATTTACCTTCAGGTCTCATGTGGGAAAGGTGGACATCCAAATAAGATCAGTCTTCTGCCAGCAAGGAAAGAGGAGATGAATGCTGTAGGTGGCCAACTGTGTCTGCTACATGTGACTTCCTAAATGAAATAAGATGGTTTTAGAGTTTAGAATTTTTCAGACTACTGTGGTGGCATCTGAACGTTGGCTCTCCTTAGCTATGTGTGCTAATAAGCCGCTTCAGTCGTGTCAGACTCTATGGACTGTGACCCTATGGATTATAGCCTGCCAGGCTCCTCTGTCTGTGGGATTCTCCAGACAATTTTGGAGTGGCTCACCATTTCCTTCTTCAGGGGATCCTCCCAACACAGGGATTGAACCTGTGTCTCTTATATCTCGTGCATTGGCAGTTGGTTTCTTTACCACTAGCACCACCTAGGAAGCCCACATTCTTGGCTGTATCATCTTTTTAACACTGACAGTTAGAAAAGTTCCTGATTATGCATGACACCCACAGCCCTGAACAAGTTTCTGGCATTTGAAGACAGTTTATTTCAGTTGTCCATGAATTGATACTTGGATTAGTGTACTTTATCCAATAAAATCATGAACTCCTTAAGGACAGGAATATGCCATTTCTTCCTGTTATATTCCCCATGTCATAGCAGAGACATAATAGCTATTTAGCAGGCATATTTAGTCACAGTGTGTTTGTCAAGCATTTATCAGGTATAAAGAAACATAGTTGAAACCAATACCGCATTGTAAAAATTTTAAAAAAAATTTCTTTTCAGTGGATGGAAACTTAACATCTGTGTATTTACAACTGCTAGTGTCTGGTTAGCTCAAGGAAAAGTTACAAGGACTTTGCGGGTTCTACTTGGAGTGGAAGGAATAAAGGGGAAAAAGGGAGCAGGCGCTGGGGCAAGAAGTTTCTCTGGATCAGACTTTCAAGGTCTCTAAAAGTTGATCTTTTTGACAAAAAAAAAAGTATGGACACACGCGTGCTCGCTCTCTCTTACACAGCTTGATTCAGGTGAGCATTCATGTCTGAAAAGGGATATTTTTTTAGAAGTTAGATCATTTTTTTTTCCCCTCAATAGGTGATTGTTGATGAGCAGAACCTGGATTTTCTGTTGGCATATACTATTTCTGCTATTCAGCAGTGCAGTTCCTGGACACACATGCAGATTCTCCAAGCTCTGGCAGCCCTGGTTTACTGCAATGGCTCAAAATGTCAGAAGGTAAATTGTGTTCTGTCTTTCCTTTGAAAGGTTGGGAGCGCAGGCTCTAAACCCACAGGCATGTTTTCAGATTTCTTTCCTGCCGTTACTTAAATGTGTAACCCTTACAAAGTCACTCTGAGCCTTGTTTTCTCATGTGTAAAATAGTTCCTCTGAGGGTGAAGTCTCACTTTTAAAGTGCTTGGGACTTGGTACATATCAGTTGTTATTATCTTTCATCTATTCAGCCAAGCCAAGATGAAAGAGCTTTAGGGGCAGCCTTGGCTGAGAGTACTGAGCCTTACTGATATTTTTTGGCATATTTTTGTATGCCTCTCTGAAGGATTTACCTAGCAACTAGTCTTTTGGTACTTAAATTTCCTTTAGTTGGGGGAAAAAAGTGAAATCTATTTAAAAAATAATATTTTCCCAGCAGCTTTTCTTCGGCCAACATTGGCTGTGATTTTGTTTCAGTACCTTCCAGAGTTGCTTGGCAAGAGTGGACTCTTGATGAAGTTGAGCGACTTGGCTCAGTCAGACCCCGAAGTTAGGAGGGCTGCAGTGCATTGTATGGCAAACTTATGTCTCAGGTATGTGCATTCAATCAGATTTCCCAAGCTGTGATAAGATAGGGCCTCTCACAGGCCCTTTGTGGGTGGTTCAATCTGAAGCCAGAGCCAACTTAGAAAAATAATCTATGTTGCATTTCCCATGCTCTTTGCCAGTAAGATCATCTTATGTTGCTTATTTTTAATTTTAACATTGCTTGTAAAGAAAGCTCATGAAGTAAAGGAAGAAACAGATTAGGGCCTTATTTCTAAAATATGATGAAAGTGATAATATGTGTGGTGTGTCGAGGTTTTGTTTTTCTGTCGGTCTAAATTGTAACCGTATTCAGTCTTTTAGGAGGATGTATTCATACAGATTTAAGCGTTGATGAGATATAGCTGTCACGGCCAGTGTATTCAAAGAAAATAGAATCAATACCAGCTGCCCAGCTCTGGATTCATGCGATAGAAAGTGAGCGATCCAAGCTTGAACTGATGTGTAATATCTTGTGCCCACATTGCCATATTGCCCAGTGGTTCAGAAGGCAGGTCCAGTGGTGTGATTCTAGCTGGACATCTGCATTATTTCCCTCTAAGAACTGAAAAGCAGAATAACAAAGATTTCTCTTTCTGCATACTTGTTTGACTACAAACTTCGGTAACTTTTTCCTGTGGAAATCGTTCTTCTTCCTGTCCATTCCAGCCTTGTGCCTGTCCACAGCAGTAGTTAACCACAGTGCATAATCTTCTGTGGACAGTTTGATTCAGGATATATCCCAATTCCATTAGTCAGTGGTACTGTCACTGTTACTCTTTCGTAAGCCCTGTTTCAAAGGCAGCTGCGTTTTGAGTTGCTTTCTCTGTGTGTGTTTTAGTGTGCCCGGACAGCCTTACTTGGAGGAGCCCTACCAAAACATCTGCTTCCAAGTTTTCTTGACCACTCTACAGTCTCCAAAGTCATCTGACATGGATGACATCACGTTCTGCATGGTGGGTGAGACTACCTTCAATCTTATGACAGTTACCGATATGTCTAGAAGCAGCAGTGAATGAAAGCTGCTATTAAGAGTTTAATTTGGTTGCGGTATTAGTTTTGTCTAGAGATACATGCATAAGGGGAGTGTTTATAACCTAAAAAGACTGAAATCATCTTCCAGATTTATATCACAAGAAATTGTTTTTGTTTGTTTTGTTTTGCCATTGTTTTTTGTTTTGCGATTCTAAGATCTTAAAACTACTTTTCCATTCCTGACTTTAAAAGCTGTGCAGTTTCAGACTAGTGACTGTCTTTTAGATGGAAGGGAAAGGGGTGGATTTCAACAATATCTGCAGTATTTTATTTCTCTTTTAAGAAATCTGATGCAAAGATGATAGTTTATTAACATGATTTAAATTCATTAACACTTTTCAAAAATTATAGATGGTGAAAATTTCTTAAATAAAGTCTGCTTAAATAAAACTACTGGGAGTAATTTGTTCTCCATGCCCCCAGGGTTTTTTTTTTTTTTTTTGTATATTTCTAAAAAATCAACATATTTTAAATTTTTAAACGGGATCATATTTAATGTGCTGTTTTACAACTCCCCTTTTTAAAGTTCATGAATCTTGAACATCTTTTTAGTACCTGTTGATGTATCTCATGCTTTGCAACTGCTATGGCTGGGAGACCTTGGCAAGGTCTTGGGCCTATGTGTTCTTCATCTCTGGAATGGGACAAAGGTTATAACTACCTTGTAGAGGTGTCATGAGGTGTATATGATCTAAAAGCATTTAAAATGCTCGGGAAACTGCTTGTTGTTATTGTTAAGTTTCATATGTAGCAGAGGGTTAGCTTCTTAAGTAATCATTGTCATAACTTGATGGAAATGAAAGTTTCTTTCAGCATTTCTACTACTTTAAACAAGGGTACAGTTCATATCCTCTCCCTGTAGGGAGTTTTTCGTAAGTACAGAATCCTATAAATGAGATTATTGGCCAAAAAGTTAATCCTGATCAGAATTGTCCTCCAGAATCCTGTTCCCACATGCATTCCTTTGCTTTTAAAAGCTGCTGTTTAAAAAAATGAGAGATTTCCTGTTTCTGATATCTGCCGATACATTTTTATTCCTATCATATTCTTCCCACTGAACATCTTATTTTTTCCTTGCTCACCGTTAGTATATGCTGGCTTAGAAACATGTACGAAAAGACCACTCGTACGCAATAAAAGCACTCTGTTCTTCTAGAAACTAATTGGTAGTCAATCATCAGCTCCCTTCTCTGGATCCTCATCTTTGCTTTTCTCTCCCCCTCCCACATCTAAAGGTTTTTTTTCTTTTTTTAATCGTCTAAAGGCCTTTTCTTTTCCATCCTACAAAGTACTAGAAAGTTGATCCCTGACAACCAAATTTCATTTACTTTTTTAACTTTTCCTCCTTTCCCCCCCTAGTTGTTACAGAATGCCTTAAAAGGTATACAGTCTCTCCTAAATGGTGGGAAGATGAAACTGACGCAGACTGATGACCTGGGAGCTCTTCTGGCTGTGCTGAAGGTAAGGCTGTGCTGCTTAGACTCAGGTCCTCAGCGCGGTCAGTGTCGTTCCTGTTCTCACCTCAGGCGTGAGGGCCGCCTTACCTCTTTACTCCAAGGCTAGCTTTAGAATATCATATTTTAAGAGAGAAGAATAAGATGTTCGTATTCAAACATATTTAAAATTAAGAACTGAAAAGAGTAAATCTTGCTTTAGTAGGTTTATCAAAATTCTAAAATTTTATCAGGAATAGTTAATGAGGTATGATCTGTAGATTATTTTAGATTATCTTGAATCTGTTTGGACTTGGAAGAAGAACCAGATGTTCTCCCTGCCTTTAGCTCCCATGTAGTAGGCAGGCCAGTCAAGATGTGTAACATTAGGGGGACTTCCCTGCCAGTAGAGCAGTTAAGACTCCACACTTCCAATGCAGGGGGCACAAATTCTATTCCTGGCTAGGAAACTAAGATCCCGCCTGCTGTGAGGTGCCGCCAAAAAGATGTGTATCATTAGGCTGTCATCCTTGGGCTTCTGAGTCTGTAGTCAGTGGGACAGTCAGGCCAGCTGAGGATCCAGCTGTCTTCATCTCAACCAGGAAATAGTAAGAACTTCGTGGTGGTCTTAGGTCAAGATAATTTAGCTTTATCATGACTGAAATTTTTATTTTTTTTCTGTGCCATCTCCCCTGCTTCCAAATACATAGAGAGCTAGATTTGGATATGGATATGAGAGATGGGTTAAAAAAAATTACAGATAAAATAATTAGGTAAAACTGATTGGATAAGTTTTTTAAATTAATAAGCAAAAGTAATAAGTAAATAAATAAAATTTAAAGTTAAACCTAGCCAAACCAGATCTCTGTGGGCTAGACGAGATTAAACTCTTTAAGCTCTAAACCTTCAAGGTATCTATTTTCTATCCCATTTTAGTTTTCTTTGTAAAGCTTTTAAACATCAGTCTGTTCATCTGTGTGATTCAGAATATGGTGAATAACTTTGTTTCATGATTTTGTGTGTGTGTCTCCTTAATCATTATTAGAAATCCATGTTCCACGGACTCCCTGGACTAAACTTAGAGATGCCCGCTGTGTTGTACCCCACTCCGCTCCCTCAGTACGATGGACGACCGCCTATCCAGCCACAGCAGTCAGAGTCCAGCACCTCTCGCCCGGCCGTGGTACACTTGCGTCTCTTTAGATTTAAGCTATGGATTGTTTTTAATTGCTTGCTCCATGTGTTTTCTATGATTTGCATCACTGCTGTGACAAGGCTCACCTTGAATTTTATTTCAGCTTAGGATTTTTAGCATAGTAAGTTTAAATTCATCAGATGGCTAAAAATACCAGTTAGAGCATCTTAATACTTCTAAGTGGTTTAGGCAGTATAACAGCTATAAAAATGGGCATTCACTTTATACCCATAGCCAGTCATCCTCATCCCTGAAATGCTCAGGACCATAGCTCAGCAGATGTTTTGTCTAAAAGGCTAGCTGGAAAACATTATAGGCCTCGTTGCCACTGTCAGACTTCTGGGTCTTTCCAGACAGCTGCCATCTTCCCCATGTTTCTTTTGGAGAACCATACAGATTCACGGCCTAGGTGTTGCACCTGAAAGTATAATACCTGAGAGGTGCTTATAATTAGAAATTATTTCACTCATTGACTTACTCAACATTTACTGAACACCTGTTACATCCCAGACATTGTGCTAAGCATTAGGAACATTGACTCTGGTTTGAGGAATTTGAGGGAGAAGGTGAAGGTGGAGAAACAACCATATTGCAGTCTTATGATTTCTTTCATCAGAAAATCCACAGAGTATTCTAGGGGCGCGTTCAGGGCAACCAATAGATGAGTAAGGAGTGCTGTTTTTAAAAGACTCAGTGGCTCACCTGAGCCTCAGGAATGAGTACAGAGAAGGAAGGAGAGTGTGTTTTCCCGAGAAAGCAGTGGCTACACAACCATGGGGAATGTGGATACATGCGGCCTATTTATTGACCAGTGGGCTAGTGTCAGGTGTGCAGAGGGCAGGTGGGGCAGGTGTGTAGCAGAGGCCGAATCATAAGGGTCTTACAACCATGTGCTGAGGAGGTCGGGTTTTTAATCTTCGAGATGGTGGAAATGAAGAATCTTATATCGAGGAGTGATACGATCAGATTTGCATTTCAGAAAAATCACTGTGGTAGCGAGTAAAAAGGGCCAGAAGTCTGGAGCCACAGTGATAATCCCAGGTAGAAGTGATGAGGTTAGGGACCTTGAGCATGCAGAGGAGGGCACAGATTCCAAAGCTCTTTGGAAGTCTGAAAGAAGGAAGTAGAAGAACGGAAGGAATGGGCGTTTACATTGTATTTACAAAGCCTCCGTGCCCTAAAACATGGATTGTATGTAATGGAGTCACGTTTCTCCTGGGCATCTAGAGTGGTACTAGCTGTGTGTCCCATTTGGGAGAACTGAGAGGACAGTCACCCAGGTCATTTTCTGTAGACCTCAGTCTCTTGGAGAACCTCTGTTGAGAAGCCTGAATGCTTTCACAGCCATGCAAGGAAGGTGGCATTAGCCCGTACTTAAACAGATTTGGACAGGCAAGCTCAGCGAGGCTAAATGATTTGCCCAGGGTCACAGAGATAGAATTTAAACCCAGGTGACATGTTTTGCTCTGTCCCCTGTATTTCAAGCTTATTTCTTACAGTCCACTAAAGTGTGTGTCAGCACTTAGCGTAGTGCCTGACGCAGAGAGTGTTGAGTAAGTGCCGCTTTGTTCTCTTCTCCTCTTCTTTATCCATGCTACATGTTGGGGACATACTTCGTAATTATCAAATGAGAAGGTACCAATAGCTATCATATATATGTTTTCATTTGCTCCTAAAATCAGAATAAAAAGAAAAAGTCAAAAGTAAAAGCAAAGAAAATCCAGCAAGGAGAGAAGGAGGAGGACGAGGAGGAGTCCAGTGGAGAAAGAGAAGTAGCCCCCGTCCCTGGCCCAGGCAGACTGAACCTGCACAGAGGGGACACTCAGTGCCCTTCCTCCCCGGGTGCTCAGAGTTTGCCGGTAGCTGGAAGTGGAGCTGCAGGAAAAGACCGAATCTCTTCACCCTTCAGCTCTTCCAGTTGGAAGAGGGTCAGCAGTAGTGAGTCAGACTATTCTGATGCTGAAGGAGGCATGCAGAGTAAAGTGAGGTAGTAGTATTTTGTTATATTTTTATGCTTTATATTCTGAGTTAAGTGTATAAGCTCATAACCTTACTTTAAAGTCTGTCGCATGTGATGTAACTTGAAGATTCTCATTTATGTGGGATTTTGCGTTACTCTACAGTTTGCATTGTTCTCTCCTCTGCCTTTGTCCATGTGGTTCCTCTGCCTGGGTTTATTCTTTCTTTTTCCTGTTTTGCCTCTTGCCTTATTAACCACTACTCATCTTCTGTGTGAGCTCAACAGTCACGCTCTGAGAAGCCTTTTCTGGACTCCCTCTTCCAGTCAGTCCCTTATGTCACTCATCTCTGATTACTGTGCTATGGTCTCTTTAACTGTCTTTACCATAATAAGCTTGTCAAGGGCAGCAGCTTTGTTTATGCCTGCCAACCTCAGCACAGTGCCTGGCACATACTTAAGTGTTCTCAGTACCTGTCTGTTGGATGAGGGTACTCTGCAGTATCTCATAAGGTATATTAATTTCCTGATATCAAAATGTTACCCTCTTATTCACTAGCTAGTAGTTTTTTAATTATCGACCTCATTAACTTGTTATGTAAACAAATTGCTTTAACATGTTTTGATCACTTTTTGAAATAACTTAAAAAATATGTTGGCATCCTTCAAACTAATGTGAAATGCTGGATTTTTCACTGTATCATTTAAGTTGGCTGTAAAAAATAGCACTTCATGCTCGTGTTTTTAAAAGCAATTAAAAGACTTTTTTCTTCCTTCTTTTGGTTGTTAAAGGTCTTACCAAGCTAAAGTTCGCCAAGGAGCATTAGCGTGTTTTCTTTCTACTATAAAATCAATAGAAAAAAAAGTTCTGTATGGCTACTGGTCAGCCTTTGTTCCTGATACACCAGAGCTTGGAAGCCCACAGTCTGTGTCCCTGATGACTCTTACATTAAAAGATCCTTCTCCAAAGGTAAGAGTAAATTCTAAGTGTTACAACTAAGAAGACTTCATAAGTCTTTGTTGTCCCCTCTATCCCATCTGGTCGTATCAGAACAAGGCTCTTACGAATACTGACCTGAGTCCTGACTTGAGAACCACTCGATGGGCAGGGGGACAGGAGCATAGGGTTTATGGGACTGTCGGGTTGAGGGAGACCACGCTGAGGTCTCCTGCCCCAGGGCTGGCTTGAGGCATGAGCACACTGAGTTACTGCTTCAGTGTCCTCTCTGAACTGCAGTGAAGCAGCTACGCTTCCATTTCTTTTATGAAAATATTGCCATGGTGTTTACAATAGAAAAAAAATTCAAAATGGCTTAAATACTCACTGGAATATCATGATATATAGTGGTTATGAAAGATATGTAAGGCTGGGAAATGTGGGTGATGTTTTGTGAAAGTATTGGAAAGAGAATTTTATGATCCCAACGTGGTTTTTTTTCTTCCAACTTTTCTGTATTTTGCAAATCATATGTAATAAATAGTAATACATAGTTCAATGAGAAAAACTTGTTTTCAAAAAAGAAGAAAACATAACTTGGCAGTTATGAATAGCTACAGCAAGGTAGCTATGGCTGATCAAATATTTGCCTCTTCTTGGGTATGCTAACTCTTCTCCGGAAGTTAGCTTTTTACCCAAATAAGGAAAGTAGTTGGCTGTTTAGAGTCCCCTTGTGATAATGAACATTAAAAAGTCATGCTGAATGGCATCTCATGTCCTCAGGTAACCAACCTACCTTCTCAAAGTAAATAGTTTTAATGAGGTCTTTTCTGTTTTTAGAATTTTTCCCTTAAAAGCAAGGAGGAGGGCTAGCAATTCATAATACTTGGAATTCCCTTTGATCATCTCTTTGAATAACTCATTACTATATAAGAAAACTTCTAAATGACCCTTTGACGTTTTTTATAGGGTGAAGAAAAATAAACTAGCCTCAATTATGAACACAAAAAATGTTTTATGGGGTAATTTCAAATACTGTATATACTAAATAGTTAAACTGGTAAAAATGTTTCCAATCGACTGAATCATTAACAAATGAGAACCTGAGAGGAAAATGGAAAATGATGGTGGCAAATAAATAACTAATGAGGCCATTCTAGTAATTGGAAGGAAAACTACTTAAAAGGTTGAAAAAATATATATGTATTTATATTTTTGAAGACCTTCCAACTGAAGGGAACTGCAGTAAATAGCTGAGAATATGGAGAAGAAAGTAGGTTGACATAATTTTCGTGATACTTACATCTTTTTTATTTTTGAAATGTGTAATGATAGTAAAAAGTGTTTTATCAGTGAGAGAGGCTTTTTAAAAAGACTGCTAGAAAGTTATGTATGAAAATTAAAAGTACTAGTTCATGTCATTAGAATGGACTAGCATTCTGGATTGATCAGCGCTGGGTTTAGAGGGGCAGCCATGAGAGCGGAGCGGCCATTCTCTCGGGTGCCTGTTGAGCTTAGAGCTGGAGAGCAGAGACTGAAGCTCCCCGTGGCCAGGATGAGACAGGCCCGGACAGTAGTGTGATGTCTGCCCTTTGAAGTGCACACTGATGATGGTTTGGAGTTCATGGCAGCTCTGATACAGACCTGTGGTAGGTGCAGTTGGAAGCACAGTTGTCCCTGACATACTGAGAAACTTTTTAATGTATGATTTTGTTTACTTGCTCTGGCTGTACTGGCCCTCTCTGCTTTGTGGACTTCCCTCTAGTTGCAGTGAGTGGGGGCTGTGCTGTAGATGCGATGCGCAGGTGGCATCTCTTGTTGCAGAGCATGGGCTCGGGGTGCAGGCTAGGCAGTGTGGTCCACAGGCTGAGTTGCTCTGCACAGGCCTGCGGGGTCCTGCGGGACCAGGATGTGGACCAAACTATGTCTCCCACATTGGCAGGTGGGTGCTTTACCACCGAGCCACCAGGGAAGCCCCTCATTGACATTCTTTTGTTTTCATCTGTGATAGTTAGGAATGCTTTTTCCCAGTTAGGAAGCAAAGTTAATTGAGCTGAAAACTTTTTACTTTGAGTGTTAGTTTCTTTTTACAGCTTGGCTCTTAATTTTGCTTGGTTGGCGAGGTCTTGAAATTGTAGATTTTAATTACATTTTAAAGAAATGGCAGTTTCTTTAGCATAACATCTACCTTTTTCAGTTAAGGCCAGCCAGTCGTCAAATCAGAGGGTTCACAGACCATGGCCAGTGGGCTGAATCTGGCTCACTACCAGATTTTGTATGATCTATAAGCCAAGTGGTTTTTAATGCTTTTTTTTTTTAATGAAGGAAATATTTTGTGACATGGAAAAATTGTATGAAATTTAGGTTTCACTGTCCAAAGAAAAATTTTATTTGAAAACAGCCACATTTCTTTATTTATATAGTGTCTGTGCTGCCATAGCAGAGTTGAGTGGTTGCAACAAAGACTCGGTGGTACGCAAAATCTAGAATATAAAATTTGTACTACTGGCCCTTTACAGAAGAGTTTTGGTAGCCCCTTATCTAAGTTCTTGGATCAATTGACTCATGCTTGAGATCTCCCTCTCTCTCTCTCTCCCCCCACACACATACACGACTGTCCTCATACATTGTCAACTTCGTAACTTTTTTAAGTGATTGTGCTTAATTCCAAAGACGCATACTGCTGTACTATACATTTGTTCTCACAGCAATAAAACTTTGTTTTTGATTCTACTCTATAAAAGGCATGTAGAAATGATTTTTTTTGACTTAAGTCCTAAACAACAACAGCAATTTGGAGATGACATAGTTGAAGATTTTCTGGAAAACCTTTTTCACACCAAACTGATTGTCCTTCTTATTGAGTAAATATTAGATTAGATCCTAAAGTTATAATGTTGATTCTGTGGTTTTTAAAAGTCTTTTTCATTGGTATTTGGGGTGAGCTGGCCAAAGAGGGTACAGTACTATTTCATTAGTAGTCCTGCATTTATCACCTACATTCCATTTTGGTTAAATTTGGCTTTCTTTCCCTTTATTTTTTCCTTTCCGATTTTTAATACTGCAGAATCATCAGAGTACCAATTAAAAGTAATTAACCTTATAAAGAAAATCTTGATGCAAAGGCACTATTCCTAACAGATACAGCTGTCCACTGTCAGAGATGCACATATTTTTCTTTTCATCCATAAGGTTATGTTTAATAGTATTTCTTTGAGTATCAGAGATTTTTATTGCAGGTAGTGTTGTTTTCTGTACCTAAGAATATTTCTGAAATTTGGTCACTAATGATGTCTGTCAAGCTGAGTATTCATGGAGTTCCAAATATTTTATTTAATTAACATTGAGCGCTGATGGATGCTTTAGAGTAGAATGTAAAGCAGAACATCCTCAGGAACTTTGATATGAAACAGATCGTAGATGGGTGTATCTTTTTTCACCCCACAGGCTGTTGACTTATCTCTTGTCCTTTGGCTTTGTGCTTGACTAAACTAGGCTTCTTGTCCTTAGTTATTTCCATGCTCGTGATTTCGGGTTTTTATACTATGGTGTAGCTTAGACTTATTCCCTACAGTAAGAACGCCTAACAGCAGTGTGATTTAAAGTTCTTTGTTTTTTTTTTAAGTGAGGGTAGGGAATGAGAGTGCAAGTGCCTTAGTCCACAGCTACTTTTAGGACCTGATAGAGATTGCAATTGCATTGCCTTTATTCGTCTAATTAAAATGACCTAAATACTTTGAAAAGTATATATAGTAAGAGGGGGATCTGACTCCTGATCTCTGACTTGCTGATGTGAATCCTCCCGGAATTTCAGACGCGCGCCTGTGCCCTGCAAGTCTTATCCGCCATCTTGGAAGGCTCAAAGCAGTTTCTCTCCGTTGCTGAGGATACCAGTGACCACAAAAGGGCTTTCACTCCCTTTTCCGTAATGATCGCTGCCAGCATTAAAGAGTTGCACAGATGTCTTTTGTTAGCTTTGATGGCGGAATCATCCTCACAGACCCTCACTCAGATAATTAAGGTAAGTGTGCCAAGATATCAGTGAGTTGGCAGAGGCAGTTTCTCTATTTCAGTTTTGTGTAATGTTTACATTGCCCACAAATAAATTGACTTAAGAATATAAGTAATTTTATTGAAGATAACCTGATTGGAAGTCTGTTCTTCCTACTTGTCTGATCACACCTACACTCTTTATATGTCCAAATAAATGATTTACTTAGATAATTCCTTTAAGTTGTACCAAGTGCCCTTTTCCCTTTTAAAAAAAAAAAAAGACTGATTTTCAAATGAATGTAAAGACTTTTGTTTTTTTAATTAAATGCTTTAAATTTTGTCTCTGTGCTGCAGCTTAATCAGGTCCATTAATGAGCTACTCTTTGTGTTTTGTAGTGTCTTGCAAACTTGGTATCAAATTCACCTTATAACCGTCTGAAACTCAGCCTGCTGACCAAAGTCTGGAACCAGATAAAGCCTTATATCCGCCACAAAGGTTGGTGGTAGTTTGAAATTGACTGTTTCTTAATATCAATAAAATCTAGATTACTAGTTTAAAATATTCAGAACATTTTTATAACACTAAGATAATTCTATTTATTATCCTCAAACTTTGAGGGGAACCAGCTATTGCCAGAACCCTACTTGATCTCTGAATCCCTCGTAGGCATCACTGGAAAGAAAGAACGTGGAGAATCAGCTGTAAAGTTCAATGCCTTTTCAATGCATCTGTGCAGTGACTGGAGTATCCCTTTAGAATTAAGACAGAGCAAATGCTCTAGTGGGGTTTCCCTCGTGGCTCAGCTGATAAAGAATCCACCCACATTATGGGAGACCTGAGTTTGATCCTGGGTTGGGAAGATCCCCTGGAGAAAGGAAAGACAACCCATTCCAGTATTCTGGCCTGGAGAATTCCATGGACAGAGGAGCCTGGCAGGCTACAGTTCCCAGGGTAGCAAAGAGTGGGTCTCGAAAAGGTCTTGCGACTCCATGGGGGTCACAAAGAGTCGGACATAACTGAGCAACTTTGACTTCACGTCTTCACTTCTGCTCTGGTATATAATAATTCATAGTCTTTAGATATAAGTAGAAAATGGATAGACAGGTGGACATCTTCCTTTTTTTGAAAAGAAGTGGAATATAAAACCTAGTTTTGCTGTCAAGGTAATGTTGGCCTGATAAGTGAATGTGGAAGCATTCCTTCCTCTTCAGTTTTTTAGAAGTTTGAGAAGGATTGGTAGTAAGTCTTCTTTAAATGTCTGGTAGAATTTACCTCACCCTTGAAGCCATCTGGTCCTGGGCTTTTGTTCTGGGAGGCATTTTCTGATCAGTGATCTGATTTCATCACCAGTACTTGGTCGTGGATGGCTCTCAGACATGTGCCCACTCCTCTTGGCTGTCTGGTGTGCTGGCCTGTAACTGATCATAGCATCTCCCATAACCCTCTGTGGTGTTGGTTGCATCTTCTCTTGCATTTCTGATTTTATTGATTTCAGTTCAGTCGCATAGTCGTGACTTTTATTTGGGCTCTTATTATTGATTTGGGCCCTCTCTATTTTTCTTGATGAGTCTGGCTAAAGCCTTTTCAATTTTGTTTATAGTTTTGAGAACCAGTTTGTGGTTTCATTGACCTTTTCTGTTGTTTTGTCTCTGTGTGTGTAGTATTTTATTTATTCCTCCTCTGATCTTTATTTTCCCTTTGAGTTTTGTTTCTTCTTTTTTTAGTTCCTTTAGGTGTGAGGTTAAATGGTTTATTTGAGATTTTTCTTGCTTTCTGAGATAGTTCATTGCTATGAACTTCTCTTTTAGAACAGCCTTTGCTTTATGCAGTAGCTTTTGAAACACTGTTTGCATCTTCATTTGTCTCAAGGTCTTCCTTTTTGATTTTTTTCAGTGACCTACTGGTGGTTTAGCGGCATGTTGTTTAGACTCCACTTGTTTGTGTTTTTTTTGTAGTAGTTGATTTCTTGTCTCATAGGATTTTAGTCTGAAAAGATGCTTAATATGATTTCAGTCTTATTAAATTTATTGAGACTTGTCTTATTTTGCCTAACCCTCTGTTTGTTTGTGTGTATCGGGGAGATCAGCTGCGTCTGTTCTTTATAAGTGGCCAACTGTAGAAGGTGAACTCTGAGGCCCAGTGGCGTGGTTCCCCCAGGTCACCAGAGCCAGGCACTCCCCTGGAGCAACTGCCCTTCTGCTGTTCCTGGGCCGCCCTTTCTGCAGGCGTGTTAGTGTGTGGGTTGGCTCCCAGTGCAGCTGGCTGTAACTGGGAGCTGAGTCAGATTAGCATGTGTTGGGTGGGACCCATAGATGCATGCTAGTAAGTCAGATGGCGAGAGTCAGAACTGGTACCTGCCGGTGCCTGGCTGACTAAGTTGAGAGACGAAGAAAAAAAATTTTTTTTTGAAGTGGCACTTGCTAGCTTCTTAGTAACCCTCAGGCACATGTCTTATTATTCGTCAGTGAAATCTCCTTTTCTGATCAGCTTCTTTTCAAACTGCTGTCTGTGTGCCATGGCTTGGAGCCAGTGAGTTCTTGTGCACAGCCTTTGGAGTGGGTTCACAGTTCTCTACAGCCCTCCGTCTCTCCCTCAGGTGGAAGCCCCACTGGTTTCCAGAGCCGGGCTTTATGGGGACATCACCTTCCTGCTGCAGGTCCCCTGCTCTGGGAGCCCAGCGTTGGGTGCAGGAGCCTCACTCCTCAGGAGGACCTCTAAGGCTGTGAAGTCCCTCCTGCCTATGGCTTGTAGCACTCGGGGGTGTAAGTCCCTCCCAGACTGTGTCTCTGGCCCTCCTACTTGCCTCAGTATGGCTTTAAAAGAAAAAAGTTGTGGAAAATTTTTCCTGCTGGTCATCAGATCATTCTCCGAGGTGGTGGCTCTGCGTGATTGTGATTTTCCTCTCTGTAAGAGCAGAGCCTCGCATCTTCCTACTGTGCCATCTTGTCCTGTCCCCTCACTTTAGCCTTTTGGACTCCACGGTGGCTGACTACTCTTTCTGTTTCTTTCATGATTGATTTTGGAAGGGTCTGAGCCAGTTGTCTTTTTCTTTTTTTGGCTGCACTGGGTCTTCTTTGTGGTGTGCAGGGCCGTCTCCCTAGTTGCTCGAGTCACATGGGATCTTAGTTCCCCAACCAGGGATCTAACCTGAGTCCCCTACATTGGAAGGTGGATTCTTTTTTTTTTTTTCCCTGCTTTTTTTTTTTTTTTTTAGTTTTGCCATACAATGACATGTTATCGCCATGGGTTTACATATGCTCCCCTTCCAGAACCCCCCTCCCTCCTCCCTCCCCCCAGGAAATCTCGATGCACCAGCCCCGAGCATCAACCCTGGGCTGCCGATTGATTTCACATATGATAATTAACATGTTTCAATGCCATTTTCCTTTATCATCCCACCCTTGCCCTCATCCACAGAGTCCACGAGTCTGTTCTATACATCTGCGTTCCTTTTGCTGTCTCACATGCTGGGTTCTCGTTACCGTCTTTCTAAATTCCATATATATGTGTTAGTATACTGTATTGTTGTTTTTCCTTCTGGCTTACTTCACTCTGGTGAAGGTGGATTCTTAACCGCTGGAATACCAGGGAAGTCGTACCAGTTGTCTTTATAGTGTGTCTCACCCTCAGTTTGTGGGATATATTCCTTATGATGTTATTTAACTTATACATGTATTTCCTGTAAACTGGAAGTTCTGTCTAGAGCTTTAATTAGATTCAGGTTAAACAAGAAAGTCATAATTCTTAATTGCCTGCAGGGATAATTAAGATCTCTATGGTCACCGTTCCCATGGTGATAGGTTCTCACTGTTCCCTTTGACAGATGTTAATGTTCGTGTGTCAAGTCTCACACTGTTGGGAGCCATAGTGTCCACTCACGCACCTTTACCTGAAGTCCAGCTACTTCTGCAGCAGCCCTGTTCTTCTGGACTCAGCAGCAGCAGCAGCTCAGCCACTCCTCACCTCAGTCCTCCTGAATGGTGGAAAAAGGCCCCTTCAGGACCCTTTGTAGAAGAAGGAGCAGTTAGCTCACCAAAGTGGTCCTCAGAGCCCTGCTGGCTTATTCGACTTTGCATCTCCATTGTTGTTCTGCCCAGGGAGGATTCCTGTTCAGGTAGCGATGCTGGTTCTGCAGGAGGAAGCGTCTATGAGCCTTTCCCCATGCGGCTGGAGGCCTTGCAGGTAGGAGGTTTCATTTCCTCTTCTCTGAAATGGAAGTAATCATTCTTTCTTCATGGGGCTTACCTGATGGCTCAGCAGTAAAGAATCTGCCTGCAGTGCAGGAGACACAGGTTTGATCCTTGTGTTGGGAAGAGTCCCTGGAGGAGGGCATGGCAACCCACTCTAGTATTCTCACCTGGAGAATCCCTTGGACAGGGGAGCTGGTCACAAAGAGTCAGACACAGCTGAAGTGACCTAGCACACACGCACATACACACACACATTCTTTCTTCACAGGGTGATTACTTCATGAGGAGTAATTCTGTGAAAATAATGTAAAACCAAGCCATGTGTCATTGGTATTAGTGGGAGTTGTGTGTTTAGGTGTGAATGCTTTGTTGTTTGGGGCGGGTAGGTGGAGGGGCTTGGTTGTAAAATGTCAGATTCATCCATTTTTTTGCAAGCCATTTTAGTCATCTCAGGTAGTATATGGCCAGTAGGTGTTATAGATTATATAATAACTCTGAAAGAAATTATAGAGTTAATCTTTGATATCTGCGTCTGAAAATTAAAATAAATGTTTACTTCTCTTTGATCTTATATCTGCTTAGAGACAACAAAATATTTGTTCCTTCAAAGGAAGAGAACCACCCTAGATTAAAGTATTTGTTTTTTCTGTATTCAAGTATGATCTCAGACACAGATTTGGTCTTGGGGTCTGCTGCTGATTATCTGGTTAATATTACACATGTCCTTTAAACTCTTAGGGCTTTCCCTATGGCTCAGATGGTAAAGAACCTGCCTGCAGTGCAGGAGACCGGGTTCAATCTCTGGGTCAGGAAGATCCTCTGGAGAAGGGAATGGCAACCACTTCAGTATTCTTGCCTGGAGAATTCCATGGACAGAGGAGTCTGGTGGGCTACAGTCCACAGGATCACAAAGAGTTGGACACAACTGAGTGACTAACGCACAACACTTTAACCTCTTAAACTTTTTCAGTCATAGTTTCTTCAGCTAGAATATTCAGTTAATACCTCCTTTGAAAACTTGTTTCCAGGCTTAAGTGAGACAATAATGATAATCTTAAATACATTTTGTAGATTATAAAGTACCATAAAATTATATGATAATGATTAGTTGATTTTAGTCATACAATAAAGATTATGGTTGTTTTCATTTTATTCAACATCAGGTTTAAGCCCCTTGTTGAGTATGAGTGATTTCTGAAATACTGGAACACTTCTGGATCTTGTCGTCCTGCATTCCATTCTCGGGGTTAATCCCCTGTTTTCTTTGCAGGTGTTGGCTCATCTGGCAAGGGGCTACTTTTCAATGACTCAGGTCTACTTGATGGAGCTTGGCGAGGTGATTTGCAAGTGCCTGGGGGAGGCAGACCCGTCTGTCCAGCTTCATGGAGCAAGGGTAATTTTTGTTAAAAGCCACGTGCCTTTTTCTTTTCCTGCTTTTAAGTTCTTTCCTCTGCCACATGTCCTTGAGTTCTGAGTTTCTTTATGATGTTTCAGGTAGGGAAGTGATACATTCTTCTATTTTCAGCTCTACATATAAACCCAGAAAATTGATTTGGTAATAAATTAATGAAATACACCAGGTGATTTTGCTCCTATTGAGAATGCCTCTGAGATAGGAGTTACTGAGGAAAGAAAGAAAAGCAATTGGAAATTATTTTTCCCCTTGATTTGAGGTAATCTGTAAATTGAAGTTGCTTTTTACCTCCATGGTTCTAATAGTCATCTCTGATCATCTGTTTCTTTTATCTTGGCAGCTTCTGGAGGAACTGGGTACCAGCTTAATACACCAGTATAAGCCAGATTCTTCTGTAGCACCTGATCAGAGAGTTCCAGTCCCCTTGGTAAGTAATGTGTATTCATGGTTTTCTCTTTTCTTAGTGCTTCAGTCAGTTTTATTTTGAGGTTAAGTGATGGTTTCTTTCAGTATCAGAGAGTTTGGTTTCTTTCAGTATCAGAAATTATGGTTTATAATTCAGGATGAGTAGGTTTTATTTGCAGTTCAGTATGTGAACTGGCAATGGAAGAATCAGTTTTGTTGTACAAAACCTAATTCTGTTACTCAGTATGCCCAGGAGACAGACTAGAATGCTGGGAAGAGCCCAGGATTTGGAATACAAAGTCATGAGATTAGACCACTTAATGAATAATATGAACGTAATTTCCTTGTTATAAAGAGGAATAAAAACCTTTCACTCACTGGACTTTTGGAAGATTGAATGAGGTGTGAAAACTGGCAAATAGATATTTCTTCACCCCTTGACTGCCAGCCCCCTCTCCCCATTATTTCCATTAGATTTTGTGATCTTAGATTATTTGTGTTGCCCCCAACACGTGAGCCCACCAGAGAAACCTCCTACTTAGTGCCAAAAGCAGAGTCAACTCAACGTGAGTGAGGTTTTCTCCCTCTGCCCTCCTCAGCCTGCCTGTTCTTTTTCTCTTCACAATTTCTGTCATCCTTGCAGGGATTTAGGAATGTCTAGCCCTAGTCCTTCCCTAGACAGTCACTAAAACTGAAGTGCCACCATTTGCAGGGGGTTGTGTTGAGCTTCGCCATCAGACAGACCTGGGTTTAATCAGACCTGTTCTCTTGCTCAGTGTGACTTTAGGCAAGACTCTTAACTGCTCACACTTCGGTATTATTTCATATGTCAAAAAGGGATATACTTTCTGTATTACTGATACACTGTTGACTGATAAGTTATCCTAAACACTTAGCAGCTTGAAGCCATATCCTACACTTATTCTGTCACATAGTTCCTGTGGGCCAGCAATTGGGGGCAGCTTACCTGAGGGTTCTGGCTGAGGTCTCATGAGACTACAGCCAGGATGCTGGCAGAGGCTGCAGTCAGCCGAATTTGACAAGGGTGGGAGGCTCCTCTTCTGCGGTGTCTCACTCACCCGCACACCTTGCAGGTCAGTGCTGCCTGGCAGCAGGCCTCACTCCCCTCGAGAGCTCCCCAGAGAGCTGCTTGAGTCTTCTCTGCACGAGGAAGCTGGCCACCCTTGCTCGGTTGCCAAGTCTTGTCTCACTCTCTGTGACCCTAAGGACTGTAGCCCACCAGGCTCCCCTGTGGGATTTCCCAGGCAAGAATACTGGAGTGGGTTGCCATTTCCTACTCCAGGGGATCTTCCTGACCCAGGGATTGAATCTACGTTTCCTGCATTTCCCACAACGGGTTCTTTACCACCAAGCCACAGGGAATGCCCTGGCCACCATTATAGCAGTTTAATTAAGAGAGAGCAATATAGAGCTTTAGGATTTTTATGATCTAGTTTTGGAAGTTCCTCACTGATCAGCCCAAGTCAGTGTGGGAGGGGATGGCCCCCTAAACATTAGGAGGTGAGGATCCTTGGGGGCCAGCTTGAAGGCTGGCAACCACACCTGCCTGTCATCTTCTGGTTTGGGGCAAGAGGGCCCAGATTGGGGGCCTGGGTGATAGGCTTGTGGAGGTGAAAGAACTGGCCTATGGGTACAGTGGCAAAATTTAGGACTAAGTCCATGGGCAGGAAATGGAGACACCAAAACCCCAGACAGATTTGCATGTGGGGCGTGATTCTTCAGGGTTTTTAAAAGCATAAGAAGGAAATTGTTAAAGGCACTTGTAGATGGCTCCCTTGAAGGGCATTGAAGTGAGAAAATTCTTCAAAGTACTCAAAACAGAGCCTATTGTTCAGTTGAAGAATCTCCACTATGCACCCAGCGCTGTGCTAGAAACTTTACACACAGTCTTACATTTTATTATCACGCAAACTCTGCCAACTAGATGTCTTTGCCCTGCTTTACTGAAGAGGAACCAAAACTTAGGTTCAGCGACCGCCCGAGGCTGCAGAGACTGGAAGCAGTGGCTGGAGGCCTCAGCCCCAGCTCTGCCTCTTTGGACTCCAGCACACAGCCTCTGAACCACCCTGGAACTCCGGCCCCTGTGCCACCGTGGGGCAGGTGGAAAGAGTGCCTGGCTGGGGGTCAGTGATCTGATTCTAGTCCAGCCGTGCTGCCCACTAGCAGGGTTACCTCTTTGTGCCTCAGTTTCCTTGTGTGAAAATGGAGATGACGATGTATTCTTCATTTAGTTGGGCTGAAATTAAAGAGTTGATGGGGGAGGACTTCCTGGTGGTCCAGTGGCTAAGTCTCCCTGTTCCCAGCGCGGGGGACCTGGGTTTGATGCCTGGTCAGAGCACTAGATCCCACATGCCACAACTAAGCATTCACATGCCCCAAGTGAGAGAAGATCCCAGGGGCCTCAACTAAGATGCAGTACAGCCTCAACAAATAAAGGAATGTTTTTAAAATGAGTTGATACGTGGAAAGCATGTAGAAAGCGCGTAGAACAACACCTGGCATATGGGAAGCTCTGTAGAATATAAGCTGTTGCTCTCCTCTTCTTATACCAGGAGAAGAGGTACAAGAGGATGTCTTCTTCTCCTCTGCTTCCCTGTAGCAGACTGTGGGAGCGTTTAATTAGTTGCTTTCTAAAGCTCCTTTCGTAACTGCTTAGGAAGTACTAGTGAACGCGCTCATAGTGAGCGACTGCTTTAAGGGAAGCACACCGTCACTCTGCTCCCTGGCGGCGGTGTGGGCAGTGTGCTGGCTCCACTGTCCTCTCGGGCTGCACCCACAACTGTGCCCGTTCCAGGTGGTGACGTTCTGGACTGCGATGCTCAACGGTCCTTTACCCAGAGCCCTGCAGAACGCAGAGCATCCGACGCTGCAGGCCAGCGCCTGTGACGCCCTGTCTTCCATCTTGCCGGAAGCCTTCAGCTGTCTGCCGGTAACCTTCGGGGTGTTTTCTCATCTTTAGTTTGTGATGCTGAGCATGAGAGCTTGAGTTTGATTTTGACTCTTTTGAACCAGTATTCTACATCATCTCTGAGGAAAAGGTGCATGTTCTACCTAAGTATAGGGTGAGGGCAGTGGGGAATAGCACTGAAATCTTAATGTCTCGGGGGAGCTTTTCCTCCCTGTGCTAAGAAGCCGGGGTTGGGGGCAGGGAGGGAGAGTAGCAGAGGCTTTGAAGTCACATTTTAGGATTTCAAATCTAAAAGTTAGAAAATCCTAGCTCTTTGGATTTGAATCCTAGCTGGTTTAAATTCTGCCTTCTAGCTCTTTGGTTATCTTAACTCCTCTAAAACGGTTTTATCACCTGTAAGGTGGAATGATGTGAAGCATGTGAAAATGCCTAGTTTGGTGCCCAACACATGTTGTGTTTAGACTGCTGCTTCCTTTAGCCCTTAATGGCATTTCCATCCATTCTTATTTAATAAATTAGTTTTTATAAAGAAGGCAGCATGATTAAAGTAGGAGAACAAAATGACCTGACTCCCATGGTGGTAGAGGTTACACGTTGCCCCGAGGTTGTGTGAGCCCTGCCTCGAGGGGGTCCTCTGCTGTTAACCGGATCTGAGTTGAACCTTTGTTCTCTGCCAGGTTAGCCTCAAAGACTCAGTTGTGTTCACCTCCCTGACTGTGGATTTAACCCAGGCCTGTCACGGCCACTTATTGAAGGCAGTGGCTCACAACTCTTCACTCATGCTTTCGCTCGGCCCCCCTTTCTCATTGCAGAGCGACAGGCAGATCCTGTGCATCACAATGCTGCTGGGGCTGAACGACAGCAAGAACCGTTTAGTGAAAGCTGCCACCTCGCGGGCCCTCGGGGTCTACGTGCTTTTCCCCTGTCTCAGACAGGTCAGTGAGCCCACATAGCTCCACCGTGCCACTTTGTAGTCATTTTATTACTCTTTGTGGTGATATAGAGCTCCTGAAGTGGACAGTAAAGGCAATTAAATTGGTTTGTAATCTGGTTTCCTCAATTGCTACTAAAATATGCTAATGTCTGTAGTTCATTTAACTATTTTTCACACTGCCCAGGACCCTAGGCCAGTGAATGTTTAAATTAATGTACAATGAAAAAAAGAAGTGAAATGAGACATTGCCATACAATAGTTATAATTTAGAAAGTTAATAAAATTTTAATACAAAGAAACAGATTTCTCCTTCACTCTTATTTGTCACCTTTATCTCACTGAGAAGTGTGTAAGTGAACAGGATGTGCTTAGAAGTGTGTTTCATTGTCCACATCTCTTCCCAAGGGAGACATCAAGCCAAGCCCAGGATTCAGAGATAATTGTCACAGGCCAGGTTATAAGATATTCACAAGAGCAAAATCTGTAGTCTCCTTGAGTGTGCATGGTGCGTATCAGAATCATGGGAGACCTTCCCGTGGAATTTTAATGAGTGTCTAAATTGTCATATAAGAAAACAGTGAATTGATTAAATGAATTTTCATTTCCAAATACAAGTTTGTGGTAAAGGCTTATATAGCTTTATCTGAAAACAAATTTGAGAACTTTGAAGGTAGCAGTGTGAACTCTTAAGGTAACTACAGTGTTTTGCTTTGTTTACCTTACAGGATGTCATATTTGTTGCAGACACAGCCAATGCAATATTGATGTCACTTCAGGACAAGTCTCTTAATGTCCGGGCCAAAGCAGCCTGGTCCCTTGGCAACCTGACCGACACTCTGATTGTCAACATGTAGGTGACTCAGCTCATTGTCTCTGGTTGACTTCCAAGGCTGAGGTCCCAAGAAGACATCTTTGATCCTACTAGAAAGGAATTAGCAGTAGTTCCCTTACATTATGTAGTCAGTCTTGCTGCTTTGTTTTGTTTATATTCTATATTTATATTTATATTTGTTTTATATACTATTAGTAACCTGTTTTTAATATATATGTATAAAAAACACTGTATGCTGACACAAGTAATATATCCACATTATAGAAAATGTGAAAGCTATAAAAGTAGAACATCAGAACCTTAGTAACAGTTGCCCTATTTTTAAATATTGTATGTGCATATTTTTAAGTAATACATTCACAGCTTTATCCCCTCATTTCCCTCCCCGGAGGCCACTGCGCATACATAGGTATACTGCCTTTTGTTCCTTCACTCTAACATGTAACATGTACAAGCCTTCTGCTGACTTCTACAGACTTTGCAAATTGCTATTTGTTATTTCACAGTCATCACTGTGTGCTGATTGTTTCACCATTCCCCTGTAACTGAACATTTGTGTTAGTGTGGGCTTTTATATGCGTTGAACATTTTTGTGCGTGAAATCTCCATTGTGAGATACCCTTTTTAGTTACATCCCTAGATGTAGACCTACTAAATCAAAAGGTGTAAACCCTAAATAAGTTCTCAGTATGATCTGAACAGATTTGTGGAGTTGTTTCTGTAGTTACACTGAGTGAGTATATATGTACATGTATGTGTTTAGGTGGGTTTACAGTTAACATGTTTTGCTTGCTTTGGGTGGGACAGGGAAACACCAGACCCAAGTTTCCAGGAAGAGTTCTCAGGCCTCCTGCTCTTGAAGATGCTGCAGTCAGCTATAGATGCTTCCAAGGATAAAGACAAGGTAGACTGACAGCACAACCTCCTCTTTCTCCGCTAGACACTCAGTGTGTTACAGTGTCATCTCGCCAAATTCACCCCTGTTCACAGGAGGCTGAGAGTGTGCTCAGGGGATATAATGGGCACGCCACACTTGTACAGTTCCTTTCCTAGCTCATGAAAAATATCAGTGCCGTTTGTAAGACTATTCCATGCTTCTTTTTTCCAAAAATCTCTTAGAATTGACAAGTCAGAAAGCTGAGCAGCTTGGCTTTGAATATTCCCTGTTACACTATTAAGTTTTAAAAGTGTAGTTGTGTACTTTAGGGTCAGCAGACATCAGCCAAGTTCAAATCCTGGCTTGCCCTTTAGTAGCTGAGTGACCTTTGGTGCATTATTTAACTTCTCTGAAGGTGAGTTTCCTCATCTGTGACCTGAAAATCATTCCATATACCTCATTGGACTCCAAGATGCCTTTTATTACAGCACCTGATGCCTTTTATTACAGCACCTAGCATAGCACCAGGCCCAAACGAAGTGCTTGATGTAGTCGGTGGTTCTAAAGACCTGGGAAGCCCTACCATAGGTTAATTCAATCAGAATTGGGTTTTGTTTTCTTAGAAAAAGCTCCCCAGATGGTTCTAGATGTTGCAGAGTTTGAGACTTTAGGGAGAAAAGTATTGGACTGGAATTATGAAACCTAGGTTTTCCAAGCCTTGCTGCAAACAAGCCGTGTCCTTTTGCCCCTGGGCCTTACACACTATCTGTAAAACAAGGAAGATAGACCTCTCTGAAATCCCATCTGACATTAAAAAATGAGGGCAAGAAACTGTAGAACCTCACCTTGCTGTGATGACTTGGAATGTTGACCTCACAAGACCTTGCAGAGTTCTAAGAACTTGCACCTTTACAAGCTACATTTTCCATTATCTCATTGCTTTAAGAAGTTTTGGGCCTCCTGTTTTGTTTTGTTTTTTTTAAACTAAAATTATACTTTGACACATCTTTGACAAGACAGATTTCTAACGCATTTACATCTTACTCCAGGTAAAAAGCAATGCAGTCCGCGCCCTTGGAAATTTGCTTCATTTTCTGCAACCTTCTCATATAGAAAAACCCAGATTTGCTGAAATCATTGAGGAGGCTATCCAGGCCCTGATTTCTACTGTTCTGATTGAGGCTGCCATGAAAGTCCGATGGAATGCCTGTTATGCAATGGGAAATGTATTTAAAAATCCCGCTCTTCCCCTCGGTAAGAATGTTTCCTTCTTCTCTCTGATGGAGGGCTTCTTTGTCAACACACACCAGTCTCTGTTATTAATAAAACCACACTGTTATTCATGGTATTTTAAAAAGTAGGAACATAACTAAACAACCCAGTTTAAGGGAAAGGTGAGATAAAAATCATGGTCTGTATATTTAAAGGGATACTGTGTTGCAACTTAAAGTTACGCTTACAGAAAGTTTGATAATCTGGGAAAATAGTTCTGATGTTAAGCAAATGAAAACAAGATATGGAAATTGTTTCTACAGTATGATCTCAATAAATGGGTAGAAAAAAGACTGAGAGGAAATTAACCTAAATATTGACAGTGACTGTCTCTGGATGGGATGATACGTAGGATTCTTTTCTGCTTTTATTTTTCAAAATTTTCTGCAGTGAGCATACATTGTTTTAGCAATCAGGAGAAAAGTTAAAGGGGAAAACAGACATGGGAGGAAGACGGTTTAACTGGAAATCCCACAGGCGCTGTTGGCACTGGGGTGGAATGCTGCAGGCGAGGAGGGATCTGCCTCTGAGGGTGACAGGCCCTGCCCCTCACTACATCATTAGCTGATAGCTGCTCTGGGGTCTGGATCACAGCCTCCAGACCCCACTCACTCGAATTGCCAGTATTTCTGAAACACAAGGGTGTCTTCCTGGAGAGGTGCCGTTCTTCTGGACCAGCAGAACCTGCGTCACATTAGGGAGATCTGTCTCTGCTCCCTGTACTGCCAGAAGCATCCAGTCAGCCAGGAGCCAGTGGAGTAGCCTCGTGGCTTCATCCACTGAGGAAGCAGCCTGAAGTGGCCTTTGGCATTGGTGCTCATTGAGCTCATTCCTGTCTTCAGAGGCAGCAGAGGAGTTGGGGAGGGCTGGGAGTGTTAAGGAAGCTGCATTTTACTCTGCTGCCCATCTTGAGGAATAAGAACTCCCAAAATGGAGCTGGTGGTGGTAGCTCTGACAAGGAATAAAGCTGGCTGACTTTCTGGGGCCAACAGGAAGGGAGCAAAGACAGAAATTTGGGTGTCATCTTCTCAGTATTAGGAAATTAGTCTGAGTGCTCTGTCCCCCCTCCAGTCACTCCCTAGATGGTATTTTCTTTTCCTTTGCAGTAAATGCAGGACCTGCTTTTTAAGGGAGAATTAAGTGAAAACATGGAAGGACCAACTTGAGCACTACTGTATGTGCTTCCTTCACCCCTCCCCCCTCCCTCCACTTGTTTGTAAACCTTCATTTGCTGTACTGACTGTGGACTCTTTGTAGAAACAGCCCCGTGGACCTCCCAGGCCTATGACGCCCTGACATCCGTTGTGACATCCTGCAAGAACTTCAAAGTGCGCATCAGATCAGCCGCTGCCCTGGCTGTCCCCCGCAGGAGGGAGCACTACGGGTCGGTTGAGCAGTACGTGCAGATCTGGAATGCCCTGATCACTGCCTTGCAGAAGAGCGAAGACACCACAGACTTTTTGGAGTTCAAGTACTGTGCCAGCCTGCGGACCCAAATCTGCCAGGCACTGATTCACCTCTTGAGCTTGGCCAGCCCTTCAGACCTGTCCTGCATCAGGGAAACCCTCGAACTGCACGAGGACATGGTCCAGTCCTGTATCCTACAGTTCTTAAAATCGGGAACAGAGAGGGATGACACCGGAGTACCCCACCACCCGCAGGAGAGAGACCAGGTGGTCAGAACGGCCCTGGGGCACATAAACAGTGTCCAGGCGCTGGCTGGCGACCCGGCCAAAGGGGCCATCGTGGCCTTCTTAGAAGATACCCTGACCGTTCACTTTGACTCATGTGGCTCTCAAGTGGCACTCTTCGGATTAGCACATGGGTGAATAGTCTGCCATGCTCTCCAGGTGTCAGGTGGAAACAGGAAGACCTGAGCTGGAGCATCAGGTGTGTGGAGTTTAGTCTTGGGGGCAGAAACAGTCCTTTCATTGTTTATTTAGAACGAGTTAGCAGCTACTGAAATTTTTCTCAGAGGGTTCGTCCACGTTGCAGAGTGGCTTCACTGCCCTGGCTGCGACTGTGGCCGCTGGAGCCTCTGACAGTCAAGGAGTCGGGTTGTCCTGTGGACTTAGGAGGCTTGGGTTCTAAAGAGTGGTCTCAGAAGAGCATTAAAAAGGAAAAAGCAAAAGGATTTAGGAGTTAGAATGTTGTATATTGTGTCTCTGGGAATTGTTTTCTTTTGTAATAAACTAATGTAAAGCAGTGTGCCCATAGTCTACCATGTTTGTCAAGTTGCATTTATAGAAAGCTGCAGGCAGAGCTGCTGCTCAGCCAGTTCATGCTAGTTCAGCTGCATCGGCTGCTGAAATACTGAATGGGTTCCTCTCAGGTTGATAAATATCTGTTTCAGTGAGCTTCCTGAGTGGCACCCCTGGAAGCCCCCTCCATGCCTTCCCACAGCCCTGTAAAGGCCCATGTCCATTTCACCCCGGCCATAACATCAGCTTCTGTCTGAATTTCCCAATGCCCCTTAGGAGTATGTGGTCCCCTGTGCTGAATTTTTGGTGATTTTGCCACCTTTGGATTTGTGCCTTAAAAAGGATTATTTGTTTAATTTACATGATTACAAGGAGAGGTTTTTAGATTATATTTTGATAATGCCCAAGCAGTTATAAAAGTAGTTTCTCACTGAAACATTATTTATGTTTAAATTTTGCATTTGTCTCTTGACTGCAAACTTTATAGTGATTTCAGTCAGGAATTTAGAGATACATGATAAAAGATCCCACACTCCACTTGATGTGGATAATTAAGAATCAGGGTACATAGAGTGAGTTTTGGCAGTATATTACAACTCAGACGGTTAAGAATCCGCCTGCAATCCTGGAGACCAGTTTTGATCCCTGGGTTGGAAAGATCCCCTGGAGGAGAGAATGGTTCCCCACAGCAGTATTATTGCCTGGAGAGTTTCAAGGACAGAAGAGCCTGGTGGGCTATGGTCCCTGGGGTCGCAGAGTCAGACATGACTGAGTGACTAACGGTGGTTGGCAGTGTATTATGTAACTGCAGTTATTTAGCTTAAAGTACAGAGTTCAGAGCATCTAGGTGTCCTTTTTTTCTCCTTTCTCTTTCCTTTCTATGTTGCTGTTTGTTCAGAAAATATGTTTAGTCAGAGACCAGGGAGCACAGTATTCAAATAGCTGAAGTCTCACTGTTTTTTTTGGTAGAATACCAATTTCCGAAGCATCAGACTACCAGCACAGTAAAAACTACCATGTAGAACATTCTCTAGACTTGTGTTTCTTTGGAGGATTCTGGGCAAGAATTGTTACAGAGCCCATGGAACTGAGTTGAAGCTGTACTGACCCTGTCTTGAATCTTAGAACTTCCTTCTCTTGAAGAAATACATTCTTAATAGCAGCTTATTTACTTGCTATTTTCATAAAGGTAAAAATACACCATATAACTTACTCCTGGCTCTTTGAGCTTTCACTGGTGGGTTTCTTGATAAAATATCTGTGAAATGATTTTGAATGGTTTCCCTTGCTGATTTGCTTACTCTGAACAATTTTTTTTTTTTTCTTTCTAAACTTTTCACTGCTTTTAAGGTTTCCAGATTTCTGAAAACAGGTGTTAATGTTCGTATGCAGGGAGAAACCAAAGCTAATAAGCACTTCCAGAAATTCCCAAGTGTGGACTGAGGGCTTCTGTCTGGATTGGATGCTACTTCTCTTTGCCCTGTGGCTTTGTGGCTGTACACCCAGGTGAGGGCTCAGTAAAGCCGCCCTCAAGGAAGGAAGCCACCCAGAGAACAAGGGACCAGGATTTATTTACTGCGGAAACAGTAGGAAGTCTGGCTCTGATTCAGAATGTCAAATTCTGAACTTTGTTTTGGTATGTGATACTGATATTTCTCTTGATATTTAAAAGAAAAAATGTGGAGGAGGAGTCAGGATGCCACAGAAGTCTAGAGCAAACTCAATGAATCAAGAGCATTAGGAAACATCACTTACCTTCCAACCTTTCTGTGAAACTCTAATAATAAACCCACTTCCAGAACCGAAGGAAGACGCACACTGTAGCCTCTTGCAGATTTAGTCAGTGTAGAGCCGGTGCCCCGAGTGATGAGAGGTTAGACAGAAAGCTTGTCGGGAACACCAGGGCAACAACTTCCCTGATCTGATATTTGTGCGTGAATCCAGACCAGGAGCAGAACCTCACCACCAGCTAAGTGAGTTCTAGTTCCTCTGGTTCATTCGGCCTTCATGTCATTGACAGAGCACGGTGGTTAAGAGCCAGGCTGAAATCCTGGCTCTGCTCTCCATCTGTGAATGTTACTTAACCTCTCATGCCTGGTTTTCTCATCTGTGAAATGGGGATAATGGTGCCTGCCTCATAAGGATGTTATAACAATGAAATTTGTTAATACATGGAAAGTTCTTAAAACAACTTTTGGTACTCAATAAAATCGAATATTTGTTTTCCTTGAATTTTCAGAACACTGGTCAAAAACAGCGTCAACACACAAAGTGCTTTTAGGATGCTGGCTGAGCAGCTGGAATCCCCTGACTGCGCTTCTAGGTAGTGAACCTGGATCCAGCAGGGTGGGAGAGGCACACCCCAGGATCTGTGGCCAGCCAGAAGCAGCCCCCTGTTAGTCCCCACAGGTCCCTGATGGGCAAGGGAAAGGACTACAAGTGAGTTCTGCCTCGTGACCCACCCCTGAGGGCCAGTCTTTAGAAATTACAGATCCAGTTTACACAAACTTCGGAATTACACCCGTTTTTTTAAAGAACAACTCTTCTTAGTAATTATGTCCTTGGGCAAGTTTCTAGACCTCCAATCAGTAAAATGGGGAGAACTACCTGAGTTTCAGGAGTCGGTCGCATAACAAGTGTAAAGCATTGTCTTGGAGCCGGCATGAAGCAGACGCTGCCCTCGTTACCCTTTTCTTTAGTTTCCTCCTTGGGCTTGACTGTCTCCTCATTAGGGTGAGATCTCTGGAGTGGGATCTTGGGAAAGGAGCTTCTAATCTACTTCTAGTACATCCCTTGAGTCCTCAGGTCTAGTGGATGAGGATGTTGCATTTGGTCACCAGTTCAGTTGCTCAGTCGTGGCTGACTCTCTTGGACGCCGTGGACCGCAGCACGCAGGGCCTCCCTGTCCATCACCAACTCCCAAAGTTTACTCAAACTTACGCCCATCGAGTCAGTGATGCCATCCAACCATCTCATCCTGTCATCCCCTTCTCCTGCCCCCAATCCTTCTCAGCATCAGGGTCTTTTCCAGTGAGTCAGTTCTTTGCATCAGGTGGCCAAAGTATTATTATATTGGAATTGGGCCAAAGTCTCAGCAAAAGAGCATTCATTTGCCATTTCTGCCCAACACTCCCAAGGACCCTCGCGCTGCCACCAGTAACAGTAACCAGGAGGCAGGTGGTGGTGCTATGGCCTCTCCAGGGACAGAATTCAAAGAAAAGCAGCTGTGTTGGGGAAAATCCCTTCCCTGAGAAGTCATTGCTCTGCAGTCTATTCTGTGACCTACTAGAATTGACTGTAGGAACACAGGTGGTTTTTTAAATTTAGAAGTTCTATTAAAATCTTACATTAATAGGTCAAGTAAGAAAATGCAAATGGTCATTTTATGGATACTGAAAGAGCATTGGATAAAAAGTGTCCTTTTCTGATCAAAATGCCTTTAAAAATTTTTTTAAAGATTTCATTAGCATTATGAAATATTTCTATCTTGAAGAGTAACTTTGCTAAAATCACAACCAAGACAAGCAAGTCTTATCATCACCACTGTTACCTAACATTGTGTAAGATTTGATGGTCAATATGATTAAATAAACCAAAAGCAGAACTTTTTGAAAGTTTTTTCAAAGAAATTCCAAATTAGCATTATTTGTAAAACACCAGTCTGAGAGACTGAATTCACGAATTATTATTTGTAGAAAATCAAGAAAATCAGCTCTGAAAATAACAAAAGTTTTGTAAGGTAGCTGATTACAAATTCAGTTCAATTCAGTCACTCAGTTGTGTCCAACTCTTTGTGACCCCATGAACTGCAGCACGCCAGGCCTCCCTGTCCATCACCAACTCCCAGAGTCGACCCAAACCCATGTCCATCGAGTGGGTGATGCCTTCCAGGCAGGTGCCTAAGGCTTCAGGAAGGGGAACCCTTCTCTGACCAGAGGAAGTGTGGTCCCAACAACAAGAGAGTGAAGCCCATTGCTTTCGCTTGCTCTCTGCGTTTTTCTCACTTGACCTCTTGATGTGGGAATATTTTGTTGATAAAATTATGACACCAGAGGAAAATTTGAAACTTTGGGAATGAAGGAAGAGTAATAGATGTGGGAAATATTTGGATAAATGGACTGTTTTTCTCATCTTAAGCTTTTCATAACATGTACAACCTTCTAATATTGTTTGATGGAGTCTTCTGGTGGCTCAGAGGGTAAAGCGTCTGCTTGCAATGCGAGACACCTAGGTTTGATCCCTGGGTCAAGAGGATCCCCTGGAGAAGGAAATGACAACCCACTCCAGTACTCTTGCCTGGAAAATCCCATGGACAGAGGAGCCTGGTAGGCTACAGTCCAAGGGTCGCAAAAAGTCGGACACGACTGAGTGACTCCACTTATCAGTGAATATAGATATGTGTATCTGTGACCCCCCTGGACTGTAGCCCACCAGGCTTTTCTGTCCATGGAATTTTCCAGGCAAGAATACTAGAGTGGGTTGCCATTTCCTATTCCAGGGGATCTTCCCAACCCAGGGATTGAACCCGAGTCTCTTATGTCTCCTGTGTTGGCAGGCAGATTCTTTACCACTGTACCACCTGGGAAGCTTCAAATACTCGCATGAAAACTACCATCTAAAGAGGAAGAGGAAAGAGATCTATATGGTATTAAGATTTCTACATTTCACTTGAACAATAAAATGTTAATTCCACACAACCTATGGAAAGTTAAGTATTTTGTAGTCACTAGAGAAACCACTTGAACACACATCACACAAAAGATATATTCAAAAACTCACTAGGTGATTTAGGTGGAGTATTAAAAATTATTCAAATAATCCAAAAGAAGACAGGAATGAAAAACATAGGGGGCAAATAGAAAACGCAAAATAGTAGATCCAAGCATATCAACAATTACATTAAGTTTAAAAGGTCTAAATATACTAATTAAAAGAGATTGTCAGAATGTAAAAATACCCAAGATTTGTGCTAAGGCTAAGTCGATGCAGTCGTGTCTGACTCTGTGCGATCCTGTGGACTGTAGCCTGCCAGGCTCTGTCCGTGGTTCTCCAGGCAGGAATGCTGGAGTGGGTTGCCATTCCCTTCCCTACGGGATCTTCCCGACCCCGGAATCAAACCCACGTCTCTGATGTCTCCTGTACCAGCAAGCGGGTTCTTTACCGCCACCTGGGAAGCCCATCCAAAATCCAACTATATGCTATTTATAAGAAACCCATTCAAAATTAGTAAAGTTTCAAAGGAAAAAGAGAAAACTATACATGCAAATATTAGTACTAATCAAAAAAAATTTGGAGTAGCTATATGCTATCAGACAAGATAGACGCTGGAGCAAGAAAACTTACCCGGAATAAACAGGGAAATTGCATAAAGATAACAGTGTCAAGTCACAGACAAGGCCTAACAATCCTAAATGGCTGTGAACCTAACAACATAACCTCAAACACATGAAACATAAAGACTGATAGAACTGAAAGAAGAATCAGCAAGTCAGCAATTACCACTGTAGACTTAAGCACTCCTTTCTCAGTGACCAACAGAACAGATAGACCACATTCTGCATCATGAAACAAATCTGGACAGATTTGAAAGAGTCGAAATCATGCCGACTATGATCTCTGACCGTAATGAAATTAAGCCAGAAATCAATCACCAGGAAATGTCTTAAGTACTTGAAATTAAATAATATACTTCTAATTAATCCATAGGTCAAAGGAGGCTATCTCAAAGCATATAAGAAAATACTTGAAAGTTAACAAAAATGAAAATATAACGTTTTAAAATGTATAGGTGAAGTTAAAGCAAGGCTTTGATGGAAATTTATAACGCTCAGTCATGTCTGATTCTTTTGACCCCATGGGCTGTAGCCCCGCCAGGCTCCCCTGGCCATGGGATTCTCCAGGCAAGGATACTGGAGTGGGTTGCCATGCTCTCCTCTAGGGGATATTTCCAACTCAGGGATTGAAACTGCCTCTCCTACATCTCCTGCATTGCAGGTCGCTTCTTTACCCCATTGGTTGCTTTTTTATTTGCCAAGCACAGAAAAGATCCTAGATGCATTACATTACTTATTTTTCTAACACTTAAATCATCCTATTATAAATAGCTATATACTCTGCAGCTATTTCTGTTACTTGAAAGTTTTAAACTTTTTTTGATTCTCTGATTTCTTTCAGTAAATATTCTTTTTTAAAAGTTGAGATATTGTTGATATATAGCATTATATATTAAATGATAATACATATAAACAAATATACATATTTATGTTATATATATAAATAAACATATAAGTTTCAGGTGTAAAACATAGTGACTCACAATCTTTAAAGGTTACACTCCATTTATAGTTGTTATAAAATATTGGCTATATACCCTGAGCTATATGTAATATATCCTTGTGGCTCATTTATTTTATACATAGTAGTTTGTACCTCTTAATCTCCTACTCCTATTTTGCCCCTCCCCCATCACTCTCCTGATTGATAGCCACACTAATTTGCTCTCTGTATCTGTGAATCTGTTTCCTTTTTTTTTGTTATAGTCACTAGTTGACAAACATTCTTAAAGCAGAAGCAGCCGCCTGTCTTGGAAACTCAAACTGTAAACTCTAGCAATGCAGCAGAATGGCCGGCAGGTGGAGACAGAGGACACAAAATGATTCGGACGCAGGCCTGTCCCCAAAGCTGTGCTTCTCAGGCTATAGCACTTGAATTTCAGGTTGCTTTCATTAGAACAATGGTTCTCAAACTGGACTGCACATTGGAATTACTTGGGAGACTTAAAAAAATACCGATTCTGAGTTTCGCGGTCTGTTGTTGTCAGTCACTAAGCCGTATCCAACTCTGTGACCCCAGGGACTACAGCACAACAGGCTTCCCTGTCCACTCTCTCCCGGAGTTTGTTCAAACTCATGTTCATGGAGTCGATGATGCCATCCAACCATCTCATTCTTTGTCGCCCTCTTCTCCTCCTGCCCTCTATCTTTCCCAGCATCAGTGTCTTTTCTAGTGAGTAGGCTCTTCACATCAGGTAGCCAAAGAATTGGAGCTTCGGCCTCAGCGTCCGTCCTTCCAATAAATATTCAAGGTTAATTTCCTTTAGGATTGACTAATATCCTTGCAGTCCAAGAGACTCTCAGGAGTCTTCTCAGCATCAATTCTTTGGCGCTCAGTCTTCTTTATGGTCTGCTTCTCACATCCATACATGACTGTTGGAAAAACCATAGCTTTGACTATATGGACCTTTGTTGGCAAAATTATGTTTCTGCTTTTTAATATGCTGTCTAGATTTTTCATAGCTTTTCTTCCAAGGAGCAAGCGTCTTAATTTCATGACTGTGGTCACCATCCGGAGTAATTTTGGAGCCCAAGAAAATCAAATCTGCCTCTGTTTCCAGTTTTTCCCCATTTTCTGGGGTGTACTTTTGCCATGGGGAGGTTTAAAATCGCACAAATGATGCTAATTACAGCAAACCGTGAGGCCCACAACTTAGAACACACACTGACCGGAGGTCTCAAGCTGGTATGTTTTGGAATCATGTAGAGGAACTTGTGAAAAGCAGACACCCAGGCTGTGGTGATCTTCATTCTTTCCAGAACCAGTGTGTACTGAAATGTTGGTGTATCAGCTTAGTGACAAAGTGAAAGTTGCTCAGTCATGTCCAACTCTTTGTGACTCCTTATAATCCGTGGGATTCTCCAGCCCAGAATACTGGCGTGGGTAGCCTATCCCTTCTCCAGGGGATCCTTCAGACCCAGGGGTCAAACTGGGGTCTCCTGCTGGGCAGGCGGATTCTTTAGCAGCTGAGCTGCCAGGGAAGCCCATCAACTTGAGACAGTTACGTTTATAATCCAGAATAAATCTTGGACTTCCCTGGTGGTCTGGTGGTTAAGAATCTCTCTTCCAGTGCAGGTTCAGTTCCTGGTTGGAGAACTAAGATCTCACAGGCTGCAGGGCAGCTAAGTCCGCGAGCCCCACCTGGAGAAGCCCGCACACTGTAACTCCTGAGCCCTCATGCTCTAGAGCTGGTACTCCACAACAAACAAAGCCCAGACACCACAACTGGAGAAGGCCCCACACCGCAGTGCAGGGCCTGCACTTTGCCATGAAGACCCAGTGTGGCTACGAAGGAAAAAAAAGACTAAATCTGGTTCAGTCCCAAAACTGGATTCTAATATATCAGAGTAACATCAGGCATCAAATGTTTAAGAACACTTTATAGGAGAAAATTTTTAATTGAGAAAATGCTAACCATGAACTTAAATTCCCCCCTGGAAACGGAGAGATGGGCTGGGTCACCCCTCGACTGTCTGATGTCACACAAGAGTAGGTTCCTAGACTGGGCCAGCAGGTTCCCTCACCAGAGAAACACAGCCTACACACGGGGTCAGGTTCCAGAAGTTTATAGCCATGTTTGGTCATTCCGCCTCAGGACATCAGGAAGAAGGAGCGCTGCTCGGGCAACTGCAGCCCAGGCTTCACGAGGGAGGCTCCCCCAGCTTGTTTCCACTTTCCTTCACCAAAGTGTTTAAATCATCTTAACATTAGGTTTATTTTCTAAGTAACATTTCTTGGTTTTTCCATATTATACAAGTAACGAATCTTTGTTGTGGAAGTTTAAGAAAAAACAAAACAGTAAGTCTCTGTAAGTACGATTGAAGGCAGGAGGAGAAGAGGGCGACGACAGAGGATGAGATGGTTGGATGGCACCACTGATTCAATGGACGTGAACTTGGGCAGACTCCGGGAGATGATGAGGGGCAGGGAGGCTGGCGTGCTGCAGTCCATGGGGTCACAAAGAGTTAGACATGACCGGGTAACTGAACAACAACAACAAATATGTAAGTAAAAATGTCTTGAGATTAGCACTATTATCAGGACTTCCCTGGTGGTCCAGTGGTCAAGACTTCGCCCTCCAATACAGGGCTCAATCCCTGGTCCACAGGCTAAAACCCCATAGGCCTTGCAGCCAAAAAAAATAAATAAATAGTATAACAAATTCAATAAAGATTTGAAAAAAACTGTCTAAAAAAATCACCACTGCCATTTTAATATGTTTCATGGCATATGGTACATGTCTGTGTATGATACATACTATATATATGAATTCACATACACTTTTTGTGTACATGCACATAAACACTCTTCCAGATATATTGCAGGAAAACAGTCAACAAAATTGTGGTTATAACCTGTCTACTTTCTTGTAGCCTGTCATTTTACTTAGTAATTTACCATGAACACTAAATATTCTTCCAAAACCTGACCTCAATGACTTGATAATAGTTCATAGCATCAATATCCCACAACATACATAGCCAGCTCTCTATTGGACATTATTTCCCAGTTGTTTGTTGATTTATATGCACTCTTTCCTAGATGTTAGACTTTTGGGGGGACGTGTGGTGTGAGGCAGAGATATAACTCCGTGCCTTCCCAAGCAGGCAGCCGGGTGCTGAACCACTGATGTATCGTAATAGAAACAGTAATCACACCATCATTCCCCCCGGGTCTGCCGTGCCTCCTTGCCCAGTTACCACACTCTTCTCTTCCTGCAGGACTGTGTGCTCCCTGGTCTTCATCCCCCTGCTCCTCTATCCTCATGCTAGTCCCAGCCCTCTTTAACTCTTGGACTTTGTAGTAGGAGGTTCAGTAGCCAGATGCCCCACCAGACAAGTCTGGTTCTGCCCTCACTTTCTTGACTAGATAGGGCTTTTGATTCCACCTTTTGCTTGGGAATCTCAGATGCAGCTAATCATTATTGAACATTTAGTATTGACTTTTAAACACTTCGTATTTAAGAGGAAATGAATAGAAGCTGTAAGGGGAAGAAAAGGGATTTTTTATTTTTCCGTTTAACAAATGTCCATAAAGTACTTTTTCTGTAAAGTCTGGCCTCCTGCCATCTTTGTCCTGCAGAATCCTTTCCAGGCCAGGAAGGCCTGGTCCTTCTCCACCTCTGGGTCCTTCCCCACGTGCTGACAGCTGAGATGGTGGGTGGGCCAGTGGTTATTCTGGCAATGAACCCGACACTGGAACCTGGCCTTCAGCTTTCCAGGAGCCCACCTGGCACATGACCTCACTGGCCTTGACCACCCTCTGCCCCCATGATGCACAGTCACCAGCTTAGGCCATCAGTTTCCTCTGACCTCCAGCCCTCAACACAGGTGCTCACCTCTTCCTGAAAACTATGACAACATTCTCCAAGAGGGCCCTCAGTCACTGGCAGGTCTGTGGGGCTCCAGTCTCCTTTCTTGGCCTGCTCAACCTATTCTCCAAACCACCGGCCACCAGGCTGGTTCTCTGGGGACTTCATCACCCCCTTCACATGGCTTACAAGAGCCCTCATGGCTGCGGCCCCACCTCCCTGTCATCGCCAGCCCCTCAGGGGCTCCAGCTGTATGGGCCTGTGGGCCCAGGCCTTGGTCCACCCTTCAGACTGCGCATTACGAGCTCCTGCACATAACCGCAGGTCTCGATAGACATGCACACACTTTCCTTTAGGGCGCCTTTCCCGAGCACCTGTGAAACGAGTTTGTTTGTGGTGTCAGCTCGTAGGGTCAATCCAGGACGGAATGCAACAAGCAAGCCCCTAGCAGAGAGCGCAGCGCTGGGAAGCCCTAGCTGAATGCCAGCTCTTGTTGTTCTCTTTACTACAATTCTTGCATCTCTCATTATCATGGACCACAACCGTTTATGTGGCTGTCTCCTGGCTCGACCTGGAGTTGTTGCAAGTTCGCCTCGCATCTCACCCACTTTCTATCTCCTCCCCTAGCTGATGCTAGGCCATGCCTACAGGAGAGTCTCAGCACATGGCTCTTGAATGACAGGTAGAGATATGAATGTCCCCATTTTCCAATCAGAAAACTGAGGCCTGTGGAAGGGAAGGTGACTTGCCCCAGAGGGTACTGCCTGTCAGAGCAGGAGCGGAACTCAGGTCTGGGAGATGTTTCATCCAGCCCTGTTCTCCCCCGGTGTGTGCAGAGGCCCAATGTAGAACAAATGAAGATACAAAGAGGAGTTACTTTCAAGTTTGCTATTTTTTTTGCTGTTTGGCTCAGATCTTCCCAACTATAGTTTTCCTAACAACTCAGGCCCTAAGAGGTAGACTTCACATAGCTTTGTGCTCAGGTGGGACGAACTGTGACATGGGAGTTGACAGCTGCCTTCAGGGTCACCTGGTCACCCCACCCCATCCCTCAGAGGAAACCATGAACCCGAGAGGGGAAGGGAGTCGCCCATAGTCACATGGCTGACCGCAGAGCCAGGCACCCTTTCCAGTGCTCCTCTTAGTCACGGCAAGTGACTGCGCGGCGTCCGCATAGACGGAGCCGCAGGAAGGAGCCCAGGATTTACAGGGTGCAAACTCCCCGGGGCCTCTAGCGCCAGCTGTCAAGGCCTGCAGCCTCCCCCCAGAGACAGTGCAGCCCACCCCGGGAGGGGAGGCCCAGGAGGTTGAACAGGCAGGGCACCTGCAGCCCGGGCCGCGCCCAGGGGGTTGGTCCAGCCTGTGTTCCCTGCCGACCGTTGATGAGCCCTGCTCTTTACAGCTTCTCCAGCGGAGAGCAATTAACTTCTTGAGCCTGGAGGTTTATGGCCAAAGACGAGAGAAGGGACGTTCCACCCCACTGGGGCCCTTTGAAAGGAGAAGCATCTGATTTATCTCTGCGCTGGGGTACTTGGCCTTTAGCTGCAGGAGGACTGTCCCACCCGGCCCCCCTCCCCCTTTGCTGCTGGCACAGGCCCGTGGCTGGAGAAGTGAGACACGCACGCCTCAGGGCGGGAGAGGCAGCCGGGTGCGGATGCAGGGTGGCAGGCGTGGGGACTCACGGGTCCAGGCAGGGGGGCCGCTGCGCGGCCTGCTGGCTGCCCCGGGCTCCTACCGGGACTCGGGAGTGGACCGCTGGGCAGGTGGTAGGATCGCCTCCCTAGCCCCTGCCCCCGGGGGTCAACAGGCTCTTACCTCTTCACCCTTCCCACTAACCCAGACAGACAAACGCCACCTGTGTGTCAGCAGGTGGGGGGCACAGAGATAGATGACATACCAGCCCTGGCCCTGACGGACACACCAGGATAGCGAGGGGAGGAAGGCTGCCCAAAGGGGGACGCACCCAGCCTGAGCCAGGTCCCCGGGGAAGCAGTCTGCAGAAGTGCAAGTCTTGCCGGAGGAGGCTGGAAAGACGGAAAAGGCTCTGGAGAAGGGGCGCAGATGTGTGGGAAGCGGGCACATGGAAGAAAGCGTGTGTGGCTCAGCACAGCCGGGTGTACCAGCACCCTGAATCAGGAAGGGAGAGGAGGAAGGACTGGGAGGTGGGCAGATGGAGATCACAGAAACCTGTGCACATCCCGGGGTGTTCAGATTTTACTGTGGGGGAGCCAAAGAGGGGTTTCCAGAAGAGTGTGGGTGATTCGATCAGATTTACTTTAGACAAAGCGTTTCAGGTGGCAGGGTGATGACGGATTAGAGGGAAGGAGGCGCTGTGGTTCACCCACCAGGCTGTCTCATCGCCGCTGCCTGGGGAGCATCAGGAAGGCTGATTCCCCAGGCCAGCGTCCAGAGAGGGTGCAGTGAGTGCTCTGGGGTCCCTGTTTCTCCGGAGGTCCCCATTAGGAGGCGCTGTGGCCGTCCAGGTGAGAAGTCTGGAGCCGGAGGAAGACGCTCATTCAGGAGGAAGAACCGCAGCCTGCAGGGGTTAGTCAGATGTGGATCCTTAGAGAAAAGGAGGAGAAAGCAGTCAGGCAGCTCCTCAAAAGGTTACACACAGAGTTCCCTGATCGCCCAACCACTTAGATGCACACCCAAGAGAAATGAAAACATGTTCGCCAGAAAAAAAAAAAAACTTGTATACAAATGTTCATGCAGCACTCTCCACGACAGCCCGAAAGTAGAAACAACCCAAATGTCCATCGACTATTGGAGGGATGAATAAGACGTGGTAAATCACTATAGTAGAGTGTTCCATGAAAAGAAGAATGATACACGCTACAGCTCCAGCGGACCTTGAAAACTTAACGCGGGGTGAAAGCAGTCAGTAACAAAGGAACCGTTGGCACACATATCGTATGGTTCCACTTCAGTTTCACTTTTCACTTTCATGCACTGGAGAAGGCAATGGCAACCCACTCCAGTACTCTTGCCTGGAGAATCCCAGGGACGGGGGAGCCTGGTGGGCTGCCGTCTATGGAGGTGCACAGAGTCGGACACGACTGAAGCGACTTAGCAGCAGCAGCAGCAGAACAGGCAAATCTGTAGAGACAGAAAGTAGACCAGTGCTTGCCTAGGACTTGGGGGGGGAAGGCGAGACTGGGAACTGACGGCTTAGCGGGTGTGGGTGGGTTTTCTTGGGAGGCATAATCAGAGTATTCCAAAATCCATGGTGAAGGCTTCCCTGGTGGCTCAGTGGTAAAGAACATGCCTGCCAATGCAGGAGACACGGGTTCGATCCCTGATTTGGGAAGATCCCACATTCCGGGGAGCAACTAAGCCCGTGTGCCAACTACTGAGCCTGTGTTGTAGAGCTCGGGAGCTGCAACTACTGAGCCCACGAGCCACCACGGCTGAAGCCCATGCACCTAGTGCCCGCTCTCTGCAACAAGAGAAGCTACTGCCAAGAGGAGCCTGCGCACCGCGACTGGAGAGGAGCCCCTGCTCACCGCCACCGCAGAAAAGCCCTCTCAGCAACGAAAACCCAGCAAGCCAAAAATAAATGAATAGAATACTTCTTAAAAATAAATACACCAATAAAACATGAAATCCATGGTGGTGATGGAAACATGACAGATCACTAAAGGCCACTGGATTTTACACTTCAGAAGGATGGGTTCTGTGCAGATTATAGTCTCAATAAAGCTGTTAGAGAGAGAAAGGGGAGGTGTGAGGATGGCAGATCTTACTCTGGGAAGATGGGAGCCTTGAGAGGGCTGTGAGCAGAGGGGCGCCATGGTCTTACTACCTTACACAAGCTCCCCTCTGGTTCTAGTTTCTCAGCCTCAGTGCTGTCGACATTTGGGGCAGGATAACTCCTCGTATGGCGACTGTCCTGTGGACATGGGATGATTCGCAGCATCCCTGATCTCTACTGGCACCAGGAGGAGCCCCCTCCATTCTTATGTGACAACCCAAAACACCTTCCAGCCACTGCCAAACATCCCCTGGGGAGCAAAAGCACCCCAGCTGAGAACTGCTGCTCCAGACTGTAGTGGAGAGTTATGTGGAGACGTCCCTTGAGCAGACTGGTGGGGCCGGAGCACCCCCAAAAAATCGGGCAGCTTCACTGACTTCAGACTCAGAGGCTGTTGGTATGAATGTCACAGAAAAAAAGAGGGTAAAACCCGAAGAGTTGATTCACTTTAATTTTACTTTTTAAGCACAAATATTATGCTAAAGGCCTCAGGGAAGACACCAAGGTGAGTAAAGTAAGCTTCCGATCCCAGCTCACAAACACTGAAATCTTTCCGTCAGGGCAGGAGTGAGGTACAGAACGCGCTGGAACTGCAGAAAAGGGAGAGCAAAGCCAGCTTGTCCAGGAGGGAAATTCCATCAATAGTCGAAATAGTTCTGGACCGTACCCTCCATACCAGGCAGTTTCGCTCACGGCATCTCATTTAATCTTTAAAACTATGAAATACATATCCCCCTCTCCTATTTTTGTTTTTTTACAGATTAGGAAACTGAGGCTCAGAAAGACTGAGTAACATATTGACAGTTGCCCTGTCTGGGATAGAGCTGGAGTTTGAACACAGGGTGTTTAATGCCAAAGCCTGATGCTGGCTTCCAGAAGCTTCTAGGAGGTGGGACTTGAGCTCAGCATTGTCAGGCAGCGTGGGGGTGAAGTGGGACAGTGACACGGAGCAGGCAGAAGTGACTGCCCGGGCAAGGCTTGGAAGGGATAAGACAGACAGGAATTTGGGGACAGGATGTTTTCTTAGAACACAGAGCTCTTTTTAGTGGAAAAGTGTTCCAGAACAGAGCACAGGGAAGCTAGGACACAGCCAGCTGAAAAGGAGAGGGCTCTGTTAACGGTGGTGAGTGGTTTTGCATTTTATTCTGTTGGCACGGAGGAGGAAAATAATGAGAACTTCGACTTACGAAAGAAGGTTAAAGGCCAACATATCCCAAATGTATCTCATTCTTAGGTTTGAAGGCTACTGTGCCCCATCTTATCTATGAGGCACAAACACACCTCCCCAAGTCAGGCACAGAGATTCCCAAGAAGGGTTACCTGGTGTCAATAGATGAACTCCCAGAGGTGACTGATGACACAGTAAAATCTGGACAGTTACCTGCAAAATACTTTTTCACACCATGCACAAAAATAAGCTCAAAATAGATTAATGACAAATGTAAGGCCTGAAACCATGACACTTTTAGAAGAAAACAAAGGCAGTACTTTTTTTTTTAGCTATGTCTCCTCAAGCAATGGAAACGAGAGCAAAAGTAAACAAGTGGGGCTGCATCAAACTGAAAAGCTTTTACATAGCAAAGGAAGCTATCGACAAAATGAAAATATGTCCTCCTGAATGGGAGGACATATTTCCATTCGAGAGAACATATTTTCAAATGCTATATTTAAAAAGGGGTTAATATCCAAAATATACAAAGAACTCATGTAATTCAGCATCATAAAAACCAACTACCCAATTTAAAAATGGGCAGAGGACCTGAAGCACAATCCCAATTCAGAGGTCCTGGTGGCTCAGATGGTAAAGAATCCTCAAGTAATGCAGGAGAACTGGGTTCAATCCCTGGGTTGGGAAGACCCCCTGGAGAAAGGAATGGCTGGCTACCCACTCCAGTATTCCGGGCTGGAGAATTCCACATCAGAGGAGCCTGGCAGGCTACAGTCCATGCAGTCACAAAGAGTCGGACATGACTGAGCAACTTTCATTTTCACCCCATTTAAAAATGGGTAGAGGACCTGAACAGACATTTTTCCAGGAAAGATAGACAAGGCCGATAAACACATGATAAGATGCTCAGCATCACTAACCATCAGGGGAATCAGAACCACAATGAGGTACCTTTCCACAACTCTTACAGTGGCTATCATCAAAGAGAAACAAAGAGTAAGTACTGGCAAGGACATGGAGGAAAGGGAGCCCTTGGTCCCTGTTTGTGAGAGTGTGAATTGGTGCAACCACTATGGGAAACAGTACGGAGTTTCCTCAAAGAAAATCGACGGTTGCTGGAACTTCTCTGATGGTCTGGTGGCTAAGGGTCCACACTCCAGTGTGGGGTCCACATTTCATCTCTGGTCAGGGAACTAGATCCAATGTGCTAGAATGAAGATGGGAGATCCTACAGGCCACAGCTAAGACCTGGCATGGCCAAAAAGAAAGAAAGAATCAGTTGCTGATCTCTTTACCTGAGAGAAGAATCACAAAAGGTGAAGTTCATGACACTTGTAATTTTTGAGCCAAAATATGAACACTTGACAGCCTAGCTGTGAAGAAAACCTGTTCTTGAATTATGGATGGGGGAGGAGCCGGTCAGACCTGCGCTAGCAGGAGGTGGTAAATTCAGAAACTGGCCCGAAGTGGCCCAGTCTGAGCTCTTTCCAATAACAAGGCCACCTTACAAGCACAAACCTGAGTGTGTTCAGTCACATCGGTTCAGATCGGAGTAGCTGCAGGTTCCCATGCTTTTGGAAAAAGGTTAGCAATATGTATCCCTAAAGCCTTAAAAATCTTCCCACCTAGGAATGCCACTTCTGGAATTATTGTAAAGAACTCACCCAAAGTGCAAGCAACACCTATCCTATATCACAGGGGACTCTACTTAATACTCTGTAATGACTTAAATGGGAAAAGAATCTAAAAAACAGTAGATGTATGTATAAATGATCCAATTCACTCTTGAAATTATCACCACGCTATAAATTGACTATATTCTAATAAAAAAATTTTTAAGAAACCCAAATGCAGGCAAAATGTGCATAAGACTATCCATCACATTTTAATAGACAAAATTGGACATAACCCAGATGTCCAGCAGCTGGGGAATGGTTAAATCCACTATGGGGCTTCTCTCTGTTAAAGACCTTACAGCCATTTAAGATGTTTATAAAGAGTCTTGAATGGTGTGGGGTCGCATTTATGTTATATGTCAAGGCAGCAAAATAGGCTACAAAAGTAAAACATATACATTATAATAATGGCTATGTTGGTGCTCTGGGGAAGAAAAACTTTCCAATGTACTCGGAGTGTTTATTTCTGAATACAGAGATAGTGAATGATGTTTCATTCTATTCCATATATTTTTTTAAAGTATGTTCCCCTTTTATTCTACATGTTTTTGTGTAGTTCCAGATTTTGCACAAATTAACCAGGAAAGACAAACATTGATTTAAAAAGGAAAATAAAATGACCAAAAGCTGAGTTACCCAGCAGATCTAAATGGCACTACCATCACTGTCGTGGTATCCAGAAAACCCTCCCCTATCTGAACGATGCCAGTGTGGGCTGGGGAATGCCACCCACCAAACCCCAGGGACCACTCGCCCTATGTTATAGTATCTGTGTAGAACACACTCTATGCCTTAAAAATTTTATAGAAATCAGCTCTTTTTTTTTTTTACTTAAATATGTGTCTTTTAAGATAAATGGAAAAATAATACCAACTTCCATTCATGGAAAGTAACCACAAAATAAATGCACTAAAGCAAGACAATATTATCAAATTCTAGCCTGGTAAAGATTCTGAGCCTGAGCCCTTCTTTCTTCTCTGTTTAGTAAAAAGTAGGGATAGAGGGAAGAGTGTCCCGGAGAAGGGGACAGAACAGCAATAGTTTGAGAGTTATTAAAATGTCTGAGCCCCACAACAGGCCTCTTAAAGGAATCAGGAAGACTGAAAGATATTTGAAATGATCTTTTTGCTGGAGATTTTGATTTGTTTTTAGTGATTTGCCCAAGTAGCACCCAAACTGCCCCCTATACCATATCCTAGGGGAAAGTGCCAGACAGTATTCCGAAAACAGTGGGTCTCCCTCAGTCTGCGGCCACTGGTCCAGCCGGTTTCAAGATCAAGGACAGGTGTTTCTATCATGAACGCCTTTCCATTCCTCTTAAAATTCCAAAGTCCTACCCTTGTTCAAGACCTTGGTGTTTCCGTGCAATACTCCAATGACTTCATCATTTAATTGCAAAGCATGTTTCAGGGCTTGTAAAACCATAAACGTGCTGATGCTGTGCCAATTCTGATTTGACACAGGACAGGCAAGTTTAAGAGGGGGAAAAGATGCCACCAGTGCTGGGAAATAGCAGAGGCCAGATAAAAGCTTAGGGCACGTGGGGACTTCCCTGGGGGGTGGTCCAGTGGCTAAGACTCTGCACTCCCAATGCAGGGGAAAGACGTTTGATGCCTGCTCTGGGAGCTAGATCCCACATGCCCACCTGAGTCTGCTCACCGCAACGAAAATCAAAAATCCTTCATGTTGCAACTAAGACCTGGTACAGCCAAATAAATACATATAAATAAATAAATATTTTTTAAAATCCTTAGAATACTTAGGCTCTTTCCTGATGGCTCAGTGTAAAGAATCCACCTGCTAAGCAGGAGATGTGGGTCCCCTCCTTGGGTCAAGAAGATCCCCTGGAGGAGAAAATGACAACCCACTCCAGTATTCTTGCCTGGGAAATCTCATGGATGGAGGAGTCTGGTGGGCTACAGTCCATGGGGGCCGAAAAGAGTCGGACACGACCTGTCGGCTAAACAACAACAGTAGGACACAAGCATATTCATTATACAGATGAAGAAACTGAGGCCCAAGAAGAGGGTGGGGCCAAGGGTCAGCAACAGTGTTGGGTTAGAATCTGGGTCCTTGAACCCCAGTCCAATGTCATCTCCAAAGTCACTGTTTGCTGTTAGTATGAGAGATTTGCGTACTTAGGAAACTCTTTCCAGCTGCAGGACCAGAAATCAAAACGAGAGACCAATCAAGATGAGATGCGTCCTCCTTCCGGTGTTTCTCCTTGGTTCCTTTAAATGTCAGTGACCTCTTGTCTCCCTCCCCTGATTGACACCCAGTGGTGGGCTTGCTTGGCTGGAAGAATGACGGATTTGTGAACTCCAGCAGAAAGTAGGGACCTCATCTCACTCACACAACAGATACCCAGAGAGACTCTCCTTACGGGCCCTGGTCCAGCTTCCCCATTCATAGCGGAGACTGAGTCCCTCGGAGGAAGCATGACTCTCTTAGGGCCATCCAGCTAGTAAGTGGCAGGGCTTGGCCTGGAATGTAAGTCTTTCAGGTACAAGAATAGTGCTCGTTTTATTTTATTTTCTAATATTCAACATCTTATAAAAGCCTGTAACAGAAGAGAATCCAAAACATAATATATATATATATATATAAAACTGAATCACCTTGCTGCATATCTGAAACCAATGTTATAACAATGTTGTAAATCAACCATGTCTCAATTTAAAAAAAAAAGAAAGAGAGAAACCAAGTGTCAGAAGTGGTGAGTGGCTTGCCCAGATGAATACCAAGAGCTAGTGGCAAAATGATGGAAACTTAGTCCCCTGATTCTGGATTTAGTGAGTTTTTCACTACACATCTCTTTGACCTGGTGATATGCCAAGGCCAGCGCTCACTTTAAAATATGTTTCTAAAATAAAATTCACTTTTAAACTCGGACAAGCATAACTATAGCATCAATGGGGGACCCTAAATAAAATTTATTTATTTAATCCGTTCACTCAGTGGGATTGAGTGGGATATATAGCAACATACATTGAGTAGGGGTGCACCGTGTGGTTGCTTAGCAGCACCAGGCGCCGTCAAGGTTTGAGGTCGTGACTCTGAAGCGTGAGCTGCCAGCCTGGCTGTGCGCTTTTCTCAAACCTCATTTAGGTACACGGAGGTCAGGAGCTAAGTGAGCAGAGAGTCAGATCTAACCAGGGTGCTGGTTTGGCCACAGGCGTGTGATGAGGGAAGCGGGTGAGAAAGTGAATAAGATGAAAATTTATAGGATTTAAAATGGAATTTTATTTTTATCCTATATATATATATATGATTTTTTAAATTTCACACAATAAATATTGAAACCAGGTTGTGATGCCCGTTCAGGTTGAAAGGGTAGTGTTGTCGTCTTTGTTCGGAAGCTGTCTCGAGGGTGTTTGTCTGGGCAGGTTCAACCTGGAGACTGTGGAGGCTGTACTTGATTTAAATTGTTTGAGCCCGTGCTCCACCTAAGAGTCTCAGGACTTTCCTTCCTCCGGAAGGAACCTTTTGAGACAAATCTAGGGTTTCGTCCAAAGCTCAGGTGCTGCAACTCTGCTTATAAAGCCCTTTTCTAGTGTTATTTGTGTAAGTAAATAGTTGGCTTCCTATTTCAGGGAAGGACATATTTGTCCCCAAGGCTGCCTCATGTCCTGGGCACCCACTGGGGTGCTGAAAAACAACTGCTCCTCTCCTGACATTGTTTGGAAATACATAGGACAAATTGGGCAGTTTGGACCCTTGACCACAAAAATCAACTGTATACTGAAGCTGAAACACAGGTCACTCTGCTCCCCCTTCTCAGTTTTATATTCTGCTCATCCCTACCTCATCCCAACACTTAATAAGAATCCAGCCTCCTTTCTACTCATTGTAGGTGTCCAGGCAGACGATCCGCATTACCTGCTTTTCATTGATGTCAGCAGTGGTAATGATTAAGTGGCAACACCCTACCCCTTTCAAACATCTCCCTCTTCCTTGTTGATCCCCATGGCGTGCGAAAGCGCAGTGTCTTCCAGGGTTCCTTCCTGAACCTGTGCCTAGGGTGCAAGTGAGGTGAAACAGTGGTAAGTAAATTCTCTTGACTCCGCTCATACCACCACCCTCCCAGCAGCTCCAAACCTCAGCCTCCACTCCATGCAATGTGGCCATCTTTGGGAAAACTCAGGTGGGATATTTCACTACCGAGTGACACCAAACAGTAACTAAAGGTATATGCAAGCAGAAGTACAGGCACATATAAAAGCATAAGAAAGGCACACTTCTGGTGCGTTCTCTTTATGTACATTGTAACCCAAGATAAAAACGTTTAATGAAGCAGAATTCTAGAATCCTAACTAATGGACGATCTAGGAGTGGAAGCAATCAAGAATGCCGACACCCACTTTAAGCTGCCAATGTGCTGGTTTGCCTTTGACAAGAGGACATCAAAACAGTGAAGAATGACTGCCAGTTGTTGTTTCTATAAAAGAACAATAAAAGGGAAGGCACCTCTACCACACACACACACACACACACACACACACACACACACACACACACAGCCTCAATCCCTAGAAGAGATTTGAAAAAGAAAAGCCCAAGAAATTCCAAGCATGACTACCTCCCTAGATAAGACAGAAATGGAAGAAAACCAAACTTTTAAAAGTAAGCATTTTGATCTTCATGCAAACATGGAGTTAATCTGGGGACAGCTAAGCACAATTACACAGATGAATTCATTGTGTGAAATGGTCATTGAGCGTAGAGAATGTTAGTGCCAGTCCAGAGTCCAAGCTCTGTAGGGGTCATACCTGAATCTGCTGAGCTGAGCACATGGAAACCTCAGTGTGCATTCAGGCTTGACCACTCTTTTTAATTTATTTCAGAGCTGCTCACTGGGGTGGCTTCAGGAAATGTAAATAGAATGTCCATAGCGGTGTCTGAAGACGACAGGGTTTTGATGCGTGTTAAACTGAAAATATAAATAAAAATCTCCGGGCCTGTGTTTCCCTGGATTAAAGTTGTTCTTAAGATTACAGTCTGATATTTTTAATCCTTTACTCTTCCACTTGGCTTTTATTCGAATTTATGCATACAGAGAGGTCACACGTGAAGCCCTGGACAGGGTGTGATGGTACCCAGGTTCTAGCTTTACTTCTGTTCAAATTTTCCCTGAGTCCCTGGGGTTCTTCCTTCCTGAATGCTGGGCCTTCACACCTATAAACTGAGGAGTCTGTACCACATGGTCTGGTTCTCTAGTTTTGAAGCTACAGTTCAGAGCAATTTGGACATACCATTTCATCTCTAAGATTTTATTATTATTTTTTTCAACATAATTAAGATGTACACAATTTTCACACAACAATCTATTCAAATTCCCATAGACTGTAAATTAGGAGACACCGGAACATAGCTAGGGACATAAAACATCTTTTGATATTGATGTCTAACATAATTCCACAATGATAAGAGAATAGACTGTATTATTTCAATATCTTTAGCCCATGAAATGTGTGCACCATGTTTTATGTCCAGGATTTTATTTTAAGCAAATGGGAAGTATTTTAACCATGTAAAATGCATATGGCTCTAGGTGGCTCAATGAGGAAAGAACCCACCTGCAATGCAGGAGACACAGGAGATGTGGGTTTGATTCCCTGAGTCAGGAAGATCCCCTGGAAGAGGAAATGGCAACCCACTCCAGTATTCTTGCCTGGAGAATCCCATGGACAGAGGAGCCTTGCAGGCTACAGTCCATAGGGTCGCAGAGTCAGACACGACTGAAGAGACTGAGCACGCACACTACAAGCCTGATGGACCTACCAAACGCACAGGCATAGAGTCACCGTTGGAAAGAACTCAAGTACCATCGTCCATGGCAAATGTGTGAAAGTCAGCACTACAAAGGAACTACATGATTGAGAGGATTCTTTCCCTATTTATAATAATAACATATTTGCACCGAAAGAGTCCTTAGCAAGCATGGAGACCCAGAGAGGTCAAGCAACTTGCCCAGGACGCACAGACAGCAGGAGGGAGTGAGGACCACAGTGTAGGTCTCCTCACCCTTACCCTAGTCAGGACTCCTGCATGCGCCCTTCCAAGGGAGGCAATTTCATCTTTAGAATTTCTCTTTCCATATTCACCAACACCCTTCACAGGGAACGGAAATGTTAAGTTTTATTTTTTTAGAGTTAATCTTCTTGAGATTCACTAGAGAAATGAATATTGATTAAAAAAAAAAAACTCAGTTGCCAAAATCTTGGAACAGTTTCACAACAGAAATGATGAAGGCCTTCATTCCAAGCTGTCCCTGCCTTGTCACCAGAAGCAGAGGAGACAAGAGCAGGAAAGAGGGGGTCCCTGGATTTCTCAGGCCCAAGAAGGAGCAGCCTCAGTGGAGATGTGCATGCTGACTTTCTAAGTCTCCATCAGAACAGGGTCCTGGCATGCTGGTGAAACTTGGGCCTGCTGCAAACAAGCTGGTCTTGGTGTGAAAAACTAACACACTCAGGTATGTCTCCCAGTGTCTGCTGATCTTGCCTTCTGGGGAGAGAGGCTCCCACTTCCAGCATTCTCAAATGCTTGAGCCACCAACATACACCTCCCCACATCAGAGCTTATGCATGAGCCACCCCAAAGGCGCTCAGGTTCTGCAACCATGTCTGCTGCATGTCCTCTGGGGAGGGGCAGCAGAGCCTGGAGTCAAGGAAAAGCATTTTCTGCGGAAGCTGAGGAGAGTCCGGTTGGTGGAAACAGTCAGAACCACAGGAGTTTGCTGCTGTTGAGCTGTGTGACTTGGGCAGGAAACTTAGCCTCTCTGTTTCCTCATGTGGTAGGTAGGGAGAAGCATACCTCTTGAAGTTTTCGTTAAGGGAATTGAAGGAGAAAGCACGTACCCTTCCTCTGCCCCTTTCCTTAGCAGGATCTCTACTGAGAGATGCTACTATCTACTGAGCACTCACTCATGAGGTTGCTCAACTAGTGGGTGCTCAGGAAGTTCAAGTTATCTGCACAACCAGAAGTGTCTTCACACAGGTCAGACATGGGAGGGTATGGTGCCCAAGGGAGGGTATCACTCTGATGACATCCGATCCCCCTCCAGCTCCAAGGAGTACTACAGCCATTTGTGAAACAGTCACATGGCACGTGTACACTTGGACCTTCTCTGGGGTCTGTAAGATGCACTTCCCCCTTCCTCTTTTCCCTCCCAGTTCCCGCTCTATTCCTAGCATCCTCTCCTGTAGTATTAGTCGTAATATTAGTCACTCAGTTGTGTCCAACTCTTTGCGGCCCCATGAACTGTAGCTCACCAGGCTCCTCTGTCCATGGGATTCTCCAGGCAAGAATACTGGAGTGGAGAGCCATCCCCTTCTCCAGGGGGTCTCCCTGACCCAGGGATCGAACATGTGTATCCTGCGTCTTCTGCATCACAGGCAGATTCTTTACCATCTGAGCCACCAGGGAAACCCACGTCCCATCCTGTAGGTCATGCTTATCCCTGAGCCTTCCTAAGTAGGCAAAGCGGCTTCCCATATCTGAAAGAGGAGGAGTCCCACTAGACCTGGTGAGACACCCTGTCTTCCAGCCCATGTGTGCCCCTCTCACCTTCCCATATACACGGTCACCCACATAGCTCATTCCGTCCTCACACTGGCCACTGCTGGTCATCAACGGGGTTCAGGTGCAGAAGGAAGCACCTGTGAGGGCTCAGCCTGGCTCTGCCACTCAGTCGGTGACCTAAGTGAATCCATGTTCTCTCTCCAAGCCTCAGTTTCCCCACTGGTAACCAGAAGGATCTAGATGAGCTGCCTCTCTAGGGCCACTCCAGCTTAGCCAGCTTGTGACGTTAGTTACTTCCACCAGAAAATGCTTCTTTTTCCAGCTCCCAAATGTAAAGAGGACTCCTCCACTCACTCTACATGGTTTGGACTTTTTTAAAAGAGGTTTCCCCTTTACCAGGTTTTTGAGGCCCATTGCCACTCAGAGGCCAGAATCATCCCAACATCAGCAGCAAAAGCAAATCAGATCAAAAACATCCATGGGCCTCATCTGAACACAATTTCTGCTTTGAACCTTCTGCCAAGTCTAGGGCTTATCTGCCAGAGTGTGTGTGTGAATTACCATATGAAAGAGCTCTCTTGGAGCATATTTAAAGGAAGCCTCTTTTCAATTCGGATAAGAAAATCATCCAGTGCTCCAGAAAATACATATAAATTTTTGTCTAAATGTCCAGAGTTATGGTCACAGAAGATATAATTATTTCCTTCTGGGAATCTTCTAGTTACGAGGGAGAGCCAAGAAGCCAGACTGTCCTGCTTGAGATGGCAGCAAGCCCACCATGGAAGGTTGTCCATGTTGTTCACTGCACAAGGATATTCCGCTGATGAGTGGGGAGGGACTTTGGAGGGGAACCTGTCCTTCCCTAGCCAAGCCATGTGTCCAGTACGTGACATGATTACGTTGGGTCAAATAAAGGTAAACCTTTTGGAAATTGAGCAACATCATTGCAGATGTTAGCAGACAGTCCCTGTGTGGAGAAACAGGCCTAACTCCTGCTTACAAATACATCATTTTCCAGAGCTCATGGCAAGAAGAAAGAGCAGAAAGGCAGAATCAAAGGAAGGTCATGGGGTGAATGTGGGGAGAAGCTACTCTGGAAACCATCTTAGTGTCTAGAGGGTCTTGGACGCCTAATGCCTCACAGTCAATTTCCAAAAGGCCACTGGGAAGAACCCCGTGGGACTGCTCCCCACTACCCTTCCCATAGGGCTCCACCCCCGCTCCCCTGACTTCCCAGCTGATGATAGAGTCCCTGTTATAGATTCTCAGAGCAACTCTGCTTTCCCTGTATAAAATTCATGTTGTACTTTGCAATAAGATGTGTGTAGGTAATTTGGTTCATCTGTCTCTCCAACCAGATTGTCTGCTGTGCGAGGCAGACTATGTTGGGTTTTGCTCTCGGATCCCAAGCACAGCACCTCGGGCAGGATCTATGAATGGAGTGTGAATGAAAGGGCAGGGGTCTCGCATTTCTGCAGCCCTTTCTGCCAGGGAGAAACGGGGTCAGAGGATGAGATGGTTAGACAGGATCACCAACTCGATGGACATGAATTTGAACAAACTCTGGGAGACAGTAGAGGACAGAGGAGCCTGGCGGCTACAATCCATGGGGTCACAGAGTCGGACGTGACTTAGTGACTGAACAACAACCCAGGCCCAGGGGACAGAGACTAGAGAAGACACATCCAACCCTGGCCTGGCATCCAAAACACACACAAAGACTAATAAAAACACAGCTTCCCAGGGTTTCCCTGGTGGTCCAGTGATTAAGAATCTGCCTTCCAAATGCAGGGGACATAGGTTCAATCCCTGGTCAGGGATCTAAGGTCCCACATGCCACAGGGCATCTAAGCCACACATCACAACTAGAGAGAAGCCCGAGAGTGGCAACAAAGAGCCTGAAGGCTGCAGCTAAGACCCAACACAACCAAATTCATTTGAAAAATTAAAAAAAAAGAAGAAGAGGAAGAAGAAGAAAACAGTTTTCCAAGTTTACCCAGGCATCTAGTATTTGTATGTTTAGCAAGGTGCCCCGTGTGATTCCAAGCCACCCATCATGGTTGAGAATCCACCGATGTTGTTGTAATGGGTATAAGGAAGCCTAGATACCAAAGAGAAGGAACTGAGGGCCATCCTGAAGGCTCATGAAGGCTTTCTGGTGGAAATGATGTCTCAGCCAGGTCTTGATCAAAGTGAGTGACATGTAAAAGGAGAGAAGGACCTCAGCAGTAGAAGAAAAAGCATGAAGCAAAAGAGAGGAGACTGCCTGGGGCGTACTCATCGGCAAGGGCAGTGGGATGGAACTAAGATGACAGGAACCAAGGTCCTGGTAGAAAATCAAGCACAGGGAGTTCCCTGGCGATCCAGTGGTTAGGGCTGGGCGCTGCCACAGCTGTGACCTGGGTTTGAGCCCTGGTCAAGGAACTGGAATCCCGCCATGTGGTGTGGCCAAAACAAACAAACAAACAAACAAAAAATCAAGCACAAATCACCCACTACTCAACTGAGCTCCAGAGCCTTCCGGGTAGGGAACCCACATCTCAGTAACCCACAGAGAATTTCCTCTGCACCCATTTTAATGCAGGCCCCATTCCTACTCTGGGTTCCACTCACCTTTTTCTTACCTTCTTTCTCTAGTGAGACTGTGGCGTTAAAGAACAGCCTTCTGAGCCCAAGGCCACCAGAGCACTATTGCCAGGGCCTTCCTTGATAAATAGGCTTGACTTAAGAATTCCAGACTGTCCTGGCTAGAAAGAAGAGATGGCTCAAACTGGCACATGGCAACGCCCGCAGCCAACATCTGCGGCCCTGGATGTCCAGGGTGTCAGGAAAGGGTCATTTTACTTGTAGAAGTGATGTTTGGAGCACAAGCGTCAGGCCCCAGGGCACCTGCGTGTCATGACTCATGTGTCTTTCCTGGGCCTAGAATAGGGGGTAGGGGTGGGAGCCTAGGTTGGGAATGACAGACAGGATGCTCTTGGGATGGGACAGCAGACCCTCAACGACCTGGCTTTCCTGGAGTGACCGCAATCCACAAGCTGGGGGCTTCAGGCTGTAGGAAACATCTCTCACTACGCCCCCACCTGCCACCCTGAGGTCCCATCCATCCTTCCACTTTCTTCCATTGCCTCCTTTCTCCTTACTCATCCCCTCCTCTCCTCCCTTCCCACAAGGTTTGGTCCACAGGCCTTGGCTGGGTGGGTAAGCAGACATTCTCCCTTCTCTGGATTTTTCAAACTGGACTTTTCGGGACTTCCCCGGTAGTCCAGTGGCTAAGACTCCATGCTCCCAACGCAGGGGCTCTAGGTTCGATCCCTGGTCCGGGAACTAGATCTCACATGCCCCAACTAAAGGGTTCACACCCTGTAGCTAAAGATCAACTAAAGAGCCCCAAGCCACATTGAAGGCTGAAGATCCCACATGCTGCCACCCAGGTCAGCTAAATAAATATTAAAAAAAAAAAAAGATGTATTTAACTGATGGATCAAATAAATACCTTTAAAAACAAATAACTTAAAAAATAAGCTGAACTCTGCTTCTGAGCCTGGCTGTTGCGTGGACAGATTTTCTAAGGCCAGCGCACATGCTGCAGAGAGGAAGGGAGAGTCTTCTGCACATCACCCCTCCCTTTGGAGGGAAAGGGGGTAGCCTCTAGGAAGCCGTGTGGATTCGAGGTTCTCAGCCTCCTCGCCAAGCTTCTGAGACATGCTCACGTCACAGTTCAATGCCGCCCCACCAGAGTCTGAACTATCTTGTCTGCCGTGCAGTTACAAATTAATCTCTCGTCATCAGTGATTAACTTATTCGAGCCCCGGGAGCTGCTGAACCAAAACAGCCCCTTGGGGTGAAGAGCATCCAGCATCGTGCGGCGTGTGGATGTGCCTGTGACCCTCCTCTGGGCCTTGTGCTGTGTCAGCAGGGGAGCGGGAGACCAGCGGTGGGGGCCCCTCCGGGCATGACTGCTCTGGGACGCTCACCGGGCCCCTCAGTGTGGCTTGGGGACCAAGGGCTGGGTTGGTTTCTTTCAGTGTGTTGGTCTGCAAGAAACGATTTTAAAAATGGAATTGGGGGCTTCGCTGGCTGTCCAGTGGTTGAGGGTCTGCCTTGCAGTGCTAGGGGACACGGGTTCGATCCCTGGGCGGAGAGGATCCCACATGCCACAGAGCAGCTAAGCCCCCGAGCCACAATAACTGAGCCCACGTGCCTAGATCCTGGGTCAGGCAACAAGAGAAGCCCCCGCAAGGAGAGGCCCAGGCACCGCAACTAGAAAGGAGCCCCCTGCTCACCGCAGCAGGAGAGAAGCGAGCACAGCAGTGAAGGCCCCACGCAGCCAGACAGAAAAGAACGGATACATGAATCAGTAAATAAAACGAAAAAAATGGGACTGGGGTGGGCTTATTCTTTGGGAACAAGCTACAGCAAGCTACAACAGCCTGGGACTGATGATGAAAGAACGGGAAGCCAGCTTGTGGAAACTGCTTGGATGTTGTGCGGACCCGTGGGTCATCCCTCAGAGTATAAACCGTCGCAGGGGGAAGAGGCCCTGGTGTTTTCATTGGTCTGAACTTCCCAATCGTGCAGACACCAAGAAAGAGGGCTCGACTCCTCCGAGGTCACACTGTAGGCCAACAGGAGACAGCACGTGTCAGGCTGTGCTGACTTGTCCGGCAAAAGCTCCCTTCTTCGTCACCCTGAGGACAGGCAGCCTGTCACTCTCTTTGGAAGAAAGATCCGGAAATCCTTCCACACGGCACTTCTCCCTTTTGAAGGTGTTCCAAGTCAAGCTTCCCTGATTTTTCTGAATAATTCTGAAAAAATCTAGTCTCATTTCTTAGGGCTTTTCAGCAATTTATCCACCTCAGTGGTCATCCCCCTGCCCCAAACCCATAAGCCCCCACCTAACAGTGAGAAAAAAACATCAGATAAACCCCAGGTAGGGCCATTCCACCAAGAACGGTCCGGGTCCTCCCCAAAGCCAGCTGGGTCATCAGAAACAGGGAAGCCTGACACACCTTCACAGACGAGAGGAGTCTAACGAGAAAATGACAATTAAATGCAGTGAGGCGTCCTGGGTGGGACCCTAGACAGGAAATGGCCACTAGGGAAAAGATAGCGAAATCTGAATACAGTGCAGAGTATAGCCAATAGTAAGGTAAAAATGCAGACTCCTTAGTTGGAACAAATGCTCCACAGTCTGTAAGATGTTAACAGTGGGCAAAACTGGGGGGTGGGTGTGTGGGAATTCTCTACTATCTCAGCAGCCTTTCTACACACCTAAAACTATTTTAAAATAAAGCATTTATTTAAAAATTTTTAAATGGTCCCTTAGATTGGAACCTTTATGAGATGTTGAATCACAGGGCCCATAGTGTGTGGAATAACAAGCATCTGAGAGAGGAAAACAGGAACAGGGAGGGAAGGAGGGGAGGAGGGAGGAGAGGGACAGCAAGAAGACGGGGTGAGAGGGGGCAGGAAGGCACAGCCTTCAAAAGGAACTGTGCCTGGACTCCCTGGCAATCCAGGGGTTACGAATTTGTACTGCCACAGCTTTCCGGGTGCTCAGTGGTGAAGGATCCGCCAGCCAGTGCAGGAGACACGGGTTCAACCCCTGATCTGGGAAGACCCCACATGCGGCGGAACGACTAAGTCGGTGCACCGCAGCTCTTGGGCCCGCGCTCCAGAGCCCGGGAGTCAGGGCCACAGAGCCCACGCGAGCAGCTATTGCAGCCCAAGCGGCTTACAGCCCAGGCTCCACAGCAAGAGAAGCCGCAAAATGAGGAGCCCTGCCCTGCAGCTAGACAGCGGCCTCCCACTCACAACAGCTGGAGAAAAGTCCTCACAGCAGTGAAGACTCAGCATGGCCAAAGATTAAAAAATAGATAAAATTATTTTAAAATAAAGATTTTATATTTTCAACCTAGGGAGTGTGGGTTCAACCCCTGGTCAGGGAACTAAGAGCCCACATGCAGCATGGTGTAAAAAAAGTTATGGCATATAGAGATTAAATAGCAAATTGGTACACATAAATCCTACCTTCTGAACAATTACATTAAATGTAAACAGATTTTTTTTTTTAAAAGTAACAGTCTAGCCACCCATGAACTGTGGTGTTGGAGATGACTCTTGAGAGTCCCTTGGACTGAAAGATCAAACCAGTCCATCCTAAAGGAAATCAACCCTGAATATTCATTGGAAGGACTGATGCTGAAGCTGAAACTCCGATACTTTGGCCACTTGAGGCAAAGAACTGACTCATTGGAAAAGACCCTAATGCTAGGGAAGGTTGAAGACAGGAGGGGAAGGGGACAACTGAGGATGAAATGGTTGGATGGCATCACTGACTCGATAGACATGAGTTTGAGCAAGCTCTGGGAACTGGTGATGGACAGGGAAGCCTGGTGTGCTGCAGTCCCTGGGGTTGCAGAGTCAGATACTGAATGACTGAACTGAACTGAGCCACCAATGGCTGCACAAACAGAAGATGGAATATTCAGAGTGGGATAATACTGGCCATAAAAAGGAATGGAGCCCTGATGCAATATGGATGAACCTTGGAAATATTACACTAAGTGAAAGAAGTCGGACACAGAAAACCACATTATTGCATGATCTCATTTATGTGAAGTGTCTAGAAAAGGCAAACCCAGAGGACAGGAAGCAGATTAATGGTTTCCAGACATTGGAGGCAGGGAGGGTGACCAGTGATTGCTAATGGGCATGGGGTTTATTGCGGGGCTGATGAAAACGATCTGCTATTAGATAGTGGTGATGGCTGTACAACCTTGTGAATATATTAAAACCACTGAACTGTCCACTTTAAAAGGGTGCACTTTATGATGTGTGAACTACATAATAAACTGAAACATAAAATGAAAATGTTAAAAAGTAGATACAACTTACTCTGTTTCTCTGGGTGTCCTGTGGGAGAGATTTCAGTCTAGGTGATTGTAAGCCTTTCCCCTTGTAGGAAAGCTGCAGGAGCCCTGATAGTTATATTATTATTATTACTGGTTGGCTGTGCCCTGCGGCATGCTGGATATTAGTTCCATGACCAGGGATCCAATCTGCGCTCCCTACACTGAGAGCACTGAGTCTTAACCACTGGACCATGGGGAGAGTCCAGATTTCTTTATTACTGATCCCAGCACCCAGCACAGTGCATGGGCCCTAACAAGCTCTCAAGAAATACTTGTTGAATGAGAGGCTAAGTGTGTTAAGTCTGTGACAGATCACAGAAGAGAGGCTAAAGGTGCTTGGGAAAAATCTAGTGTGCTCTGAAAAACCACAGGCTGTGACATAGACAAGGTTGACAGTACCAGGACACTGTAAAGATTTTCAAAACCCTCTCCAGTGACCAATCCATGTGACCCTGACTCACCAAGCAAAGTCTGGCAAAAGTGCCTCCTTCCAGCCCACCACCTATGCCTACTCCTTGGGACCCCTTCCTCTGGACACCCACGGATTTGCTCTGGAAGCCTGGGCCAGTTTAAACCAGCTCTGCTCAAAGAAAGAGATGTATACACACACACTCCCCCTTCTGATTGCTGTGTGCTGAGAAGGAGAGCAGAGGCCAGTGTCAATGGCAGTGGGGTGAGCAGAACATGGGCCTGGGATAGAGGCAGATCCCAGAAGGCTTCCCAGAGGGGGTGACATTTCAGCACGTTAAGTTAGTCACGTCGCTCAGTCGTGTCCGACCCTTTGCGACCCCCTGGACTGTAGCCCGCCAGGCTCCTCCGTCCATGGGATTCTCCAGGCAAGAATACTGCAGTGGGTTGCCATTTCCTTCTCCAGGGGATCTTCCTGACCTAGGGATTGAACCCAGGTCTCCCGCATTGCAGGCAGACGCTTTACCCTCTGAGCCACCAGGGAAGCCCATTTCAGCATGAGCGGCAGTTAAACAGGAGGAATGAATTGATTCTGCAACACGGTTTCTGGGTTGGTATATCTCCACTCTTCCTTTCACCAACGGCTGTTTCCTGTTGCTCTTTCCAAGGAGGGCTCCACAGATCCTTAGAGACAGCCTTTATTTAATATCCTCACCAAAGCCCCAATAAGACTCCCCAAGGTGACTCAGCTACCCAAAGGTGCCATAAAAACTGAAAACTGCCTTTTGACTCCCTTGAGCCAGCCAGAAGGAAGTGAATATTTTTGAAAATCTGGTTTCAGGGGCCTTAACCTACTCGGCTGTGGCTGGCAATGGAGTGTCATTGACATGTGAGTGACTTGGCAGAGAGCTCTCCATCACAAGCCTGAGCCAAAAGGCAGAGGAATCTGCAGAACTATGCATTGTAGTCTTGGCAGACTATCAGAGCAGGAAGAGCCCAGGATTTGCAGTCAGAGAACGCTGGGTGTGAAAAACAGCTGTGCTGCTCACCAGCTGTGTCCTTGCAGGAAACATTTACACCAATCCTGAGCCTCAGTTTGCTCGTGCATAATATGGGCTTCCCAGGTGGCGCTAGTGGTAAACTGAAAGTCGCTCAGTCGTGTCCGACTCTTTGCGACCCCATGGACTATACAGTCCTACAGTCCACGGAATTCTCCAGACCAGAATACTGGAGTGGGTAGCCGTTCCCTTCTCCAGGGAATCTTCCCAACCCAGGGATCTAACCCAGGTCTCCCACCTTGCAGGCAGATTCTTTACCAGCTGAACCACAAAGGAAGCCCAAGAACACTGGAGTGGGTAGCCTATCCCTTCTCCAGCAGATCTTCCCAACCCAGGAATTGAACCAGGGTCTCCTGCATTGCAGGTGGATTTTTCACCAGCTGAGTTACCAGGGAACCCATCTATCAGTGCAGGAGATGTAAGAGATGCAAGTTCAATCCCTGGGTCAGGAAGATCCCCTAGAGAAAGGCACAGCAACCCACTCCAGTATTCTTGCCTGGAGAATCCCATGAACAGAGGAGCCTGGCAGGCTACAGTCCACGGGGTCACAAAGAGTCAGACATGACTGAAGCAACTTAGCACGCACGCACGCAATATGGGGATATAGTCCCCAGCCACCTAGGGTTGCTCTGAGAGTTAAAGAGAATAGTGTGTGTGCAAAGCATCCTGATCAATAAGGGACTATCAGAAACTGCAGGTATTAGTTTTCACTATTAAAACTGTTATAATGATAGAGACACCTTGTCCATTTGGAGGGTATCACGAAATTTAATTTCCATCTCCCAAATTCCCTCTCCCCCTCCAGTTTATTCTAAAACCTATTCAAAGAACAAACTGAGCTCTGGAATTTTCTCCCAGACTAAACTGCCAGTGGAGTTTCTATATCATTTCGTAAGGAGTATCTGTGATGAAATCACAGAACCACAGACACTGAATTGGCGGCAGGGAAGCTCCTTTGCCTTTCAGCCTGGTCTGTAAAGCAAAAGAACACAGGGAGGGCCTCAGTGAATATGCTGAGGTTGAGCGGTTTGGGCCGTAAAATATCTCAAGTTCTAGGGTGAAATCTGATTTCAGTTTTCGGAAATCTGACCATCTCTTACTGTTGTCAGCTTTGCCTTTAGTGTAATCCCACGTGGATAATTCACATGATTTAAACAGGAGAAAAAGAGAAGAGAAGGAGGGGCAAGGGAAGAGAAGGGAAAGACAGAGGCTGAAGCAGGAAGGCACAGGCATTGGGACTTTTAAAAACACCCCAGGTGAGTCACTCAGTCACGTCCGACTCTTTGCGACCCCATGGACTATAGCCCACCAGGCTCCTCTGTCCGTGGGATTCTCCAGGCAAGAATACTGGAGTGGGTTACTACTTCCTCCTCCGGGGGTCTTCCCAACCCAAGGCTTGAACCTGTGTCTCTTACATCTCCTGCATTGGCAGGCGGGTTCTTTACCACTAGCGCCACCAGGTGAGAATGGATACACGTATATTTTGGCTGAGTTGTCCATCTGAAACTATCACAACACTACTGAGAAATGGAGGATTTCCTGCCATGTCAATAAATAAAGATGTCACAGGCATCAGCGATTCCGGCCCTCCAAAAGTGAATTTCTGAGCCCAGAGGGCAACCAGAAAGAATAACGCCTGCTATCTGGCAGCCTCAGAACTGCAGCCACTCCCTAGAGTGAGCACTAAGGAGATGAGCGGATGTGAAATAGCACTGGACACTGGCCCCAGATAGCTGAGATGCATATAAAAGGCATGATTTCACTAAGCAGCCCAGACTCTGGCCATCTTCCCATACATAGAAAAGCGCTCAATTCCTTACCTTGAGAAATCTGGTGTTCCTTAACGATAATCTTTTGATGTTCAGACTAGCTGCCCTCCCACACCCCCTCCACCTCCCCACCTTCCCAGCACCCCCTCCCCTCCCACTGCAAACTTCTATATAATCTGACTCCTCCCCACCGTCTCCTCCTTGGAACAGTTCTCTCAGGATCACTTGAGATGCTGTCTCCCGGGCTTGAAGTCCTAAAAATTCCCACCAAATAAAACGTAGCTCTCAGCTTTCAGGTTGTGACTATTTCTTAAGTCGACACTATTAATCGACAGTGCGTGTGTGCTCAGTCATGCCCCACTCTTCGTGACCCCATGGACTGTAGCCTGCTGGGCTCCTCTGTCCGTGGAGTTCTTGAGGCACGAATACTAGAGTGGGTAGCCATTCCTTTCTCCAGTGGATCTTCCCAACCCAGGGTATCCAATCCAGGTCTCCTGCATTCCAGGTGAATTCTTTACTATCTGAGCCACCAGGGAAGTTCTGTTAATCAGCTATATCCCAATACAAAAGAAAAAGCTAAAAAAATAAAAGCAGTCAGGTTTAAAAGGCAAAAAACACCCCAAGTAATAGCAACGTGCAGCTAGAGGCCCACCAGATGGGACCAGCTCCCTTTGGCACTTACCCTGTACCCTCTTGGTAAAATAGTAAACAGGAAATATTTGCTTCCTCGAGTCTTCACGCAGGCCTGGTTGGGTTTAATAAAATTGCACCAGCCTGACATTTACGGTACTTGATGGATATGGCTGAATGCCACATGTTTATTGTAAAGCATCACCAGGAACGCTGGGAATCACAACAGACCAGGACAAGGCTGTGTATTTGCCTTTAGGTGTAAATGGAGGAACCCAGGGCCTCAGCCCAGCGAGGGTTGCTGTTTAAACATTGGCCAATTTACCAAGGATTTCAGATATTTGCTGGACATTTTAAGGGGTTGATCTGATCACAGACACCACACCCAAAGAAGTAAGTAAAAAAAAAATTTTTTTTTAAGAATTTAAAAAAGTAAAGCCTAGTTGCTTCTCTTCAGCTTTCTGGTTTGCAGTTTTCAAGTTGTTTCTCAAGAAGACGGTTCCTGGTTTCCTCTCTGCTCATGTAACCACTAGATGGTGCACATCTCAAAATGTTAGCCCTGAAGTGGGGCTGCATTTATCATTTTTGCGGTGACTAAAAAAGGGAATCAGAGGTAAGGATGCCAGATTTAGCAGATAAAAATAGAAGACTCCCAGTTAAATGTGAATTTCAGATCAATGAATATTGCATTGGACACACACTAAAAAATTATTCCTTTCTCTGAAATTCAAATTTAACTGGATTGCCTTTAATTTAATAAGTAAGTGTTAGTTGCTCAGTTGTCAACTCTTTGCGACCCCACGGACTGGGATTTTCAGGCAAGAAGACTGAAGTGGGTTGCCATTCCTTTCTCCAGAGGATCTTCCTGATCCAGGGATTGAATCCAAGTGTCCTGCATTGAAGGCTTATTCTTTATTGTCTGAGCCACCAGGGGAGGCCTGCCTGTATTTCACCCAGCAGTCTTAATCAGAAGGGACTTCAGGAAATAAGCAGATAATTGCTGGCTCTCTCAGCTATGTCAAATACTAGAATTTTGGCTGGCATACTTGAAGGGACATGAAAGCAACACGAAACAAGTCAGCAATTATTACAACACGATCTCAACATCTATAGCGTGACACGGTCTTCAGGGTCCAAAGCCCTCATGGTTAACTCAACTCCCTGGTTTGCCCCTACATCACTGCATGCATCCAACTGTTTCTGCCCTGTCATACCTCTTATGGAATCAAGGCAAACTTCTGGAATACTCCAGCGGTTTGGAATACTCTGTGGCTTTCCTTGGCTTGAATGCCACTTTCCCCTATGTCTCCTAGCTTTTAAAGGAAGTTGGACCAACATTTCTTTGAGGCACACAGTCTCAGTGTTCAATTTGACAGAAAACAGTGTTCATTCGTAAGAAAAGCAAGTGTTCCACGTTGAACAAAATTTGGAGACAAACATGAAAAGATTAGTGCTATACCTCCTGGACATAACTGACCTCCCATGGGCAGCCTCAAGTTTAGTATTTCATAGAGAAGAAAGCAGGAATTTTACCTGCACTCTGAGCTCTTTTTTGACATGAACTGGCCAGTCTCCCTGCTTGACCACAAACATTCTCCAGGCAGGGACCATCTTTATAGCATCTTGCATAGAGAAAAGCTGAAGGACCATCTTGAACCCACGTGCACTTGAAGTTCCCTGAATCAGTGTTGTACTCAATGCCCTTTCCAGACAGACTGGCTGTCCCAGTTCTGTAATCCAAGCTGTGGTCCACCTCATCCCCTTGCATGCCAACGGGGTCCCTGAAGAGAAGAAGAAAGAAGGAAGGAAATGGAGAAACTCAGAATGCAAAAATGAATGTTAAAGGCTACCCAGCTGCAGCCCACTCTGATACTTAACTATTCTCTGCTGAGCGGGGAGCAGAAGAACTGATGGTCGGAAATCTGTCTCAAACCCACTGTTAGGTCTTGTTTCTTTTCCCCACAAGATGACTGCTTGCAGGAGCAGACACGTGGAAGAGCACATGGGTGACAGGGGCCACTTGATTCTTTTCCCTAGATCTACAGCTTTTTAACAGCTTTACTGAGATACAGACTTCCCTGGTGGCTCAGACGGTAAAGAATCTGCCTGCAGTGCAGGAGACCTGGGTTCCATCCCTGGGTCGGGAAGAGCCCCTGGAGAAGGGAACGGCCACCCACTCCAGTATTCTTGCCTAAAGAATTCCATGGATAGAGGAGCCTGGCGGGCTACAGTCCATGGGGTCGCAAAGAGTCAGACAAGACTGAGTGACTAACATTTTCACTTATTAAGATACAGTTCACATATTTAAAGTGTACAATTTAGTGGTTTTCAGTCTATTCACGGAGTTGTGGGACCATCACTACAATCAGTATTAGAATATTTTCATCACCTCCCAAAGAACCCTCCTACCTATTAGCAGCCACTTATCATTGCTCCCAGCGTCCACCCCTCCCCCCAGGCCTGAGCAATCATTAACCTCCTCTCTGTCTCTACAAATTAACCTGCTCTGGACATTTCCCGTGAGGGGAATCATATAACACGCAGCCTTTTGTGTCTAGTTTCTTTCACTTAGCGCGATGCCCTCAAGCTTCCTCCATGTTGTAGCGTGGGTTGGTACTTTATTCCCTTTTCTGCTTTTATTTATCTGTTCATTCATTCATTGATGGGTAGTCTGGTGATTTCTACTTTGGGACTGTTGCGAATAATCGTCACGTGCGTCTTCATGCACCAGTTCACAATCCTTTTTTGTTGTTGTTGTTGCATCGCACCTTAGTGTGGCATGCAGAAGCTTTAGTTGTAGCAAGTGAACTCTTGGTGGCAGCATGCGGGATCTAGCTCCCTAACCAGGGATCGAACCCGGCCCCCTGCCCTGGGAGCCCAGAGTCTTAGCCACTGGATCAGCAGGGAAGTCCACGCAATCCATTCTCGACTCTGCGTCATACCTTGTGACTACACTGAGAAGGGTCAGCTCTCTTTCTGGCTTCTAGAAACTCTTTCAAAGTGGAAAGGCCCCGTGGGAATGTTGCCCCCACCAAAAAAACAAACAGAGAATAATCATTTAGCTGGAGGAGAGGAGACACCAGGGGGCCAGGGACCTCTTTTCGGTAGATTCCTGACAACTTGTGTGAGTTCATGGGCTCTGAGGTGTTTCAAGACGATGTGAGGTTTTACCACCTGCAGAATGGGTATGCAATCCCTTCACTTCCTCCCAGCAGCATCTCATTAAGACATCCACATCTTGGGAAATTTGAATCCCAAAGTAACACCATATCTAGACAGCCTCTTCAGAATGGTCAGACGGTGACACATTTGGGAAATGTCTGCTCTCTGAAATATCCTGAATTCCTTAGGTCAACCCATGGATAAGGGTGAACAAGAACAGAGCCTGTATTTTTCAGATTTTCCTCACAGTCCTCACAAGGCATAACGGTCCTTGAGAGGAAGCTGAGCCCTCCTCGTCTGGAGGGGAGGGGAGGAATCAAGGTTGACTGGAGTGAGTCACCCTCCCTCCCCTGCCAAAAGGTGCCCACCCTGGAACTCTGCCCATCTGTCTGGATTCATTCCGCACACCCTACTGAGCACACCCTGTTTGCCAGGTGCTACAGATAAAGATACCACATCTATTGGCAAATGAGGAAACAGAGACTCAGAGTTCCCAAGACAGTACAGCAAGTGATGCCGTAGGAATGTTTTCACTTTATCTTTAATGGAAGGATAACTGATTTACAGTATTATGTTGGTTTCTGCTGCACATCAACATGAACCAGCCATAGGCATACACCTGTCCCCTCTCTCTTGACCCTCCCTCCCACCTCCCACCCCTTCCTGCCCCTCTAGGTTGTTACAGAGCCTCATCTGAGTTCCCAGAGTCATACTGTGAATTTCCATTGGCTCTCTATTTGACAAACAGTAGCATATATGTTGGGCCTTCCCTCATAGCCCAGTTGGTAAAGAATCTACCTGCAGTTCAGGAGACCCCGGTTCGATTCCTGGGTCAGGAAGATCTCCTGGAGAAGGGATAGGCTACCCACTCCAGTATTCTTGGGCTTCCCTTATGGCTCAGCTGGTAAAGAATCCGCCTGCAATGTGGGAGACATGGGTTCGATCTCTGGGTTGGGAAGATCTCCTAGAGAAGGGATATGTTTCCATGCTGCTCTCTCCATTCATCCCAGCCTCTCCTTCCTCCTCCCTACCCATGTCCATAAGTCTGTTCTTGATGTCTTGCAGCAGAAATGTTAACCTAAGCAGGCTGACTACAGAGAAGCCACTAGAGAAACTTCCACAATGATTAAAATAATCTCCTACTCTCAAGGAGATTATCATCTAGTGAGGAGAATAGTAAATAAACAAAAATTTCAACAGGCAGATTGGTACTAGAGGTTGAGTAACACAAAGAAATCCTGGGGTAAAACCAAGGGGACTTGAACCAGTGGTGGGAGGAGGGGAATGCAAGGTGGTCAAGGAAGTTCCCCCCAAGATACCAAGGTCTGAAAAACAAGGAAGAATCTACCAGGGAAAGGAGGGGAAGAAGGGTTTCCTTGCCTGCTCCATTTCCTTGGAGCAGGTATGAAGGCTCCAAGGTGGCAGAGAGCTGGGAGAAGTCTGTGGATGCCCGAAGCCTGGAGCAGAGGGTATGAGCAGCCATCCAGAGTGTGAGTGATGGGCAGGGGTCAATAGCAAGGGACTTTCCTATCACACTGAAAGTTGGATTTTATTCTGAAACTTACGGGATGGATGGAAGATGTTTAAACTGACAGGTGTTAAAACTCAACCAAGTTTGCTTGAGCAACACTGTGGAACACGGACTGGAAGGGGGACAGGTGGAAGCTAAAAATGCAAACCTCTTCCAAAGCGGCTGGGGCCTGTAGAGTGTTCTCCAGGGAAATCACACTGCCGTCACGGCGGTGTGGTCCACAGGGTCTTCCTGGGTTGGCTCCTGTTGTAGTCCTGTCTTTGCCTTGTTGGAGTAGACTGCGGTATAAAGATCCTAAGAAAACTTGCTTTATAGGTAAAATTTCTGAGTTCTTGTGAGTCTGAAATATTTTCATTGTGCCCTCAGTCGTTCTTCCTTTCTTCTCTCTTTCTTTCTTATTTGGCTGCACTGGGTCTTAGTTGCAGCATGCGGGATCTTTAGCTGCAGCCTGTGAACCCTAAGTTGTGGCATGTGGGATCTAGATCCCTGACCAGGAATGGAACCCAGGACCCTGCATCGGGAGTGAGGAGTCTTAGCCACTGGGACCCCCAGGGAAGTCCCTGCGCCCTCACTCTTGACAGAGAGAACGTCCCTCAGAACCTCAGGCGTTGCTCCACTGTCTCGTGGTGACTGCAGTCTGCTTCTCTTTCCTTTGACCTCACATTTGAAAGAGTGAGCCCCTGCCATCTCGGCAGCATCACGCTTCAGCCCCACTGGCCTTCTCATCATCCCTTGCATGTGTCAAGTTTTACCTACCGATCTGTTTCTTCTTCCTGGAATTTTCTTCCCCAACTCTGCTCATGGCTGACATCCTTTTGTTAATCAGATTTGAGCTCAAATCTGTCGGTTGTGAAGGGTCTTCCCTTACTAACTTAGCTAAACTAACAAATGTGAGATGTGCAAAAAAAAAAAAAAAATGATTCATCCAGTTAATTTTAAATGATTCATTAACTGGTTCACTTTAACTAGGATTCTGTGAGAATCATTCAGAAAGGAGTTAGTGTTTGGGTTAGGCCAAATTGGCAATCTAATTCATTTTCAATGGGTTATGCATATGGGAAAAAATAAATCTCAAATTCCTACCTCATATAATACTGAAAAATTTATTCACATGACTTAACAAATCTAAATGTAAAAGAAATACTGATAAATATTTTAGAATAAAACATAAAATGCCACTGGTAATTTGATAGATATTGTATTGAATCTATAGATTGCCTTGGATTAGTTCAGTTCTCTCAGTCATGTCTGATTCTTTGCAACTTCATGAACTGCAGCACGCCAGGCTTCCCTGTCCATCACCAACTCCCAGAGTTTACTCAAACTCATGTCCATCGAGTCAGTGATGCCATCCAACCATCTCATCCTCTGTCGTCCCCTTCTCCTCCCTCCTTCAATCTTTCCCAGCAGCAGGGTCTTTTCCAATGAGTCAGTTCTTTGCATCAGGTGGCCTTGGCATCAGAGTTTCAGCTTCAGCATCAACCCTTTCAATGAATATTCAGGACTGATTTCCTTTAGGATTGACTGGTTGGATCTCCTTGCAGTCCAAGGGACTCTCAAGTGCCTTCTCCAACACCATAGTTCAAAAGCATCAACTCTTCTGCGCTCAGCTTTCTTTATGGTCCAACTCTTACATCCATACATCTGTTTATGTCATCTTCAGTTTCTTTCATCAGAGTCTTATCGTTTTCAGACCATTAACTTTTTAAGGGCATCATTTTGCCAAAGAAACCTCAAACCTGGCCCACCATGGTCTGTGAGAAGGATCTCCAGGCCCCCAGATTCACATCACAGGAAGAGAGCTGCTAAAACAGTGCAGTCCCTCAAAGCGGCATCCTTCATGATGCACATATCATATGGTCCATGAAGGACAATTCACAGAAGAGGCTTTTCCAAAGAGACAAGCAGGAGCCACGAGGGCAAAGGGCAAAGGGGAGCCTTCCACAGGGCAGAACTGGGGCAGATACATACTTGCTGCCAGGGCAGGATGTCCCTGTGGTTTCTGTGCAATATGACATGGGTTATGTAAGGACAGTGACCACTGAGAGTTGTTTCTTGTTCTTTTCTTTTCCAAATGAGACTTTTTACTGTGATTGCTCTGTTGTCTCTCCATTACAGTTTACAGAGTGCATAACAGTGGTTAAATATAACCACTTCACCTCACTAGACCTCATAGGACCAAAAGAGCTCCATTTGCGAGGTTCTGTTCCAGAGAACCAGACTGGGTGAAACTGTGGCTCATCCTCTTAGGAAAAGAGGTTGCTTGTGTTTATGTAGATAGTGGGTGTTTCTGAAGATATATTTATGGGGATGTAGGTGACTGTGGCTATTGAGTAGTTAAAGGGTGTGGACTGTACTGGACTGATGCTGTTTTTGCAACTCAACATCCACTAGCTTTACTTCTGATAAAATAACTCCTTCAAATGTGGTTTGGTTGGCATTGTGATCCTGCCACCCACTCCTAGGGATGGGCCTTGATCCTCTTCAGCCAATCGGTGTGTCTTATCCCCTGGCTATGTAAAGAGAAAAGACCTGATGCTGGGAAAAACTGAGGTGGGAGGAGAAGGGGGCGACAGAGGATGAGATGCTTGGATGGCATCACTGACTCAGTGGACATGACCTTGAGCAAACTCTGGAAGATAGTGTAGGGCAGGGAAGCCTGGCGTGCTGCAGTCCATGGGGTCGCCAAGAGTCAGACACGACTTAGTTGGAACGACAACAACAACATAAAGAGAGCCAAAGAAATGTGATCCATATGCAGAGTTTGGGAAGAGAAGAGCCTCTCACTTCTTCCCCACCTCTCTCCAATAGAAGTTAGTGGACAAAGGACCTCCCTTCCTCTGGATGGCATCCTGTTAAGATGTGAGGTTTGTGGTTCCTGCAAGGATAGGGAAGAGCTGGCCCTTGGTGACATTCCTTAAATGTAATCATCACCTGAACCAATCCTATCTCAGCCCTTTTCAGTTGCAGAAGTTGTGATAGCTCCAAGTGGTTTGAGCCAGTTTGAGAAAGGTTCTCTGTCCCTTGCAGCATAAGAAGTTCTACCAGGGACACTGTCAGGATATGGCACTTCTGGTTTTTTTTTTTTTAATATTTATTTATTTGGCTGTGTCGAGTCTTAGTTTCAGCATGCAAGATTTTTGTTGCATCATGCAGGATCTTTCATTGTGGCTCACAGATTCTCTATTTGTGGTGTGCGGGCTTAGTTTCTTCGAGGAATGTGGGATCTTAGTTCCCCGACCAGGAATTGAACCCATGTCCCCTGCCTTGTAAGGAAGATTCCTAACCACTGGACCAGCAAGGAAGTCCAGCTTTTACCTTTTAATAATAAAACCTGTTATTTATCAAGAGCGTTATGGTTTAAAAGCATTTGCAAAGACTTACCTCTTGACCTTGTCACCTCTCCTGAAGGGCAGGCAGACTTTACAGTATCATGTTTGTTTGTTTGTTTTTTTACTAGATGAGGAAACCGGGATGAGATTCCACTTTGCCCAAAAACACCCAGCCAGTAATTAGAGGAGCTGGGACTTGAACCCAGGTCTGACCCAAGGAAAAAGTCTCCCTTGGAAGGGTTGTTCAGAAACCATCCTAAAACACAGCAAGTAGAACAAGTAAGTAAGCTCCCAACCTACCTGATTTCCTTTTCACCGCAAATTCTCCACAGTAAAGCCTGGATGCCGGCTCCGAGCCCCAGCACACTTGCTTCTGCAGGAGGGGAAATGACTCCGTTTGAGATATCTCTGGTGCAGTCAAGCGAGAGGTCATTTTCCCTTGTGGTTTCATTGATTTTTATGACAAGGGAGTCTGTGATCTTAGTTGGAAATATTTCTGCTTCAAGGAGAGAGACTCGGGGGGATCAGTCGTGTCTGTAGGCCAGTGACTCCCAGGGACCTTCTTAATTTAGGGATTCCTCCTCCTCCACCCGCCCTCCCCCACCTCCTCTGTCCATCTTCCTTTACACAGGGCAAGGCTGCGTGGGTGACGTATTTATGAGACTGGAGCTCCAGAGCCCACGTGGAGGAGTAAATTACAAGTGAATGCACCTCCAGGATGGGGCAACCTCCCTTGCCCTGGCGGCACTTCAAAGCTTCCTGAAAATTCCCCCGAGAACAGTCAGTCTCGGCAGGGCCTCCCTGCAGCTCTCTAATGGTTCTGTCGGACACCTGAGCAAGGATTCTCCAGCATCTGCAAGTGTCCACCCACCACTTTCCACGTCGTTTGGGCATTTAGCCGCACCCCTTGGCAGAAGGAGGCTCTGAGACACAGCAGGGTCTGTCTGGGGTTCCAGCGGCCCATCCACAAAGGGCCAGAAGTGTGTCTTGTCTTTGAACTCTCATCTCTAGCACAAATTACGGCACTAGCTGGGACTCAATACCTTTCTATGCAAAGAGTGGACTATTTTGCTATCTTGGTCTTTGTGCCAAATTTGAGGAAAGTCCATTTTGAATTTCCAACTCCTTGAGACCACAGAGAACAAAGAATTCAAGATTCTGACTCATGGGATAGTGTCCAAACTGGCTCCTCAGTAACTTCCAGACATCAATAAACACTTTACCTTAGTAAAATTGCCAAGCCCTTTTCCTTATAGCCTGCCCTTAATCCCCGCAACAACCCACGAGGCTGGCCTAGCAGCGTTCACCTCAGAGGTGAGGAGGCTGAGACGCAGGAGGTTGGGTAATTTCCCAGCTGGTAAGTGATAAAGTCAGGACTCAGACTCAGGTCTTTTCATTCTGAGCTCAGTGTTCTTTCCACTCCATCATCACAAGGGCTGTATTTTTGTCCCTGCCTCCTGAGGGGCCCTGGAGGAGCTCCTGGGGAGGGAGGAAGATGAAATCGAGATGAGAAGTCTCTGACTTTGCCTGGGGCGATGGAGAAAGAGGATGATGGTTGTCTCCACGCTTTTCCCATTTCCTGAGCACCTAGTACGTGCCAGCCTCCCTGCTACATGCATACCTGCTTCCAAGGGAAGATATACAGGGAGGCTGATGCTTTAAGCCTCTTCCTTGTGCAGACCCCTCTAATGGTCCTGGGTAACAGGTGCCATCAATTCATTACACAAGACGCTTTGAAGTGCTCTGAGCACCTCTGTAAGAGACACATGATAGAAGTTTTCCACATTTGACAAGAACCCTGAAGAAGTGCCTAACATGACAAATAATGAATTGTAAGGCTGAATCAAAGACTGATTTATCTGTCTCTCCTGACTGTGGAAGATATTACAAAATCTTTGTCATGTTGAGAAGGGGTCCAAAAATGTGCAGTCAGAATGTAGGAAAGATGATATGTTAAAGAAGTACGCTTAGGTAACTGAATTTTTGAAATTGTCATTTTTCTAGGTTTTGTGATAGTTGTAGGATTTGTCAGCTTTGAAAATGTGCAATTTTTTTCATCATTCCTAATTCTAAATAAATGTTCATTTTACACCTAACATCTAATTGTAACTTTGCCTTCTCTTTTCTTTAAGAGGGCCGTGTCAATTTATAAGAGCATAATACCCTGTACAATTTGGATCTGTCCCTCGGTAGGTCATCTCATTTAATTATTATAGTAAGTCAATGAGAGAATTACTATTATCTTCATTTTATAAATGAAGACACTAAGGTTTAGAGATGATCATTTTGCCCCAAATCCCACAAACTGAAAAGAAGCAAAGCCTTGGATCAACCTCAAATTTGACTTGAAATCTGTGCTTTTCCTTCTATGTAACTGCCCAAGCCAACTTTTGTGGGGATTCATCCATGGTCTTTTAAGGGAAACAGTGACTTTTAACTATGTGCACAAATCCTTTGATATTCTTTCCTCCCTATTTCCCCCTCGCTTTGAGTGAGGCTGGACTTGATGGCTTTCTTCTAGCAAATGAATGTGGAGGAAATGATGGTGCATGATTGGGTCTTTTTAAATTTTTATTTTATTTTTGGGTGCTCTGGGCCTTCGTTGTCATGTGGGCTTTCCTCTAGTTGCTGTGAGCAGGAGCTACTCTCTAGTCGCGATGTGCAGGCTTCTCATTTCAGTGGCTTCTCTGGTTGCAGAGCATGGAGCACTCGGGCTTCCGTAGTCGCAATTCTCGGCTCTAGAACACAGAAGCGGTAATTGTGCTGCACGTGTTTAGCTGCTCCGCGACACGTGGGCTCTTCCCCGATCGGGGATTGAACCCTTGTCTCTTGCAGTGGCAGATGGGTTCTTTACCACTGAGCCACCAGGGAAGCCCATGATTGGGTGTTAAAAGGTACTGTGGGGACTTCCCTGGTGGTCCAGCGGTTAAGAATCTGCCTTGCAATGCAGGAGACGTAGGTTTTGATGCCCGGTCAGCGAACTAAGATCCCACAAGCCTCGGGGCAACTAAACCTGCATGCTGCAACTAAGACCCATCAAAGACAAATAAGTAAATAAGTATTTTTTAAAAGCAGGGTCGGGCGGGGCAGGGGGTGCATTCCATGGCTTCCCTCTTGCTTTCTGTCTCTTGGGTCACTGACTTTGGTGGAAGCTCTCATCTCATGAGGACACCCAGGCGGCCCCATGAAGAGGTGCTACGGTGAGGAACTGAGGCCTCTAGCCAACAGCCGTGTGGTGAGCTGTCTTGAAAGCAGACCCTCCAGCCCCAGTCAAGCCTTCAGATGATGCAGCCCCACCAACATCTTGACTACAATTTCACGAGAGACCTTGACTCATGGAAGGAGCCCAGTGGCCTCAGGAATCCAGCTTTGGAGCCAAGCACCCACAGTCCGGATGGGTCCTCACCCCCACCCCACCCAGACCATGATGTGCAGAAACAGGCTGTGTCGTGTTCTCTGTGACCAGAAACTCACTCTGCAAGCAGTGGGCCGATTCCGTCAGGTCTGAGGACACCAGAGAAACAGCAAAAGACACTTGGTCTGACGGAAAGAGACACACACGGAGGCTGGGGGTAGCTACTCCATGTGTCCTGAGGGGAACCGCCATGCCTGGGGTCCTCTTGCTTGTGGACAAACCCCAGGGCTCTGCACAGGCAGACAGAGTGGACAGTGACTTGGAGACGTGGAAACCGCCTTGCGCTGTGGCGTCATTGAGGGGTCAAGAGTCTGACCAAAAGCGAGGGACTTGACAGGAAGAATGCCAAGGCGAGGGTTTGCATCTTTGTCTGGTGGCCCCCATTTGACACATTGGCCCCCATTCTGTCTGCATCCCATTTCCTCATCATCGAGGCAGGCAGGCTGAATCCCCCTTTGCAGGGTCTCCAGGGCCAGGCTTACCGATAGTCAGCAGAGTGGAAGTGCCCCCAGGGGATCAGTTCTGATTTTCCTCCCTGAAGAGAACTCTTCTGACTTGAAATGAGTAAATTTCCTTGCTCATTAACAACAACAACAAAAATCTGCAGACACTTCCTTGGGCTGACAAGTCTACCTGGTTTGTCACTGGCATTTACGGATTATCTGGGACATTTAGAGAATTTTTGTTTGCCTAGAACTGAGAGGGTTTCCCAGGATATGAGGCTTTCAGTGTTAAAAACGCATACAATCTGGGAAAATAGGACAGACAGTCACTTATTGGCCTTTAGATAAGTGGGAAGTCAGGTAAATACAGATAGGTTTTTTTTAAATAAAAAATTAATGATAATATTTATCACTCACCTTCAGGGGAACATAACAAGAAACCAAACCCTTGATACCGAGTTCCTTCAGGAAAGTCCTGTGCTCTTTTGTGGGGAAGGGCTGAGTTCTATTTCCTAAACTTGACCTCTTTGCCTTAAAGTTAGTTTCTGTTAGCAACCCTTGCGAACAATAACTCACCTGAAGGACTGGGCTTTTTCTAGAAAGACAAGACGGTTGTTCTGTGAGTCAACATGTCTGCAAGGAAGAAACCAGTTTAATTTCAATGCTAGCCAGGCCCTCCGAGGGACACTTGATCCTTCACAGGGTGCATTTATCTTGAATATGATTATCAGGCTACAAAATTCATTGTGCAAGAAGAATAACTGTTTCAAATTAAAACATTTACCTTCATATCTTTGGGAGTACTAGGCATCTCCGTTGTATCGTGATGGTGAGGACTTGACCTTAGCCAATACCGGAGTCCTCATCTTTCCTTCAGGGTTGTGTCTAAGCTCAGGGTGGTGGTGGGGTTGGGGGTGTATAAGGTGCAGGGCAAGGATGGAGGCAGTGGCGTCTACTACTCAGAGCAAATCCTCCTGAGCCCATGCGCTGTATTGATCTGCACTGTTTTTATCCCCATTTTACAGGTGAGACACAGAGAAGGGAAGAGACTGAGGCAAAGGTGATGCAGGGGAGTAAAAGGTGGAGCTGAGGTATGAAACCCAACAGCCTGACTCTAGAGGCAGCCGTCTAGGGTTCTTCACTTAACAAACGTTGGTGAGCAGTGAGCAAAGCAGACAGAGCCCCCTGCCCCAGAGGCGCCCCCATCCTGGCCTCTATACCCCACCGCCTCTCTTCAGCAGCCACAAGACATCCACTTCTCACTTGGTCCTGGGGCAGCGTTTTCTCTGGTTCCCACTCTCAAAGGCTCTGTGTCCAGTGACCCTCTTATTCCTTCCATGCTTCTCCTAGGAAGACAGACATTCATTCTGCTCTGTGCACCGTGCTGGCCACAGTGATCAGTGCTTGCAGAGCTAAGAGCCCATCTCCTTTCAACTGCCCTCAAGCCTAGGGCACCCTTAGTCTCGCCACATCAAGGCCCAGGGAGAGGTCTGATCCCCAGGACCCACCGGCACGTCTGGCTCAGGTGGGTGCAGGGGCTGGTGCTCGGCTTCCCAGAGCATCCATGCTTGCCTCTTTCCTCTTCTCACTCCCCTTCTCAGTGAACAGGAAAGTGGCTGTAGTTCACCCAGTTTATTCCATGTTCCATGTGACTTGATGGCTACAGATTTTGAGTTTCAAAACCCTAAAGCCTTCTCTGCTCACTGTAGAAAATCCCTTCCTCCAGCTGGACATGTGTGGCTGACCCCAAGCGGCAGAAGGGTCAAGTAAGGAGTAACCACAGCAGCTGCCCTGGCGGCTCAGATGGTGAAGAATCCGCCTGCAGTGCAGGAGATGTGGGTTTGACCCCTGGGTCAGGAAGATCCCCTGGAGAAGAAAATGGCAACCCACTCTGATATTCTTGCCTGGGAAATCCCATGGACAGAGGAGCCTGGCGTGCTACAGTCCATGGGGCTGCAGAGAGTCGGACACACTGAGCAACACTTTCACTTTCGCTTTCAGGGGGACAAAACCAGCTGTTAACAGTGCGGGGTGAAGGCCTCTCCTCATCTGGACATCTCAGGGCCTGTAAATAAGCACCGTTTGGGACTTCCCTGGAGGCCCAGTGGTTAAGACTTCACCTTCCAATGCTGGGGGTGTGGGCTCCATTCTGGGTCAGGCAGCTAAGATTCCGCATGACTCACAGCCAAAAAACCAACACATAAAACAGAAGCAATATTGCAACTGATTCAATAAAGCCTTTAAAAATGATCCACATCAAAAAAATCTTTTTTAAAAAATAAGCTCTATTCATGCATTATTAACGCTCACAGTACCTCTTCAGCATACACTCTTCTTTGTACCTCAGTTGACTCACTGGTAAAGTAGGAATAAAAATAATACCTCATAGTTTGTTGGGAAGATTAAAATGAGTTAAAAGTTTCAAGTGCGCAGAACAATTTCTGGCAAAGGGTGGATTCCATGTGAGCTATCAGCTGCTATAAGGTAAGGTAAGGACAATGTTTTTAAAGTTTATTTCTGTATCCTCAGCACATGCCATGGCCTGGCATGTAGTAGATATTCAGTATATATTGAATTTTAATTGAATGAACAAACTCTGTTATGTTTCTGTCTCTTAATGTTAAAAAAAGCCATATTTGATGCAGTAAAGTCGTAACTTCTCCCCGAAATCCATCCTCTCCCATTCCTTGAAGAAGATGACATTCCTTAGAATGTCAGAGCTGGGGGTCATGTGTGAAGTGTTAGTCACTCAGCTCTGTCTGACTCTTTGGGCTCCCATGGACCATAGCCCACCAGGCTCCTCTGTCCATGGGATGCTCTAGGCAAGAACATTGGAGTGGGTAGCCATTCCCTCCTCCAGGGGATCTTGCTGACCCAGGGATCGAACCTGGGTCTCCTGCATTGCAGGCAGCTTCTTTACTGTCTGAGCCACCTGTAGCCTAACCTTAACTTACAAAGACAAGTCATGGGCCCCTGGAAGGGGAAGTGAGGTGCTTGTGGTTACCTGGTTATAATGCAGTGAAGGAAGAATCACCAACCCGGGAGACAGGGGCAGGGGCTTCTCACCTTTTTTGCATAGCTCTTCGATGAGAAAACAAAGCTTATCCCTACCTTGTACTCATCACTCACTGACGCCACTGCAGGAATACTTCACAAGTAGGCTCTGGGGTGGGAAGAGTACAGACCACAATGCTAAAGAGATCAGGGTTCAGACCCCAGTTCCACCACTCAATGGTTGCGTGCCCTTGGATAAATGAAGCCCCTCTTTCCTTGTTTTTAAAATGTGGACAATAAGCCAGAGTCTGCAGGAGTTTTGTGAGGACTAGATGAAGGAATGTGTGATTGTTTCTAGCACAGAGAAGACATGCTTGTCTCCTCCTCGCCTCCCCCACCACCACCTGCTCTGGTAGCAAAGCAGAGAAATGGAAGACAGGACCGTTTTTCTCCAGGAGATCGTAATCTAACATCATCAAACGTCTTTCTGAGAAGGAAGAAGCTTGAGCAGAGATGAGCTGAAGGGCAGAGTCACTGGAGAGGGAACATGAACTGAGGAAGTTTCATGGAAGAGGCAGTCCTGGTGTCAAAGGCAAGAAAGGAGACAAATCATCAGCATGGATGGAGCGTGAAGCTTTTCCAAAGGGATTTGCAGAGGGACACCCCCTCCCCCGATGAAGTAGCCACCCTCTGTCTCTACCCCTCTCTCCCAGCTTGGCTTCTTTGCAGCATTTAACACCGCTCGCTCACACTTGTCTTTCTATAATTGTATACCCAACGAGGGGCTTCCCTGGTGGCTCAGACGGTAAAGAATCTGCCTGCAATGCAGGAGACCTGGGTTCCATCTCTGGATCGGGAAGATCTCTTGGAGGAGGGCAAGGCAACTCCAGTATTCTTGCCTGGAGAATCCCATGGACAGGGGAACCTGGTGGGCTGCAGTCCATAGGGTTGCACAGAGTCAGGCATGACTGAGGGACTTAGCACAGCATCCCCAACGAGACTTTCTGTTTCACATTCAGTGCTATAGCTCCCTTTCCTAGAACAATGTCTGGCACAGAGCAGTTGTCGGAGAAAAACATTCGTGGAACAAATAAGAAGTGACAAGGTACAAAGGTAGAGACTGGGTTATCTTGGCAAGAAAGGGATGGTCGGACTGAGCAGAGGGTCTATGTATAAAATATTGAGGAATGCAGCAGACGGGGCTAAGGTGCAAAAGCTGAGATTTGATTCTTTTCAGCGACAGAGAGAAAGGCTTGGCTGTGAAGCTGGTGGAGTGGCTTCCCTCTCCAGAAGGCCCACATTCCTGACCTTTGGCCAGTCCCTTTCACTCCCATACCAGCCAGTGAGGCTTGAGAGATAACCTCCAGCCACCCAGGACCCCGGGTGCCTTTAGGTCAGCCCTTTACATGCAGCTCATCCGTGGTCACAAGTCATTCTCAACGGCGTTCAACTCTGGCGAGTGTTGGTCCAAGGAGAGCAAAGTGTTAGAACAAAACAGACACTCAGAACCCACAAAGGAACGTGGTTGAATCACCAAGCATCTTGTTTGTCTTAGAGGCTGAGGTAACCTCTAGGAGCCTGACACCCATAAAACTGTCCGCGTTATTGAAAACAGGCTGTAGAAAAACTCCCTGGTGACCAGGAATGTCCCTTCCAACGTGGGATGGAACTGGAAACATTCTGAAAAACCTGAGTGACCGCAGGTTGCCCAGTGTTGCTGCTGTCCGGTAGGGGGCGCCATCGGTACAGATTGTGTCATTGACACATCCACTCCATTATTCTCAGGACCGTCTGGCTGTGTTTACAGCTTTGCACAGACACTTGGCCCTGGTTTTTAACACTGAATGGGGACAGGTGTGCCCGGAGAAGAAGGTGACTTGTTCCAGTACTTTGAAGGAAAATGCTTTCCTGGTTGGCACCTTAATGACTGTAGCTAGTTTTCTTCCTACAAAAACTTTTTCACGATTTTCTAGTCTTCATCATGTCAGACTGGCTTTTCTCCTAAAGAGGTTATTTTATGTAGCTTATCCCAAGGATCAGAGTTTGGTGTCCCCAGAATCCCTGTATTAGAGGAATGTCGAGCTGTCGATCTGGGGGAACCCAAGTCCCATCCACCAGCTTGAAGAAAACCTAGACGACATAGGGTCAAGCCCAAGAGATGAACTTACCAGGGCAGCGAGGGTGGTTATTTTGGAAAACTGCTCTTGGGTTCCCCTGTAAGCAATGCACAGTAATTTGAAGAAGGGAGCTGCACCCTAGAAGTCCCAAAGAGGGGGTTCATGAGAGCTTCCGAATGCCGGTTATTGTGTGGATGCTTCCCTGGTGGCTCAGTAAAGAAAGAATCCGCCTGCAATGCAGGAGAGCAGGTTCGATCCCTGGGTCAGGAAGATCCCCTGGAGAAGATGGCTACCCACTCCAGTATTCTGGCCTGGAGAATTCCTTGGACAGAGGAGCCTGGCGGGCTACAGTCCATGGGGTCACAAAGAGTTGGGCAAGACTGAGTGACTGACACTTCACTTTTTTTTTAACCCCCTTAGGCACAGGATGGTAGATTTGCATCTCTGGAAGCTTCGAGCTCACAGAATAAGGGATGAATAAAGGGTGCCCTCCTTAATGCTAACCCTTCACCCCTTACTAAGCAACAAGCCCCCAAGGCTGGCTCAGCTTCCCCAGATCCTGCTTGGGCCATCTTGGGATGCCAAAGTCTGTATACGGGTCAGGAAAGCGCCATGACTTTTGGGAACATGCAGATATACTGATCTTTTCTGGGGTCTTGGACCTTCACTGTCCCCAACAAATCTGCTTCTGGTTCTTCTAGCAAAGGAGGGCAGTGAATCCCCCTAAAGTTCCAGGGCTCCTCATGGCTCAAGGACGCTGAGATCAGGCATCCAGTCTGACTTGGTGTCTCAGGACAGCCAGGAAGTCCCTTCTGGCCCCTCAACTCCCTCACACACACACACACACAAACTGCACCCCCTCCCCAACACACACACAACTCCAGCAGATGGAGGTACCAGAGAGAGGCTGGGAAACAAAGGTGGCTTTCACCCAGAACCAGCTGAGAGGGGACGACTGTGGCTGGGTCTGCAGCCCCGAAGCAGGGTGCCGTCCTGTGACTCTGAGCTCAAAAATGTGTGAAATTTCTTTTTGCTGGGTATTCTACATCAAGCGGAACCTGTTCTCAGAGAAACATTCCATTTCACAGACCCTAATGGCTTTCCTCTGTGCCGATGCATTAATGAGGCTCCAGCTCGTTCTAATCAGAAGGAAGCCATGCAGATAATTGCCTGAATTTTTAATTCAGGGTTATGATAGGGGAATCAAAGTCACACTGCAGTTGCTGAGGCTGCCTCTGGTTCCAGGCCATTGACTTTTGCAATTTTCTTTGATTCCCCTTCTCCGTCTCTTTCTCCCCCACCCCCAGCTCTCTCCTTCTCCCTCTCTCTCTCTCTGGGACTTGGTGGAGTCTACAGTTTCAGGTAGGGGCGGGCTTGGAGTAATGGAGCAGCCTTGGGGTCTCTACACAGTCTTTCTTCTTCCTCCTCCTCTTTTAAACCCTCTCCTTCCCCACCACCACCCCCCACACACCATAAAAGGGTGGCTATGGCCTGCACCTGTCACCCCAGGGCTGGTCCTGGGAGAGTGCCCTGCACTGGCCTTCCCACTCAGGGGCTTCATGCCCGCAGGCAGAAACAGGAAATCTACCCCAGGAGAGGATCTCCCTTGGCAATTGACTTCTCAGGCCTTTGGAGCAATGGAGAGAAATGGAAAGGCCAAGGGGAAAGAAACCAGGGGACCAAAGCAGCTCAGTGACATGCTCTAGATGATGCGGGGACCTAGAGCAGGTGGGAAGCTGGAGGGATCTAAGCCTGGGTCTTTTCTGAATTAACTCACACTGGGAATTCTAAAGAACTTACAGGTCTCTGAGAACTTACAGGTGGTAGAAAGAGGTGCAGGCAAAATGGTTAGATTAATTGCCACCCACCAGCAAGGACCCAGAGGGTGGTACAGAAGGAGGCTCCCTGACGTTGGGCAGTCTTCCCAGTGTATCCAGGACCTTGGCGTGAAAGAGAATTTGCTAGGGTGAGAGTCAGTCTTTCTGGCTCAACCCCAACCAGGCAAGCTGGCCTTTCCGGGAGAGCGGCTGTTCTTGCAAGGAACGTGTCTTCTCCCAGCATCCTCCAGCGCTGGCTCTACTGCAACACGATCAGCAGATGTTTGCGCGAGAAGCCAGTAGTCAGCAGAATGACCCCGTCCCTTGCGGATGGGGCTGCTGAATCCCTGGTCACCAGTCACATGGTCTCCACCTGGCGGAATTTATTTCCACATGTCTGGTTCTATACAGGTTCAGGAGTCTTACTTTCAGAAAGAGAGAAAAGATGTTTGCACCATGACTGAGCATCTTCTAGGTACCAAGGCTCCTTTACTATCATTCCATTTAACCGCAACAAGTGCCTCATGAAAAAGAGATGACCGCCTCTACCTTACAGATCAGGAAAATCAGGTTCACAGAAAGAAATGGAAATTTTGCCACCTCCTGTATCTCCCTTTCCATTGGAACGTTTCTTCGATGGAATCCAGAAGTTTCTTTATAGTTGTGTTCTCAGGGCTTGTGGTACCACTACAAATGCGGTCTTTCCAACTGCAGGCTTTCAGAAATTATAAGGAGCAGTTAGCTTTATCATGCTGGTGGAGTTTTCCCTCCATGGAGCTTTTGTCTTCTCAGTAAAAACATCACCTCATGCTTGAGACCCAGGTTTAACCCCTGGTTCGGAAAGATCCCCTGGAGGAGGGAATGGTGACCCACTCCACTAGTCTTGCCTGGAGAATTCCAAGGATGGAGGAGCCTGGCGGGTTATAGTCCATGGAGTCGCCAAGAGTCAGACCCGACTGACTAGTTAACCCTTTCACTTTCATGCTTGAAGAACACCCCTCTCCCTAGTGTGCCCAAACAACCTTCAATATGCTCTGCTGTCACCTAGACACTCACCAGGGAACGGGGAAAAGACTCAACTCCTTAGCAACATCCCATCCATTTAGACCAGTGGACCTCCTCTTGGCACTATAATATGTGAAGATAGCACAGAATATCCTAAGAAATATTTGTGAACCTCTGTTGAACTTTTAATGCCAAATCACTCTCCATTTCTTTTAATTAACATCTTAATGCAAAATTAGGGGCTCATCCTATTCAGGAATAGTTCAACCCAGGAATCAAACCGGGGTCTCCTGCATTGGATTCTTTACCAACTGAGCTATCAGGGAAGCCCATCATCTCTTCAGCCAGTCAGCAAACAATGAGCACCTACTATGTGCGAGGCTCTGCCAAACGCCAAGGATGCTAAGTTAAAAGACTGAGTCCTGCCCTCCAGGAGGTCACACAATTTATCGGGGTAAATGGATGTGTAAAGACTTACTGGGCAGGGTGAGGGCTGCAGCAGAGGCAAGTACGATATATTATGAATATCGACAGGGATTCTGAAATCAAGTTAACAAGATGATAAGTAAACTCCAACAAAATGGAGTTTTGGAATAAGCAAAAACGCTTATTCCTGAACCCGGAGTATAGACCCACTCTGGGACAAAAGACCCGATTCTAAATTTGGTTCCTGGGACTTCCCTGGTGGTCCAGTGGATAAGACTCCATGCTCCCAGTGCAGGGGGTCAAGGTTCAATCCCTGGTCAGGGAATTAAGATCCCACATACTGCAGCCAAGCCCTTGTGCTGCAGCTATGGAGCCCATGCCTTCTAGAGCCCACGCGCCACAACTAGAGAAGGCCACCTGCCAACAATTGTAGAAGCCTGTGCACCGCGATGAAGATCCAGTGCAACCGAAAACAAACAAAATAAAATAAACTTGAGTCCCTTCTCATCTCAAGAGCCATCTTTCTCTTAGCTCCCTGGAGACCCAGACTGCTCCTGTGCATTCCAGCTCCAGCCCTGTGAACTTAGGGTTAATGATTAAACTGGGCATTGGTGCCATGGCTTCCTTGGGGTGAGCTGGACTGCTCAGCTCTGGAAACTGCCAAGCTCCTGGCTCCACTCCAGCCCAGGATAAGCCAGAGACACAGCCAGCCCCCACACCCAGAGGCAGCTCTTTTCCCAAGTTGGCTGGAATCTCAACGATATGCAGTCGGCGAACCTCCTGCTGCACACCTAAGGCACTGTGGTACAGTAGAAAGGGGATGTTCGAGGAGGTGGGAGTCTTGGGTCCAAATCCTGGTTCCGTTCCTAACCAGATGGGTGACCTTGGGACAGTCCCCTTACCTGTTCTGAAGTTCAGGTTCCTCATCCATAACAAAAGAAGGTTGGACAGAGCGTGCCTTGCTCTCTCACACTTCCATGACTCTGTGCATGCTGTAACCTTTGCCTGGCACACCCTTCCTATCCCTCTGCCTTCTTACTCATCCTCCAGGATGCAGCTGAAGGGTCGCCATCTTCAGGAAGGCTTCCCCAGCCTTCTCCCTACAAACTGAACAAGGTGCCCCTCCTGTTACCCGATAGTACTCTGTGCTCCCCTTCAGCCCATTGTTACCATTGCTTTGTTTGTCCCTTCACCCCGACCCACTAGTCTGCAAAGTAACAGTGCCGAGCGTCTAGTGTATGTGTGTTCAGAATAGAGTCGTCATGATTACTGATATTGATGAAATTATTTCTACCGTTTTATTTTGTGTTCTCTTTCGATCACTTCTTTTTATGCATTCTACCAAGTTGACTGTATCTTCTTTGGTTTGGAAGTTTTCCACTTTATTTCCATTCTTCTTGTAGGAATCCTTAAAACTTCAACATAAATCCTTGTTTTCATGACTATAAAGTTAACCAGTATCTTTAACTTCTTATCCTCAAATGAAAAAATCTTTGGAACATTTTTAACTGTTCTTCCTAAATTCCTATTGTGTCTTAGTATTGTAGTTTTATTTTATTTTTAAACCTCTAAAATTACTTCAAAAATTTTTGTAGCTGATGATTCTTTAGATATAGCAATGGGCTTACATATATATTTTGTTGTTGCTCATATTGCTTCTTGCAAGGCACCTCCTTCTGTCTGGGCTCCATTCACTTCTTGAAGCATATCCTTCAGTAGTCCCTTCAGTAAGAGTTTATGATGATAAACTCTGTCTTCACTTGAAAATGTCATTTTTTTGCCATCTCTCTTGGATAATAGTTCAGCTGGGTATAAATTTATACACCAATGATTATTCTTCCTTTGCACTTTGAAGATTATTTCCACTGTGTTCTGACACATTTGGTGGCTAATGAGGGATCAGTCTGACATTGCTGTATAGGAAACGTGTTTGTATTCACCCCTTTTCACACTTCTAACATTTAACAAACATAGCTTTTAACATTTCTGTGTTTTGCTTTGTTCTGTGTTACTTCTGCACCTTCACTGTGCTGATGTGTCTGCGTGTATAGTTTTTGTTTATCTTGCATGTGATTCAATATGCTCCTTTAATCCAAGAACTCATTTTTCTTTTTTCCAAATCTTGAAGCCAGGATCCCTTTAAATATTGCCATTTCTAAATTTTCTCTAGACTCTCTTTTAGAATCTCTATTAAAAATATGTTGGACCTTCTCATTCTATATTTCATGTCTCTTAACCTCCGTCCATAACGAATTTCTCTTTACTTAGCCATGTTTCATTTTGAGCGATTTCCTTAGTTCCACATTTCATATCATTAATTTTTCTCTTCATTTGTAGCTGTTCTATCATCTAGCCAGTTTGTTAAGTTTTGGGTTCCAATGACCTCTATTTTTCATTTTTTTAAAAGTCCGCTTTTTCAGACATCCTTATTCTAAATACTAAAAACTGTGTCCCTTTCTTAGCCTTTTACCTCTTTAAATATTTTAAGCACACACATTTTATAGTCTTTTACAGAATGTTCTGTTATCAATAGCTTTGTATTATAGATACAAATGCTCCCATTTGTTATCTCTGTTAACTCTCCCTCACGGTGCTTCAGTTCCTGCTGTAGTTTGTAAGTTTTCATCATGGTCTCATCTTCAGCAGTGATTATCTTTTGTGCAGTTCCACATATGACTCTTCTAGGACCCTAGTGATTTTGCTGGTTCAGATTGATTCTCAAACTGCACCACCGGGATATTATAAATTCAAACTTCACACTGACATATGACACTGGCTTGGGTTTACAATTTCTCATGAGCATCTATTCTTCCATCCAGAGTCCCAGGTGGGTATTAAGACACCCGGTAAATTCCCTAGGTTGGTGAGCAGCTCTCCAGTTCCCATTCATATACAGAGGAGCCCTTAGAATTCTCCCCATTTCCTCACCTCTCCTTACCCTCAGTTTCTCTTCTGTGCCTTCACTTAGCACTGAAACTTAACCTCCCTAGCCTATCTCTGAATCTGAGACCCCATCAGCCATCATGGTCTCAGTGCCTACTCACTATGCTACCTTTGAACCCTTCTCTTTAATTCTTTCTTACAAGCTCGAAAATGTATTTGGGGGGAAATTTTTGTTCTACTTAATCCAGATTTTCTATGAATTTGTAGAGAAACAAGCCCATGTCAGTCAATCTCATTAACCAGACATTTCTAGAAATTTCTTTATGATGAATGATATGCAAGATTCCTCCAGCTCTGAAGTCTATACTTTTTTAAAGAATATTTTTTATTGAGGGATCATTGCTTTACAATATTGCGCTGCTTTCTGCCATACATCAACACGAATCAGCCACAGGTATACATGTGTCCCGTCCCTCTTGAACCTCCCTCCCATCTCCCACCCCATCCCACCCCTCTAGGTTGTCACAGAGCCCTGGGTTGAGCTCCCTGTGTCACACAGCACAGTCCCACTGGCTGTCTCATTCACATGTGATAATGTATACATTTCCATGCCATTTTCTCAATTCATTCCACCTTCTTCTTCCCCTACTGGGTCCACAAGTCTGTACTCTATGTCTGCATGTCCATTGTTTCCCTACAAATAGCTTCATCAGTACCATCTTTCTAGATTCCATATACAAGAGTTATTTACATGTACTCAAAGGAGAAACTTGACATCAGAAACAGAAATCCAAGAACCTTGTCCATCTTTCCTAGACATATGGAAATAAGACATAGGATTCAGTGATTCTAGTGGGCACGTCTTGGCACATGAACCAAGGTTCTCTCCCAGTTACATTTGGTGACAATAGGCAGAAAATATACTTTTTTGTGTTATTTAAAATGAGAGCAATTCTATTGACCCAATTTATGGACTATTAGAAGACCTAAAGAATTGTTTTAAAGAGCTTTCTGTGTATTGTGATTTATTCCCAACAAGGCTAGCAGTCCAATGTCAAGGCACATTCCTGGTGAGCTCTTCTTCATGGGTCTTAGAAATGTGCAAGGCTTAGGTGAGAGGGGAGTTTGGGGGAGAATAGATACATGTACAGGTTGACTGAGTCCCTTTGCTGTCTACCGGAAACTATCACAACATTGTTAATCAGCTACACTCCAATATAAAAGACAAAGTTTTTAAAAATGCATATGTATTAAGCAGTATATAATATAGCTTTAATTAAAAAAAGAAATGTGCAAGGCTTATAGGAGGAAGACTGGTCCTCAGAAAATTCCCATGCAAGCCTGAGTAACTGAAGGAAATAGTTTCTCCAATCTGTCTTTCTAGAATGAAGACATGATAATAATTTGCTATATTACAGGATTTTTATTTATACTGCCCTGAAACTACCTACCCCAGAGAAGGCTGTGTTTGTTTTGCCCATGAAAATCATTGCAGTTTGACTCAGCCCTGAAAAGTAAAGTGTGTTAGCTTCCTGTCTGACTCTTTGAGACCCAATGGACTATAGCCCACCAGGCTCCTCTGTCCATGGAATTCTCCAGGCAAGAATACTGGAGTGGGTTGCCATTCCCTTCTCCAGGGGATCTTCCCGACCCAGGGATTGAACCTGGGTCTCCAGCACCGCACGTGGATTCTTTACCATCTGAGCCTCCAGGGGACCCAGAAATGAACAGGATGAGGGTTCTCCAAACCCTCACAGTCTGAATGATACGAAACATAGATAAAAATGGAAACTTTTCTGTGATTTTTTTTCATTTTATTTTCATTTATCCACCTACTTAGAATCTTTGGCATTCCTCCTAAACAGTTTCCCTTCTGGAGATTCCCTGGTGGTCCAGTGGTTAAGACTCTGCACTTTGATTGCAGTGGGTATGAGTTTGATCTCTGGTCAGGGAATGAAGATCCCACATGCCACACGGTGGCCAAAACTAACTAACAAACAAAAAAATGCTAATTCATACCAACATGTCAGTTTCTGAGATTACATATAAAATAATAAAAAATATTTTTCAAAATTCCTCTTTCTCCTGAACAGTGGGAGCAGCATTTTTGGACCTCACTTCATGGTAGCTTGTAAAGTATAAGATGTCTCAACAAGCCCTACCACATGAAAATCATTTTCCGCTTGAAGCCAAAGAAGGGCAGAACTTAGAACAAGCCAGCAGGAACCTCCTCTTTCTCTGAAGCCCAGAGCCCCTGTCCTGCACATCTCTTGGGGCACCTGCCACTTTTTGCTCTGTATTATCTCTGCTTGCATATTTTTCTCACCTTCATCACTGGAATCAAAACCCCTTGAAGTCAGGGCTCATGCCTGGTTCATCTTATAGTTCTGTAAGTGAAAGTGAAAGTTGCTCAGTCGTGTCTGACTCTTCGTGACCCCATGGACTTAACCTGCCAGGCTCCTCTAAGTGTGGAATTCTCCAGGCAAGAATACCAGAGTGGGTAGTCATTCCCTTCTCCAGAGGATCTTCCAACCCAGGGGTTGAACCCAAGTTTCCCACATTGCAGGCAGATTCTTTACTGTCTGAGCCACCAGGGAAGCCCATAGTTCTATAAAGTTCTGCTTAAAATTGCTTTTGTCCTATTTGATCTAGTCCAAAGGCAGTTCAGGCCCAAGACTGTTCAGTTGCTTACTAAAAATTGCACACCAATGAGGAAATTACCTTAACTACTGGTAGGCCAGTAGTTGAGATTCCACACTCCCAATGCAGAAGGGAGCTGGTTTGATCCCTGATCTGATTAAGGAACTAGAATTTTGCATGCTGTGTAGCCATAAAAAATCTTTTTATTTTCATCTGATTCTATCTGCTATTTTTTTATATTTATGTATATTTTTTCTTTACATTATCATGTTCGTTTTTGCCATACATTGACATGAATCCACCATGGGTATACATGTGTTCCCCTTCCAGAACCCCCTCCCACCTCCCTCCCAATTCCATCCCCTTGGGTCATCCCAGTGCACCAGCCCTGAGCACCCTGTATCATGCATCAAACCTGGGCTGGCGATTCATTTCACATATGATAATTTACATGTTTCAATGCCATTCTCCCATATCATCCCACCCTTGCCCTTTCCCATAGAGTCCAGAAGACTGTTCTATTCATCTGCATCTCTTTTGCTGTCTCGCATACAGGATTATCATTACCATCTTTCTAAATTCCATATATATGCGTTAGTATACTGTATTGTTGTTTTTCCTTCTGGCTTACTTCACTCTGTATAATAGGCTCCAATTTCATCCACCTCAGTAGAACTGATTCAAATGTATTCTTTTTAATGGCTGAGTAGTATTCCATTGTGAATATGTACCACAGCTTTCTTATCCATTCGTCAGTTGATGGGCATCTAGGTTGCTTCCATGCCCTGGCTATTATAAACAACACAGTGATGAACACTGGGGTACACGTGTCTCTCAATTCTGGTTTCCTCGGTGTGTATGCCCAGCAGTGGGATTGCTGGGTCATATGGCAGTTCTATTTCCAGTTTTTTAAGGAATCTCCACACTGTTCTCCATAGTGGCTGCACTAGTTTGCATTCCCACCAACAATGTAATAGGGTTTCCTTTTCTCCACATCCTCTCCAGCATTTATTGCTTGTAGACTTCTGGATGGCAGCAATTCTGACTGGTATAAAGTGGTACCTTGTTGTGGTTTTGATTTGCATTTCTCTAATAATGAGTGATGTTGAGCATCTTTTCAAGTGTTTGTTAGCCATTTT